>CM040119.1:349643969-350224702 GCA_022559845.1 Amorphophallus konjac | reverse complement strand
TTATTACTTATTTTAAGGCTTTTCTTTTCTTCTTATCTTGATTTTCAAGTAGTTTTATACAAACTCTTCCCTTGCCTTTGTTCTGTTCAGTCTCTCCTCGCAGGTCGGATGTTCGGGCTGTCAGGCAGTTAATCAGCTCAGTTCTCGTCACGGTGCCGGCAGCGGCTCGATTAGTCGGAACGTTTTATCGTTGATTGCTTTATTCGTTAGTTGCTTCCTTTTGCCTCTTTTAATTGTTTATTAGTTTCTCACAAAAATTCGGCAGCATCTCCCCTTGACCCGGGGCGTAAGGGAGATACAGGGGACGCGCCCACATGGGGTGGCGGAACCCGACAGCTGGAGGTGGGCCCCCGGAGGAGCAACACCTTTATAGAGCCTCGGAAAACGTGAAGGAGAACGACGGACTGAAGGCCGCTTAGGGGCCTGGAGAGTGTGCCGCTGAGAACTGAACAAGGGTGTACCGGCCAAGGGCCAATCTGGGTGTGCCGGCCGAGGAGTATGCCGGCCAAGGGTGACAGAGTGTGTGTGCCGCTGAGGGCAGAAAGGAGTGTGCGGCTGAGGGCAAATGAGGTGTGCCGCTGAGGGCTGGGCAAGGTGTACCGGTCAAGGGAGTTGGGGTGCACCGTTGGAGAGTGAAAGGAGTGTGCCGGCGAAGGGGCCAGGTGAGTGTGCCGCTAAGGGCCAATCTGGGCGTGCCGCTGAGGGCCAATCTGGGCGTGCCGCTGAGGGCCAATCTGGGGTGTACCGGTCAAAGGCCGAGCAGGTGTATCGCTGAGGAAATGGCAGGGGAGCCAAGTGCCCGGGCTTACAGGCTAGTTAGGGAGTAAATGGGAGCATGAGGCCAAGGAAAGGTCACTGGTAACTGGGCGTTCGGAGAGAGGGCGAGGGTCTCCCCCTCTCCTTAAGTTGATGGGCACGACAAGTGGCCACAGCAGGGGGTGGTGAAGAGCCCATGGGGGGCCAGAGCTCGCGGAGGGAGAGTCACGTTGCGACGGAGGCACCAAGAAACACCGACGGAAAAGGAAAAGAACAACACATCACATGCATCGTGAAGGCGGGAGTAAAACAACAGAAATGGCAGGAGAGACCCGAGAAGGCTGATTTTCATTCATGGGAAGCAAAGGGACCGAAGCCCTACACATACATCGACGGACATGTCCGAGCCAAGGCTGCGGGCGAGACAGGAGACCCAAAAGCAAAGGGAAGGGGAAAGGGAAATGAAGATAAAAGGGAAAAAGGGGAACGGAGCATGGGCCCCCCCCCTCCCAGACCTCACTCCTCTCTTCTTCTCTTCTTCTTCTTCTTCTCTTCTCTCTTCTCCGGCAATGGTCGACGGGACAGTTGGGGAAGCCTCTCCCTCTTCCTCTTCTCTTCTTCTCTTCTTCTTCTCTTCTTCTCCTCTTCTCTGTTCGTCTGTGTGTGTCTTCCTCCTCTCTTCTGTTTGCAGCGAAGAAGAGGGGTTTTATACCCCGGGCGGCGGGAGCGTCCGAAGGCGGGAACGCCCACGGCCGAACGTGCAGCATTAAATGGGATTTGATTTGGGATGTCCTTGGTGGCAGGGAATAGCCCTCGTGCCCCCATCTCTGCTTGACACCGTACCTCAGCTAACTTGCTGCGCGCCAAGGATCTGTAGGGGATGGGCTTCACGTCATCCGTTGACAAGCTTCACCGATGTGCCGCTGGCGGGTTGAAAAGGCGTGCCGCTGGAGAGCCAAAACGGCGTGCCGTTGAAGCACCTGGAGGGCGTGCCGCGGAATGGCTTGCAGGGTGTGCCGCTGAAGACCCCTGCATGCCGTGCCGCTGGAGCCCCTGCAGGGCGTGCCGCTGAATGGCCTGTAGGGCGTGCCGCTGAAGACCCCTGCAGGCCGTGCCGCTGAAGCCCCTGCAGGCCGTGCCGCTGAAGACCATTGGGGGCCGGCGTGCCGCTGAAGGCCATTGGGGGCGTGCCGCTGAAGGCCATTGGGCCGTGCCGCTGAAGGCCATTGGGGGCGTGCCGATGGAGGGCCAAAATGGGCAGTTTTGAGCCAGTCGTGAGCACGAGTCGTGGCACATTTAATTTTCTTCGAGGCCCATGGATTGTGGGACTCTTGGTGATTTGTTTCGCTTCAATGTCGTGACTCCGGAGACGGCTTCACGGCAATGTGCATATTTGGGGAGTCCGGACGACCAGTCTCTCCGGGGCTTCTTCACTCGGCGCCGTTGCTGACGAGAGGCCGGGCATGATATTTGGGTGTGCAATTTTTGGTGTCCACAGCCCCTATGCAATCATCTAACGGAAGCAAAAGCAGATAAACCAAACCACAATGCACAAGGGTTTTTAGGTGGTTCGGTCCTCCAGACCTACATCCACCCCACACTCAACCCGAGTGTGGCTTCACTAACCGCTGGGCAACACAGCTTGCCAACAATCAGCTGGGCCTCACAGCTTGCCAACCGCTGAGCATCACAGCTTGCTTCCGCTGGGCAATACAGCTTAGCCATCGCTGACTCACAGCTTGAACCCGCTGGGGAATACAGCTTAACCCGTCCGAGACCAAGTCTCGCCAGCTGAGGATTACAGCTTTACCTATCCAGTGGAAACCTCCACTGCCCGCTGAGCTACACAGCTTACTGTCCAGAGGCAGCACCTCTGCAAACCGCTGACAAACAGCTTGAAGAAATGTATAAAGGAAAATAAAAATAGAACAAGACAGCAACGGAAAGCTGAAGCAATAAAGCACAAAATATAGCTCAACAATGAGCAACTTCAGATCTGGTTTTGAACCAAAGATCTGAGGAACGAACTCCTTCTCTCTCTCTCTTCTTCTTCTTCTCTTCACACTCTTCTCGAGCTCTCTGCCTCTCTTCTTCTTCTTCTGCTCTTCTTCTTTCTCTTTTCTCTTTCTATCTGGATCGTGGCTCTCTGTATGAGCTTTTCTTCTCGCCAACTCGATCGACCTTCTTCTGTGGAAGCAGGCTCATATATATAGCAGCAGCCAGCAGGAGGGCAGCACTGGGCGTGTGTGTCCTCCGCATTTCCCGCCCAGATATTTGGCCACGTGTCAACATTCTGTCAGTCCTTCAGCCTCGGATCACGTGCTGCCCAGTCACGTGGAAATGTTCTTCCTCGGACCTGCAAGGAGATACAACCCATTAAAACTGAGGGCCACAGGAACTAAAGATGCATGAGGTATGTAATAGTAATACTAGATGCACTGAGAACGACACGAGATACACAGGGTGACTACAACACGAAATAAGGAAAGAATGACACGAGATACACTGTGACAGAACAGACACAACGAAGAGAACGACACGAAGTGAGGTTATAAAACAACACGAGGTAAAAAGAAGAACGACACGAGATACATACGATGACTACAGCACGAAGTAAATATGACATGATATAATAGCCAGTAATGAGAACGGCACGAGAACAACATGGAGACAAAACAGAAACCAACACGAAGTGTGGTTTCAACATACGAACGACACGAGGTCTAGGAAGAACAACACGAAGACATAATACGGAAACGACACGAAGTGAAACAAGAACGACACGAAGTGCAGTAGTGACAGAAACACACACTACACAGAGAACGACACGAAGTGGCACAGAAAGCAACACGAGGTGCTGCGATGTCCTGCACGCAATAGAACAAAAACGACACGAAGACGATGAAAACGACACGAGGTGAAGTCACAAAGCGACAAAGACACGAGGTGTAGGAAACACGACACGAGTTGAAAACAACACGAAGATGAAAACTGAAATCGACACGGAGTGTGGTCAAAGCGAGAAAGACACGAAGTCTAAAGCGAAAAACGTCGAAAATTTTTGACGTATTAAAAGTTGATCGAAAATACGTCGAAACTTTCTGACATATTTCCGACCGAATTAAATTTCGTCTAAAAACCCTAAAGAAGGACAAGTGAGGGTTGAAATTTATGAACAGTTTCCGACGGAACAGATTTTGGTCGAAAATACGTCAGAAAGTTTCGATGTATTTCCGACCAACTTTAAATACGTCGAGAATTTCTGACATATTTCCGACCAATAATTTTTCAGTTGAAAACTCTTGAAATATTAATTAAATAATTATAGAAAGGGGGGAAAATATTTCATTAGTTTTCGACGGAATAATTTTCAGTGAAAAATACGTCACAAATTTTCGACGGAATTCTTTCAGTCGGAAATACGTCGAAAAATATATACGTATTTTTGACAGAATTAATTTCCATCGAAAATCCAGACCACATCCCCCACGTTATGATAGTTGTGTAGAGTAAGGGGAATACCTTAACATGGGCTTTGCTATTCCATGTTATTCCATAATTTACTTTGACAACCATGAACATACTCCAAATTTAACCCTTTGAATGATGACTCTTATTCACTCATGCTTTGCTACTATGCACAGGGTTCCACAGGGTTAAGAAGATTAAAATCTATAAAAAAAAACCCGTCATTTAAGCCAATTCTTTTTCACACTCAAGAACATATGAACTTGGTCGATAGTATCATTTCATTCGCTACTTTTGTACCAATATCGTGATACATTTCAAAACTTTATTTTTTTCTTGTCTTTTGTAGCAAGAGGTCGAGCAAATAATATGATATGAATATTTAAAATTTGAACATATGTTTAAAATTACCTGTGGTGTCTTTTCATCTTTTAGCATTTTATTTAGTACGAGGACGTGCCAATCACATATGCAACTATTTGTGTTCAGATACCGAGACTGGAGTGGTCCAGAGACTGGAGTGCCAGTCACATATGTGACGACGTGCCGTGGAGTTTCAAATTAACCTGACAAGGATGTTGCGTTTAATTAACTTCACCTCGATCCGTGGATGCATTTATTTCTACGTCCTATGACACTCACTGTGTCATTAATTAGTGGAGGGAGATATGTCACCATCTTTCACGGGGATGACATGCAAGTTGGTTAAGAAACATTATGCAGTGATGCGCTCATATATAGTGGATTAATATAACCGAGTAAAAATCATTTGTGTGCATATATGGTATGCCACGTATCTTACACTCGCAATGCATAGAAGAAGTTGAATATATATGCAACATAGCCATGTTCTAACGATGAGGGCACGACCCTTTTGCGCTTCCTTGTGGATCGAGTACGTACTTAATTACACCATTAATACTTTCTAAACCCTTGTTGGACCCTACAAACAACTATAGAGTCCTGGGTTAATAGATAGGTGATCAGTAGTCGTGTTTTGTATTGCATGGTATGTGATCTCTTGTAATATATTGAACTTCAAAATGGCCTTGTAAACACAATATATTTCTCTTAATATATATAAGTTCCTATGCGATTAACAAATTTCCGGTTCATTTTTTTCAAGTTCATTTCTAACCATAGTTTATTTGCAAAAATCTCTAAATTTAAAAGATTAACATCAACCGACAGTGGATAATGTCTAACGATTCTATGGTAAAATTATTGTATTCCCGTTTATCGCGATGTACATACATGTTAGATATTAGATGGAGTAAGTGTCACGAACGTATACGTAGAGGTGAGAAAATGGTCTCTCGAATCCCGTACCACACTTTTGATATTTGTTTGTTGGAGAAGATCGTTCGGTCACCCATGGAAGCCTGCAAACGCTAGAGAAACGACGTCAGAAGGAGCCCTGGGTGTTATCCCAAGGGACAAACCCTCTGATACGTAAGTCAAGACCTTGGTGAGAGGGGATCCAAGAAAGGTGAGAAAGAAAGAGATGGGAGCCGGTTGATCAAACTTGGATGAGGGTCAGGCTTCTGGAAGAGTGCTCGCCACGCCCGACAAGTGATCGGAGAGTGCCCGCTGAGCAGAGGAGGTGCTCAGAAGAAGACCGGGGCTTTCCGCTGTAGAGGGTGCTCTCTATGACTGTCAATCGGACGCAGTGCGTGGAGAAATTTGTCTCTCTACGTGCGTGTGTCCGTCTCTGCCTGTCCCATCGTATACATGGTCGAAGATCAATTTATAGGGGTTATCATAGCGGTGGAGGTCCATCCCTTAACATGGAAGGGCATAAGTCGTGGGGTAATGTCTCTCCGCGATCGTGGGGAGTTTCCCGTTGAGTATTCGTTCCTTCGGAGTCCGGCGGCCTTTAGGCGAATCTTACGACCTCCGTGGGATGTAATTGCCTTTATTGGAGTTGAGGTCGATGATGGTGGGAGTAACGTTCGGTTGCCGGAGGGTCGTCCGGCGTCCGATATGTCCGGGTTGATGCCCGTCGTGAGATGGCGAATCCGAGGGCCGGCCCTATTGGGTCGTCTGTCGTGGGCCGTCGCTGTCGGGGGCCCGTCATTCGTGTTACGGACATTGGGCCGACGCGGGTCTGGCGTCAATGAGCCGCGCATGGGCTATGTTGATTTTACCCTCCTCATTATATATTTCTTCCTTGGAAGTAAAGCAGGTTCAAGATTATAAGGTATAGACATTAAAGCAACAGTGGTACAGTAGAAAATTAATTAGAAAGTGAATTAATTCTGTAATTTACTTTTCAAGATGCATTTCTGATAAACTCTTTTTTAAAATGCCTACTTAATTTTCAATATTCACGCCGTACTCCATTCACAAATCCCTTAAAACTTCTCTAACACCATCAAATTTGTTTAGAAATACCTACTTTGAATGTAAAAATATCTCTAACGTAAGAAAAGGGAACAAATTTCCTCCTTCATTGTCCTGGTTCATTTCTAACATTTATCTTATCTCCGGCACTCCTGTAAGATACATTGCATCCCATAACGTATGTTGTAAATTCCATCATTCTATAAATGCACTGCATTTCTATAGCGGATATAATGTCTTGATGTGGTTTATAATGATCATTTCCCGTAAGATACACATGCTCATAAGACATTAACTTGGTGCGGCCAGAACGTACGTTGGTTCGGTTTGCAACACCAGCCTATAAGTGTTTTCTAGGCTAACGGCCACTTCGATGTGTGGTATTGGGAAAATGTCCTTTCTCATAAATTAATTCTGTTAGATTTATGATAAAATAAACATATTTTAAATATCTCAATTTTCATCCCCCAACAAATGATATTACAAAAGTATGACTAAGTGCATTCACAAGTTTCACTTAATTCAGGTCTCCTATACAATTAGCTCGGAAGTTAAGGCTGAAATCAATATATGAAATAAAGTAGCAAGATCAGATGAAATATCACCCAAATAACTAACAGACTAAGTGTTAGATGAAAGATCATCCACTCTGGTAAGATTGATGATGCAACATCTATTTGTTAAAGGACTTCATCAAAGTTGCAACCACCCGGAATGAAGATAGACGAAACTTTGCCTAACTAGGAAAATGACACTGAAATCAATGTTATCAGAACCGGACCGGTGTCTGAACCGTACAATGAGCTGGTTCGATTCAAACCGATTTGACCGTTGGTTAGAACCGGTTTGAACCGTGATATCATTATAATATTGATATATAGTTCGACCCGATTATATAACCTAATACAATAAAAAATAACTCAAATAAGATATAATGATCAAAATAAATAAACATACATGTATATAGAGAATAACTTGTAACTACTTGTTGAAAATAGAGCCTTTATGTTGATTCAAATATCTTCATTTATATGTTGGAAATAGAGCCTTTATGTTTAGTCCTATATTGGAAGTTAAAAAGACTTACTTGGCTTTATATATTGGAGAGCTCACTTTTGGGTCAGGACCCAAGGGGCGTAGGATGTGGACTTGAGTTGTTTGTTGAATTAAATGGTTTAATCAAATATAAGTAAATAATGTATTTAATTATTTATTTATTTATGCCGCACCGCGCCGGGTTGGGACGGGGCAGGGGCGGGCACCAAACCATTTTTTATTTTTTTATTTTTTTTTTTGGCAGGGGAATAGGGTCGGACCGGCACGAACCGGTCGGACGGTTTTTTTGCCATTTGACCGGACCGGGCCTAATCGGACCGGTTCCTAGACCGGTTCACGGTCGAACCGGTCCGACCGGCCAGTCCGGTCCGGTCCGATTCTGATAACACTGACTGAAATAGCATTAGAGGATACTCCGTCTAAATTCTTGTCTAAACAGTCAAGAAAGACGATACATCATCTAAGATAAAAAGGACAAACGGTACAAGAATGGATAGACAATATTCAGTCTAAGAGGAAGATGAAAAAATTGGGTTAGATGATACTCGTCTAAGTCTCGTGATAGACGAAACGCTAGATGATACATCATCAAAGATAAAGAGGATAGACAATGCTGGGTCAGATAGACAAAACTTTGTCTAAGAAGAAAAATGACAAAACATGTGATAGATAAAATTTAGTCTAACTCAAAGAGGATACTTAGTCTCTTAGATACACAAAAGAGAGAGATGATACTTCATCTATTTGTTAAGAGCAAGCCTAATAACTCTTCCTCTCGGGCGATTTCAGACTACCTTTAGAGCATCGTTGTATGCATTATAATTTTGTTGAAAGTTTTGATTTGTCATTTATAGGGCCTTTCTCTTTTTATTTATTTCAAACTAGGCACGATCATGTCTAATTTTTTTTTATTTCTTACCTGTGAGGACACTGCTCTCTTCACGTGCTCTGGTCTTTCCAGTAAGGGGGTGAGTCCTAATTGTACCTAAGGGTGTCGTGTTTCGGCTACTATGCTTGACGTCTTAAGGGTGCCGACTGTCTTGATAGGTCGAACGGGAAAAGAAAAGAAGATTCGAATCTCTAGAAAGCCATTGGGATAGATACCCATTTTGGGCCGCCATCATATTATGAAATCACATGAATGTATGCATGTTGTCTTGCCCTTTAGAGCATTAGCTACTAAGTCCGGACAGAACTTCCCTTGGTTCTAGTAGACCAAGGTCCTAATCCATCGAGAACTTAGTGTGACCATCCTTATCATGAAGGACGGGTGAATGTTGGAATGCATGATAGTTGCCAGACCACTAGTTTTCTTTTTCCTTCCCGCCCCTCCTTTTTTTGACTATGTACAAGTTTATACATTTTTATTGATAAAATTCTTTCAAATACACTCCATTTTCATCATGTAGGCAATCCCCGAGAAAACATCTTATATCACAAATGGTCCCTCCTAGTTTTCTTGCAATTTAGATTGAGGGCAAGAAGCCCTGACAAAAAACCCTTCAGGCATAGAACTGTGCAAATCTGTCGATGAAAACTTTGTACATGTTCGACTACGATCATCCGCCTTTCATCTAATAGTTCCAATTGGGCCAACAGTAGTGCTTCCTGACGTCGGTCGGGATCAAGTTTGGGGTCTAATTGTACTCTTAGTGAAGGGATGAATATCTCATAGGGAAGTATCGTGTCTGTCCCAAAGTTTAGGGCACAAGGGGTTTATCCTGAGAGAATATGAACAGAAGTATGGTGAGCCCATAGAGCCTCTATAAGGCGATCCGGCCAATCAGTGTAATTATGTGATTTGCATGTCTTTTTAATGATTCTTAGGGGAGTTTTGTTAGTGGCCTCAGCTTGACCCCCTTACATAGTAAGGAGATGAATGATGAGATTGTATGCCATACGCACTACACATATCATGAAGTCGTTGGGAGACAAATTGTGATCCACTGTCGATGACGATGTGCCGTGGAGCTTCAAATCTGGCGAGAATGTTGCGCTTAATGAACTTCACCTCCGTGGATGCTTTTATTTCAATGTCTTATGACTCGCGAAAATAAATTCTGTGTCTTCTGACTCACTGTGTCATTAGTGGAGGGAGATATGTCACCATCTTTCACGGGGATGCCATGCAAGTTGGTTAAGAAGCACTATACAGTGATGCGCTCATAGTGGATTACTAACCGAGTAAAAATCATTTGTGTGTATAGTGATGAATTTATATCGCTGAAATCAACAAAATCAACGAAAAATAATTAGAAATAAATAAGTTTAGAAACGGCCTATCGGGTCGAAGCGTGTTGTCGCTAGAACTAAGAGATCTATTGCCACCCAACGTGCGGGTCTCGCGGTAACGGCCTCCTAGAGATATGACGACCCTCGGGTAGGCGATCCCCTCTCTCCCATCAGCACGTCCTCGGAGAGAGCTTCACGAATCTCGGTCTAGCTTTCAAGAATTCAACATAACAAAATGAAAAGGAAGAAGAAAGAAGAAAGGAGTGTGTGAGAGAAACAAAACCTCTCTCTCACGGTTTAACACCCTTTCAACAGGAACCAACAGAACCCCTCTAATGCTCACCCATGATGATCTATTTAAAGGGTTTAAGAAAGTATCCGAAGGAGGAGCGTCAGTAAATGACGCTCCTCAAATGTCTCTTTCCCCAGTTCTCAACGGCGGGACAACAAATTCAATATGGGATACAATAGTCAAAATTCGGTACCTACCATGCATGAAAGTCACATTCATGCACAATAATGAATAGTAATGAACATTGAAGAATAGTGAGTAACAGTGAAGGTATTTAAATCATACGAAAAAAAGTCTAACTTAAAGAGGATACTTAGTCTCTTAAATACACAAAGAGAGAGAGATGATACCTAATAACTCCTCTCAGGCGATTTCAGACTACCTTTAGAGCATCATTGTATGCCCTATAATTTTGTTGAAAGTTTTGATTTGTCATTTCTTGAGCTTTTCCCTTTTTATTTATTTCAAAGCAGGCATGATCACGTCTAAATTTTTTTTATTTCTTACATGTGGGGACACTGCTCTCTTCACCTGCTCTGATCTTTCCTGGAAGGGGGTGAGTCCTAATTTCACCTAAAAGTGTCGTGTTTCGGCTACTATGCTCGACGTCTTAAGGGCACCGACTGTCTTGATAGGACGAACGGGAAAAGAAAAGAAGATTCAAATCTCTAGAAAGTCATTGGAATAGATACCCATTTTGGGCCGCCATCATATTCTGAAATCACATGAATGTATGCACGTTGTCTTGCCTTTAGAGCATTAGCTACTAAGTCCAGATAGAATTCCCCTTGGTTCTAGTAGACCAAGGTCCTAATCCACCGAGAACTTAATGTGACTCATTCCTATCATGCAGGACGGGTGAATGTTGGAATGCAGGGTAGTTGTCGGACCACTAGTTTTCTTTTTCCTTTCCCCACTCCCTTTTTGACTATGTACAAGTTTTTTTTTTATGAATAAAATTTCTTCAAATACGTACACTTCATTTTCATCGTGTAGGCAATCCCGAGAAAACAGTTTTTATCACAAATGGTCACTCCCAATTTTCTTGCAATTTAGATTGAGGGCAAGAAGCCCCGACAAAAAACTCCTAAGGCATAGAACTGTGCAATCTGTCGATGAAAACTTTGTACATGTTCGACTACGATCATCTGCCTTTCATCTAATAGTTTCAATTGGGCCGACAGTGCTTCGTGACGTCGGTCGGGATCAAGTTTGGGGTCTAATTGTACTCTTGACTTTAAAAGACATCAATGATTAGTTCTAGGAATACTAATGGAAGATTACAGTCCACTTGTGTTGTCACTGCAGGCGTTCATCAAGCTAGGGTTTCCTAGCTCTTGGCCTTCGCCCGGCCATGTCCGGTCTTTCGGGAGACCGTGCATGCGCCTCCCCAGGGCCCTTCTTCCTCTTGCATGTGAATACATACTTCACCCCCCCCCTCCCCTCCTCTTGCATGTTCGTGTCGGCCCTTCTTCTACTGCGCGCGGCGGAGTCTAAGGAGAACCAGAGGGTGACACCCCTGCAGGCTCCGCGCTCATTATTAATTTGCACAAGCCCTGTTTTCCTCGCTGGTGCCTCGGCCTCTCAATTAAGCTCCCGGTCCGCCCGCTAGCATATATATATATATATATACACAGATGGAGGAGAGCCAGCCGCTTTCTTTACCTTTGAAGAAATTAATCAAACAATCCCCGGCAATCTTAATTTTATCAGCATGCTATATTCGTTGCTCCAACTCCTCATGGATCCTACGTCGTCCGGCTTTCCCTGCATGCATAGATCCGCTCATGCACCCACATCGGTCTCCAGCAAGTTCAAGTACTTTAAGCAAGTCTTCGTTTCGTTCTCAGTGCTTTGGATTCTAATTAAACATCTATGCATGCATGCATGCATGCATGCATGGGGATATCCCCTCCAAGATGACGACGTTGAAGATGGTAATTAAGGAGGATGGATCTGATCTGATGTGCTAGCTAGCTCTCCCAGCGGCTGTTGCTCTTGCATGCCTTCGGTGTACATATACATGGTTGCCATCATTTCGATTGGTGATCGATGAGGAATATATAGTACGAGTGAAGAGGGATTTGTTGCGCTCCAACCCGACTTCTGTTGTTCTGGCAGTGCACGAGCCTTCCCTTCGACCACCATCGACCAGTCCTCCCAAGTCTGATATATACGGTGTTTTTGTTTTTTTCTTTGTTAATAAAATTTGCACCATGTGCATTATTATTTTTCAAAAAAAAAGGTTTCCTAGAGGCACGATGAGATCATGTCTAATTAAAGGGGTATTTGTGATATTCTTCACTTGTTAATAATTTTTCATGGCATCCTTTAAGTTGAAGTTGACAATAAATAAGAATTAACCAGAAGTGTATATATAGATTTGATTAACCATTTGAAAGTATTCAATCGTAACAATTACAAGTATACATACAAATATGATAAATTATAAGACTATATAAGTAAAAAGAAAGCTCTATAACAAATATGTAAGTATAAAAGGAGTAATTCGAATGTTCTTTACATGCAGGAAATTAACTCTGCTCTTTCTTAATTTTATGGCATTCCAACTTAATTATATATATATATATACTCACGGCTAGCTAGCTGAGAGCCTTTTCCTTAGATTTGGTAAGAAATCTAAAATAAGATGCGAAAGAGGAATATATAAATTTAATATAACAACTATATATATAATAAATGTATGTAATATATATAACATAAATTGTAGACAGAACTGTGCAAGCATCGTGTCGCCCCATATTATATATATATATATTACTTTGGCATCAATATGACAGAATCTAGATCTCATTTGAATAAAAGTTTGAGAACTGATATTTTTACAAAATAAATACATGTTCAAATTACTATTTATGAGAGTATTTATAATATTTTACTTTCTTATCGTAGTTCTTATTCACTTCTCATCCAAAATAGATAATGCTATTGACCAATAAGTCAATATAAACCGATATATATATTTTTTTAAAAAAAATAAAGATAAAATTCAAATATATATAATATGTATTCTTGTTCTACCATATATGTTTCATCATGGGAATTTTTTTGCTTGGGATCAATGCAAGGAAGTCACTCTTATCTAAGGCGCATTTGAGACAGATTAGGGATTATGAATTCTTTCCGTAATCCAGTCGAGAGAGAGAAAAATTAATGAGTTTGGATAGATTCTAGAGATTTTCAAAGCTCATCATTTTTGTTTCTATCTCTTTCTACCCATCATAATCTTATCCTTTTAAAATATATTGAGATAATGCCCCATTTGGTTCTACTAATGGGAGGTGGAGATTATAATCATTGAACCCCCCCCCCCCCCCAAGCTGTCCCAAAAGCCCACCCTAAGCATTGGCTCAATCATGAACCAGTGGCAGGACTCATTGACAAGTATTACATGCTCTTGTCCATTTTGTTAAGATGTTTGCTAGATGTGTCCCTTGTTCATTTTACATTGGAAATATCAAAACGGAATTCACTTGACTTTTCTGATATAATTTGATTTGAGAAGGTTTCCGTTTGGTTCGAGTTCAGGACACCTGCAACCAAATAAAACTAAAAACAAAATGAATTTAAAGAGAGAAAATTAAATCATTATACGCATACAAATATATCTATAAATGTTATCACAAAAAATTATTTCTCTAGCTTAATTATATATCCTTTATATTATATGTGCATTAATTTTAATTAGATTTAGGATTTAGAAAACATTCAATAAAGTTATGAATCATGTTTCAGTCGAGACCAAATTAAAGTGAGCCATCTATCTCCAATTTTTATTTTTTTCCCTTTTTAAGCTTAGATAGTGGAACTTTTCTATTTTTGGGTTTTTGCACATAACACCGTAAGAGTATGTTGTATTTGTCATAAATCCCTAATGGAATGAATAGAGAAATGTTACGGTGCCACAATTTTTACCACCCTCTCTTGGGAAAAAGTGAACTCAAGTTCAATGCTCCCAAACTCAGGAGCACCAAAATTGAGAGTGACAAAATGAGTGATAAAAAAGTGTGATAACATAATATTGTTCAGATTAATATATATATCAAATATCACCTACATGATCAAGTAAACGAATGTAACCCCCTGCAGCTTCGCCAAATAAAGGGGTTATTTATTCATATGAGGGGTGTTGTTTACATAAACTAATTGTTCAGTCAAGTGGTTATTTATATATACAGGAAATATGTAAGGGCTGTTTACATATAGCAACTGTTCAGGTAGTTTTTCACATACACATAATGTTTAAAGTATTATAACCAAAAAAAAAGCCTTTATGTTAACTCTTTTCATTTTTTTTCCCCTTATTTTGTGCTTTCTTGGGGCTAAGGTGGTTCCACACTTCCACCACCTAATTTTCGTCTTTGCATAAAAGTCTGCCCCAATTCTTACTCTTGCTTAACTACTCAAAAATCACGTTACTTCAACTGCAATATTTGCATTCAAGTATTACTTTCTGCCTGTCGTGGATCATCTCTCTGCAGGCTATTCTTTCTCACAAGAGGCGTGGACTAGAGTTACAAGGAGGATTCATAAACACCGTCTTGCTTGGGAGTGTGTTCTTTAGTTGATTAGCCTTTGGCACAGAAGATGAATCTTACAGGGTATAGAGTTATTTGATGGCTGTTTTTCACGCCACTTTGGGGACATTATGAGGTGAAAGAAACAACAGATCTTTCGAGAGAGAAGCTAATAAGGTGTTTGGGAGCATTTTTATTTTTGAATTGATTTTACTCTCTAAAATTAGTCTATCTTAAATTTTGACTTTAGTTTTAAAACTGAAGTAAATGACTGCTAATATGTTTGGTAAAAGCGATATAATTTTTAAAATTTATGTAGAGTCATTTGGTCGGAGTAGAATCGCCATCTCACTCTCTACTTCCTCAGGACATCTTGTTTTTGCAAGCCGAACTCGAAAGAGGCCACGCCGTCGCAACCAGCAGAGCCGGCGCCGGTCGCCGCCTGTGGACGCACTTTTCGACACGCTTATTATGTTGTTCGTTTATTCGGATGGTTGATTCATCTATTAAGTGCGTGGCCGTGCCAGTCACCAGAGTGATAATTTATTCGGGCTCCGAAGAGTCCATGGTGCGCTCGATCTGACTTCGTCAGACGATTGTGTAGCTCGTGTCGGGACCAAAACCCGTCGCGCCATAAAGGTCACGGCGTCATTTACATCCCCCATACGAGGGAACACCCTTGATTAATCGCCGAGATTCAGAGCCTCATGGCCAAGAAATTAATTGCATAAAAGGTCTATTAGGAGGTATTGAAATCCTCGCATGAAGGCGGGAGGAAAACCATTCGAGATCATGTCGGTCATGTGCTGACCATTTAATGTTCGGACGAGTGTCCGTCTCGAGAAAAGTGCGATCATCGCGGGGAGACCGGAGCATATGTACGCCAGGATATGGCAATTTATTATTCAGAAGAACGGAAAACGTTTGGCTAAACCTCGGTTAGAGCGGTCGGAAACCGGTAAACATGTTGGCCCGGTGCAAGGGCAAGCTGCGACCATACTGCGGTGGGCCCCCCGCGGTCGAAACGAGAATTGCATGAGCGTCATTAATATATCCGGTGCCAAGGGGCAACGAGGGATCGAATATCCCTTGAATCGGCTGAAAAGCCCTGTGTCCGGAGAAGCGGGCGTTCGAAACATGTCGGTCATTCGGGAGACCATTTAATATTCGGACGGGAGTCCGGCTTGAGAATATTGTAATCGTCGCGGGAGGACCTGGAACATATGCATGCCGGGATACGACAAGTTTATTATTCCGAGACACTGAAAATATTTGGTTGAATCTCGGTTATTGTAGTCGGAAACCAGTGAATCTATTGGCCCGGTGCGAGATCGAGTCAGGACCATACCGAGGGCGCCTCCCGTGGTCCGAACGAGGCTTGCGCGGGCATCATTAATATTTCCGGTGCTGGAGGGCAACGGGGGAGAGTCCCGAGACTAGACTCCAGAACCGAAAACGTGTTCGAAAGGAGCGGGCTGTAGACCGAGGATGTGGGTCAGACAGTGACCATAATCGGGATGGACCCGAGGTCCAAGCACAGCACACAAAGGCCTTATTGATATTCCCGTGTATAGGGTCCAGGGATGACAGGAGCCATCTCGTTCTATTCAGATTTTTGTCGGTCACTTGCGGACCACTTGATATTCGGACAAGGGTCCATATTGAAGGTGCGACGTAGATAGGAACAATCCCGTACAAATGTATGCCGAGTTTGCGGCAATCTCAATGAAAGGGCGGGAACGAATCCCGATAGAGTGAATCCGATTTGACGAGCTATCGGCCCGGAGCAATACTGGGTCACGACCACGTCGGGGTAGGAGCCGTTGGCCATGTTGGTTGCTCACGGGTCTTTTCATATTCAGATGCAGGTCCATAATAGAAACGCGGCGAAAACCGAGGTGAACCCGTTCAAATGTTTGCCGAACGTGCGACAATTTTAGTAGTGGCTTGGAAGGGATCCGGCCTGAGGAACGAGTCCGGTTTAATCGAAATGTCAACCCGAGGCGAGGTCAGGCCATGGCCATTTCGGGATAATTCCCAAGACTCGAGCCCAACCTGGAAGGGCGACATTATTGTTCCTTCAGCATCGGGTCATGGGGGAGACGGGGCTGCAACAGAGATTTTACCATTTTCTTTATCTGGGCTTTAAATTATGTGCATATATATATTATTGCTTATTTCCCTTTTATGTATTTATTACAGATGATTTTTCCATTTTGTTTATTATTATTACTATTATATCTTCCATTTCCCTTTTTTACTATTATTATTATTATTTCGCATTTTTTTGTTTATTTCTCATATATATATATTCAAGTTTATTTATTTATCATGATTTTCATTAGCTTGTCAGTGCTGCCATTATATGCCTATATATACATATATATGTGTATTCATGTATTATATATATATATATATATATATATTTTTGGGGAGAGTTGACCCTTGGCGGGTTAGAAAGGGGGCTAAAGGGGGGGTGTACCGCTGAAGGAAGGTAGGCAAAAAAACGTGCCGGCGAAGGGCTGGAGACGTGTGCCGTTAAAGGGCTTGAGGAGGGCGTACCGGTGAAGGCCTGAAGGAAGTGTACCGCTGGGGCGATGGCTGGAGAGTGTGTCGGTGAAGGAGGGGGATAACATAAAGTCTGTACGTTCCTCAGCCTAAAGTCTATACATTGTCTATTCAACCAGCACACAAAGTCTATACGTCCTTTAGTCTAAAGTCTGTACATTGCGGCTCAAAGTCTATACATTGACCATTGGCTGCAGTTCAAAGTCTATACATTGTCTGTTGGCTGCAGCTCGAAGTCTATACATTGATAACCCCAAAGTCTATACGTTGCAGCTCAAAGTCTATACATTGGCCAGCATTCATCAGCTCAAAGTCTGTACATTGGCCAGCATAAAGTCTATACATTGCAGCTCAAAGTCTGTACATTGGCCAGCATTCATCAGCTCAAAGTCTGTACATTGGCCAGCATGAAGTCTACATTCTAACATGAAGTCTGTACATTCTTCAGCCTATTCAACTAAAAGTCTGTACGTTGCCCGTGCAATCGACATACGAAGTCTATACGTTGCTTGTTGCTGTGTTTGTGTGTTAATCGGCCAAGTCTATACATTGAGTTCCACTGAGACGGTGGATGAGGGTGTGCCGACGAAGAGAGAGAGACAATGGGAGGGAGTGTGCCGCTGAGGGGCCAGGAGGGCGAGTCGTTGAAGGGCCGTTGGAGTGTGCCGCTGGGGGTGGGCAGTGTGTACCGCTGAAGGCTCTCTGGAGTGTGCCGTTGGAGGTTGGGAAGGGCGTACCGTTGGAGGCTAAGGATGGATGTACCACTGAAGGCGTTTTGGGGTTGGAAATGTCAAGGGGGGGGATCCACTCTCCCTCTGTTTCTCTTAAGGCTTTTCTTTTCTTCTTTTCTGATTTTATTAAGTTTGCATGGGTTTCTTCCTTTCTTCTCTCGATTAATTTTCATTCTTTCTTTTGTGAGGGCGGGTGTTCAAGTTGTCTAGTTGTCGTTCGATTCGGTCCTCTTTGAATTGATTGCGGTTCCATTTGCTTTGGTTAAGGCATTCCACCGTTGTTCTTTTCGTTTGTTTGTTACTGTCTTTTGTCTTTTAAATGTGTGGTTGTTCCATTTGTTTGTTGTTTCCTTTTGTCTTTCAATATGTTATTATTTCTAACGAAAATTTGGCAGCATCTCCCCTTAACCCGAGCGTAAGGGAGATACAGGAAACGCGCCCACATGGAGTGGCGGAACCCGACAACTGGAGGTGGGTACCCGAGAGCGGCAACACCTTTATAAACCTCGGAAAACTCGGAGGGAATGGCGAGTGGAAGGATACTCCAGGACTGGCTGAGGGGGGACGGGGAATTGGCCAAGGCGTACCGGCCAAGGACGAGCATAGGGTGTGCCGGGCTAGGAAGGCTAAGGGCGTACCGCTGAGGCACAAAAAGGGGGAGGTGTACTGCTGAGGGCTATTATGGGGCGTACCGGCCAAGGGCCGAAAGAGTGTGCCGCTGAGGACCACTATGGGTGTACCGTTGAGGGCTGAAAGAGTGTGCCGCTGAGGGCCACTACGGGGTGTACCGCTGAGGGCTGAAAGAGTGTGCCGCTGAGGGCCACTACGGGGTGTACCGGCAAAGGGCTGAGAGGGCCATCGGTGAAGGGAAGCTAAGGGGCGTACCAGTGGAGGAAAGCCAAGGGCTACTGGCTACTGGGTGTTTTGGAAGAGAAGGAGGGCCTCCCTCCCCTCGAGCAGATAGGTACAACTGATGGCCATAGGAGAGGGCAAAGAAGCCATGAGGCCAAGGATCATATAGGAGGAATCACGTCGCTACGGGGACTCCAAAAGCATCGGAGAAGTAGAGAAATGGGGAAAAACGAACATCACATCATGCACCATAAAAACTGGCGTAAACCAACAAAAATAACAGAGAAACCCAAGGAGGGTGATTTTCATTCATGGGGAGCAAGGGGCCGTGGCCATCCATATACATTGCCGAGCACACCCGAGTCAAGACTACGGGCAAGGAAGAAAACCAAAATACAAGGTGACGGGAGGAAGAAAACAGGGAAAACCACGGAAGGGAAAGTGTTGGGGATTGAAGCAGGGACGAGCGTCCACTGCTCGTTCCCCCGCACCTTCCCCTGTTACATTCAGCCCTCCTTCTCTCTTACTCTCTCTTCTGCCCGGTGGCTGACGGAGGAGACTCACGCCGGAGCCCTTCTTCTTCTCCCATCTCTTCTCTTCCTCTCTTGCGTATCTCTCTCCCTCTGTCTGTGTGTGTGTTCCTCTCCAGCCTCTCCTCTTCTTCCTCCTTTTTTGCCGGAACGGGAGTCATTTTATACTCCCAGCCGCGGGAGCTTCTGAGCACGGCAGTCGAAGGCGGGAAGCAGCTCCGTCATGATGGGGTTTGACGTCTTCTGTCCTGGCTGTCAGGGGAGTAGCCTGAGTGGCCCAACGGTTGGTTGACACCTCAGGGAGCTCACTGCGCGCCAAGGACGCGTAGGGCATGGGCACCACGTCGTTCAGCCGTTGAAAAGGCTTAACGCTGTGCCGCTGGTGGGCTGAATAAGTGTGCCGTAGGAGGGCCAAAAGGGCGTGCCGCGGGAACACCCAACGGGCGTGCCGCTGAAGGCCCAGAAGAGTATGCCGCTGAGGGCCCAAAGGGGCGTGCCGCTGAGGGCCATGGGGCGTGTGCCGCTGAAGGCCCCTCTCTTGGGTGTACCGTTGAAGCCCCTGGGGGTGTACCGCTGGAGCCCAGGATGGGCGTGCCGCTGAAGGCCCTGGGGGCTGCGGCGCTGAAGCCCCAAACTGGGCGTGCCGCTGAAGCCAGGGACTGTGCCGCTGAAGCCCAGGGTGGGTGTGCCGCTGAAGCCAAGGACTGTGCCGCTGAAGGCCACCCTGCGTGGATTTATGAGCCCATTCTGAGCCCGTTGTGAGCACGAGTCATGGCCCGTTTGATTTTCTCCGTGGCCCGTGGTTTGGGAGGCCCTTGGTGGTTGATTTCTCTTTACTGCCGTGACTCTGGAGACATCCTTACGGCACTGTGTGCGTGTTCGGGGAATCCGGATGACCAGTCTCCCCGAGGCTTCTTCACTGGGCCGAACAGGATGCCTGGGTGTGCAATTTTTGGTGTCCACAAATGCCCCCCACCCACGGGCAGCGCGGGCGAAGGATGAGCCGGGCGGTGCCCGCGGGTGTACTGGTCTCTTTTTCTCTTCGTCGGTGCCGACCGGGTGTCGGGAGCTAACGTGACTTGTTCGTCTCTTCTTCTCATTGCTAATGCCGGCGGGATGCCGGGCATTGGCCCAGTTTATTGACCTCTTTGTCTCTTCGTCAATGCCGACGGGGTGTCGTGAGCTGACATGGCTTATTGAACTCGTCGTCTCTTTGTCAGTGCCGACGGGGTGTCGGGAGCCGACCTGGTTTGTTGATCCCTTTGTCCCTTCGTCAGTGCCGACAGTATGCCGGGGGCTGACCTGGTTTGTTGGTCTCTTTGTCACTTCGTCAGCGCCGAGAGGGTGTCAGGAGCTGACCTAGTTTGTTGGTCTCTTTGTCTCTTCGTCAGTGCCGACAGGGTGCCGGGGGCTGATCTGGTTTATTTTGTCTCTTGGTCTCTTCGTCAGTGCCGGCAGGGTGTCGGGAACTGACATGGTTTGTCTGTCTCTTCTTCTCTTCGTCAGTGCCGACAGGGTGTCGGGAGCTGACATGGTTTGCTTGTCTCTTCTTCTCTTCGTCAGTGCCGACGGGGTGTCGGGAGCTGACATGGTTTGTTTGTCTCTTCTTCTCTTCATCAGTGCCGACGGGGTGTCGGAGGCTGACATGGTTTGCTTGTCTCTTCTTCTCCTCATCAGTGTCAACCGGAGACGGAGAATGATGTGGTATGTTGGTCTCTTCTTCTCTTCGTTAGCGCCGACGGGTTGCCGGGCGTTGACGTGGTATGTTGGTCTCTTCTTCTCTTCGTCAGTGCCGGCGGGGTGTCGGGGACTGACACAACATGTTGGTCTCTTTGTCTTTTCATCAGTGCCGGTGGGGTGCCGGGAACTGAAGCAGTATGTTGGTCTCTTCATCAGTGCCGACGGGGTGTTGGGAACTGAAGCAGCATATTGGTCTCTTCATCAGTGCCGACGGGATGCCGGGAACTGAAGCAGCATGTTGGTCTCTTTATCAGTGCCGATGGGGTGTCGGGAACTGAAGCAGCATATTGGTCTCTTCATCAGTGCCGATGGGGTGTCGGGAACTGAAGCAGCATATTGGTCTCTTCATCAGTGCCGATGGGGTGTCGGGAACTGAAGCAGCATATTGGTCTCTGTCTCTTCGTCAGTGCCGACGGGGCGTGGGGAGCTGACATGCTCTGTTGGTCTCTTTGTCTCTTCGTCAGCGCCGACAGGGTGCCGCGAGCTGACATGATGTGTTGGTCTCTTTGTCTCTTCATCAGCGCCAACAGGGTGCCGGGAGCTGACTTGGTTTGTTGATCTCTTGGTCTCTTCATCAGTGCCGACAGGGTGCCGGGAGCTGACCTGGTTTGTTGGTCTCTTTGTCTCTTCATCAGCGCCGACGGGATGTCGGGAACTGAAGCTGTATATTGGTCTCTTCATCAGTACCGAGGGGGTGCCGGGGACTGAAGTTGTATATTGGTCTCTTCATCAGTGCCGACGGGGTGCCGGGGACTGAAGTGGTATGTTGGTCTCTTCATCAGTGCCGACGGGGTGCCGGGGACTGAAGTGGTATGTTGGTCTCTTCATCAGTGCCGACGGGGTGTCGGGGACTGAAGTGGTATGTTGGTCTCTTTGTCTCTTCTCTTTCTTTTCTTCTCTCTTTTTTCTTCTTCTTTTTTTTCTTTTCTTCTCTTTTGTCATCTCCTTTTTTGTCCTTTTTGTTGTTGTTCTTTTTTTTGTTTCTTCTCTTCTTCCCTTTTTTTCCCTTCTTTTTTTTCTCTTTCTTTTTTTTTGAAGAACTCCAGGTGGCTGTTGGCATGGATGCCAATGATATAAGAGTTGTAGGCACAGCGGCCCATAATTGAAAGCTGTTGGCACGGGAGCCAGTAAGTGAGGCCGAAACAGCCAAGGCCAGAAGCAACTGAGATGTTCGTCGTCCAAAGGGACGGAGAGAAGAGTTTGTTGATTCAAAAATGCGCCGGGGATATCAGTTATGAAACCCGGACTCGGGAAAGTGGGCCGCGAGGGCCAAAGTTGGCGTTACGGAAGCGGGCCGTGCAGGCCAGATTCTGGGAAGCAGGCCGTAAAGGGCCAGGGATGTTGGGAAGCGGGCTGCAAGAGCCGAATCGGGGAAGCAAGCTGCGGGAGCCAGAATTGGGGAGCAGGCCGTGAAGGCCAAAGGTAAGCAGGCTGCAAGAGCCAAAGTATTGGGAAACAAGCTGCAAGAGCCGGAATTGGGGAGCAGGCTGCGAAGGCCAAAGGTAAGCAGGCTGCTAGAGCCGGAGTTGGGAAGCAGGCTACAAGATCCGGAATTGGGAGATTAACGAGCCGTGAGGGCAGGATGTAGGCCATGGGGGCCAAGATTGGGCTCTACGAGCCGTAGCTGGGAACGTAGGCTTCGATGGCCAGAATTGAGTTTATTGCATACACACATTTTTATTATTATTTTTTATTATATATATTTTTTATTCAAGCATGCAAGCATTCATTAGCGGGCATAACATAGATATAAGTAAGGCAGCTCCCCCTATAGGGGATAGGATAGGGACATAGCCCGTAATTCGTAGATGCGGTGCGGGCCGCGAGACACAACTGAGAGGTGGTGCACCCGTCAAGAGGATATCGCATGTCTTGCATGCATAGCCTAAATTCACGCATTTCACCTGAGGCAATTATCTGTGACGCGGCAGTGCAAGTGTGTGGACAAGGAGCCCTAACCATAGGGATATGCAGGTTTTCCTGGTGACACTCGAGGATCACTCTAGCCCCTACACAGTAGTTCCGGGCTTTCGACTTTCGGTAGCTTCACACAGCCCCTAGTCTGTTTATTTTGGTAGCGGATTTCACCGTTCGGCGCGAGTCTCCTCGTGTGTCTCAATGGGGATTCCCGGCTACTAGGATTCATCCTTATTATAATTCTATTACAGATTCCACCGTTTGACGCGAGTCTCCTCATGTGTCTCAATGGGGATTCCCGGCTAATAGGTTTCATCCTTATTATAATTCGCTTCACCATTTCGCGCGAGTCTCCTCATGTGTCTCAATGGGGATTCCCGGCTACTCGGATTCACGTGTCTCTCTCCTCTTTTTTTACAGTGGGGGTAGGCAGCTTTTTCCTCACGATTACCTTTCACGCGAGTGCAGGAATTCAAGTCTCCGTAGAGTGCTAAGAAGAAATTCGGGCAATCCCTATAGTCGAAGGCTATTGAACACATTAAGTGCTAAGTGTGGGAGTGTTGCCTCAGGTTTATTTTGTGAGTTGGGCTTAGCGATTCGGCCATGACTCTTCCCCTTGACGTGTGCACTCGCCATAATCGGGTTCCCTTCGAGCGTACGCCGTGACGCGCGTGCATCCGGAATCGGGGCGATATTATTTAGCAAGGAAACACGGTCCTAGAAAATTTCAAGGAGGTGTATTATTCTATATTAAGCAAACATGCAAGCAGGGTAATCATGCATTCTCTTTTTTTGTTTTTTTTTGTGTCTGTTTTATTGTTATTTTTTTGTTGTTTTTTTTTCGTTTATTTTTACATAAGAAAATATTGTTGTTACGTATAAGTGTAGTGGTAGTAAAGGTATTAGAGAAGCAAACCACGAACGGCTGAAAGGGTATTAGGGAAGCAGGCTATAGAACCCCAGTGACATCAGGGGAGCGGGCCATAAGGGCCGAAATTGGGAAGCGGGCTACAAGAGCCGAAGTTATGGGACGCGGGCCGCGAAGGCCGAATCCTGGGAAGCAGGCTGCGAGAGCCGGACTTGGGAAGCAGGCCACGAAGGCCAAAGTGAAGCAGGCTACGAGAGCGAGAGTTGGCGAGCAGGCCATAAAAGCCAAGGGGAAGCAGGCTACGAGAGCCAGAATTGGGAAGCAGACTATAAAAGCCAAAGGAAAGTAGGCTGCAAGAGCCAAGGTTGGGAAGCAGGCCACGAGGGCCAAAGGTAAGCAGGCTGCGAGAGCCAAAGTTGGGGAGCGGACTGTAAGAGCCGAATTCCGGGAAGCAGGCCGTAAAGGCCGAATTCTGAGAAGCAGGCTGCAAGAGCCAAAGATATTGGGAAGCGGGCTGCAAGAGCCGCAATTATGGGAAGCGGGCCGCGAAGGCCGAATTCTGGGAAGCAGGCCGTAAAGGCCGAATTCTGCGAAGCAGGCTGCAAGAGCCAACGATATTGGGAAGCGGGCTGCAAGAGCCGAAATTGTGGGAAGCAGGCTACGAAAGCCAAATCGGGGGAGCAGGCTACAAGAGCCAAAATTGGGGAGCGGGCTACAGGAGCCGCAATTATGGGAAGCAAGCTACGGAAGCCAAATCGGGGGAGCAGGCTACAAGAGCCAAAATTGGGGAGCGGGCTACAGGAGCCGCAATTATGGGAAGCGGGCCGTGAAGGCCGAATTCTGGGAAGCAGGCCGTAAAGGCCGAATTCTGAGAAGCAGGCTGCAAGAGCCAAAGATATTGGGAAGCGGACTGCAAGAGTCGAAATTGTGGGAAGCAGGCTACGGAAGCCAAATCGGGGGAGCAGGCTACAAGAGCCAAAATTGGGGAGCAGGCTGCAGGAGCCGCAATTATGGGAAGCGGGCCGTGAAGGCCGAATTCTGGAAAGTAGGCCGTAAAGGCTGAATTCTGCGAAGCATGCTGCAAGAACCAAAGATATTGGGAAGCGGGCTGCAAGAGCCGAAATTGTGGGAAGCGCGGTGGGACGGGTGGATCAATCCTGATAGTGGGCCTTGGCCGACACGGCTGAGCCGAAGGGCGTCGGGTAGCAGGGTACGAGAGTCGAGGAGAAGGATTCGTGAAGCGGCGGGTTCGAAGACCACGTCTGTCTCGTGTCCCTTTTTTTTCTTCTTTTGTGTGAGGCGACGGGTTCGAAGACCACGTCTGCCTCATGTCTCCTTTTTGTTTTCTTCTTTTGTGGAGAGGCGGGCGCAAAGACCATGTTTGTCTCGTGTCTCTTTTTTTCTCTTCTCTTCTTCTTTTGTAGAGAGGCAGGTGCAGAGACCATGTTCGCCCCGTGACTGTTCTTTCTCTTCTTCTCTTCTTCTTTTTCTGGAGAGGCAGGTGCAAGGACCATGTTTGCCTTGTGATCATTTCTTTCTTTTCTTCTCTTCTTCTTTTGTGTAGAGAGGCAGGTGCAGGGACCATGTTCACCTCATGTCTCTTTTTTTTCTTCTATTCTTCTCTTGTAGAGAGGCAAGTGCAAGGACCATGTTTGCCTCATGATTGCTCTTTCTTTTCTTCTCTTCCTTTTTTATGGAGAGGCAGGTGCAAGGACCATGTTTGCCTCGTGATCATTTCTTTCTTTTCTTCTCTTCTTCTTTTGTGTAGAGAGGCGGGTGCAGAGACCATGTTCGCCTCATGTCTCTTTTTTTCTTCTATTCTTCTCTTGTAGAGAGGCAGGTGCAAGGACCATGTTCGCCTCATGTGCATTCTTTCTTTTCTTTTCTTCTTTTGTGTGATGAGGCGGGCTCGAAGACCACGTCTGCCTCATGTGTCTTCTTTTGGTTCTGCTCTTCTTCTTTTGTGTGAAAAGGCGGGTCCAGGGACCACGGCTGCCTCATGTGTCTTTTCTTCCTCTTCTTCTCTTCTTTTGTGTGATGAGGCGGGCTCGAAGACCACATCTGCCTCATGTGTCTTTACCTCCTCTTCTTCTCTTCTTTTGTGTGATGAGGCGGGCTCGAAGACCATGTCTGCCTCGTGTGTCTTTTCTTCTTCTTCTTTTGTGTGATGAGGCGGGTGCGAAGACCCCGTCTGCCTCGTGACTCATTTCTTCCTTTTCTTCTCTTCTTTTGTGTGATGAGGCGAGCTCGACGACCACGTCTGCCTCATGTGTCTTCTTTTGGTTCTGCTCTTCTTCTTTTATGTGAAGAGGCGGGTCCAGGGACCACGGCTGCCTCATGTGTCTTTTCTTCCTCTTCTTCTCTTCTTTTGTGTGATGAGGCGAGCTCGAAGACCACGTCTGCCTCATGTGTCTTTTCCTCCTCTTCTTCTCTTCTTTTGTGTGATGAGGCGGGCTCGAAGACCACGTCTGCCTCGTGACTCTCTTTTTTTTGCTCTTCTTTTCTCATTAACGCTTCCGTGCTGGAGTGTATTTCTCTTAATGTGCCCCCAGGTTGGGGTGTAGCTTCATTTGGTGTGCATCCCCCCAGAGGGGTGTGTTTTGCCTCTTTGCTTCTGTGCCCCCAGGCGGGGTGTATTTTTTTGCTTCTATGTCCCCAGACCAGGGTGTGTTTTTTTTAACGCCCCTGAGGAGGGGTGTAGCTCTCTTCAAATGCCCCCATGGTGGGGTATACTCTTCACGGCTTCTATGCCCCCAGGTGGGGTATGTCTCTTCTTCAAATACCCGTGAGCCAGGGTGGACTTCTCTTCATATGCCCCTGAGCCGGGGCGTGTTCTTTATAGCTTCTAGGCCCTCGAGGCGAGGTATGTTTCTTCTTCATATGCCCCTGGTACGGGGCATAGCTCTCTTCAAATGCCCCCGGGACGGGGGTGTATCTTTTGCTTCTTATGCCCCCCTGAGGCCGGGGTGTGTCTTTTGCTTCTTACGCCCCCCTGAGGCGGGGGTGTATCTCTTTACGGCTTCAGTGCCCCCGAAGCAGGGTATGTTGTTTCTTCAAATGCCGCTTGGGCGGAGTATATCTTTCTTCTCATGCTCCCGGATCGGGATGTATGTCTCTTTGTTTCTGTGCCCCGGGTCGGGGTAGATGCTTCTGCTTCTTATGCGCCAAGGGCGGAGTGTATTCTTGTGCCCCCAGGCTGGGGTAGGTGCTTCTGCTTCTTATGCGCCAAGGGCGGAGTGTGTCTCTTTCTGTGCCCCTAGGCTGGGGTACATTCTTCATGTTTCTTATATCGCATGGCATATTCTCTTGCTTCTTACGTCCTTGGATCGGGGCGTATGTTTCTTCTTCTGACGCCCCTAGGTCGGGGTATATTCTTTCTTCATGTGCTCCCAGGTCGAGATGTATGTCTCTTTGCTTCTTTATGCCCTCGGGTGGAGGTGTACTCTGTCTCTTTGCTTCCGCGTCCCCCAGGCGGGGTATGTTTCTTCTTCCAATGCCCCTGAGCCGGCGCATATTCTTTATGGCTTCTATGCCCCCTGGCGGGGTATATTTCTTCTTCAAATATCCCTAAGACGGGATGTATTCTTCTCTTTCTTATGCTCCCGAGGCGGGATGTATTTTCTTCAAATACCCCTAAGCTGGGGCGTGTTCTTTATGGCTTCCATGCCCCCTGGCGGGGTATGTTTCTTCTTCAAATACCCCTAGGCCGGGGTGGACTTCTCTTCATATGCCCCTGAGTCGGGGCATGCTCTTTTATAGCTTCTAGGCCCTCGAGGCGAGGTATGCTTCTTCTTCAAATACCCCTAGATCGGGGCATATTCTTTATGGCTTCTATGTCCCCTGGCGGGGAATGCTTCTTCTTCAAATACCCCTAGGCCGGGGTGAATTCTTGTCTTCTTCCAAGACACACCGGGGGGAATGTTTGCTTCTTATGCTCCCAAGGTGGGGTGTATTGTTGCTTCTGATGCCCCAGAGCGAGGTATCCCCCCCTTTTTTTATATGCCCCCGGCACAGGGTGTATTCCGCTTCTAGTGCCCCCAGAGTGGAGTGTATTGTCACTTTTGATACGGGGTGTGGTTCTTGCTTTTCATGCACCCGAGGCGGGGTGAATTCTTCTTCTTTGTTTACGTGCCCCCATATCGGGGTGTATTCCTCTCTTCATATGCTTCCCTAAGCCGGGGGATGTTGTTTGTTCTGCTTCAGATGTGCCCCCCGGGGGGGTGCATGTTGCTTCATGGACTCCGAGCCTGGGGTATGCTCCTTCAAAGGTCCCTAAGCCGGGGTGGATTCTCTTTTCTTCTCATGCTCCCAAGGCGGGATGTAGCTTCTTCAAGTACCCCTAAACCGGAGTGTATTCTCTATGGCTTCTATGTCCCCTGGCGGGGTGTGCTTCTTCTTCAAATACCCCTAGGCCGGGGTGGACTTCTCTTCATATGCCCCTGAGTCGGGGCGTGTTCTTTATAGCTTCTAGGCCCTCGAGGCGAGGTGGGCTTCTCCTTCAAATACCCCCAAGACGGGGGTGTGATTCTTGGCTTCATATGCCCGCAAGACGGGGGGGGGGGGGGGGGTATTTTGCTTCTTGTGCCCCCCCAGGGATGGGGTGGAATTCTCTTCAGTTACCCCTGAGTCGGGGTTGATTCTTCTGCCTCTCATGCCCCAAGGTGGGGTACACTTCTCTTCATATGCCCCCCTGAGCCGGGGTGCAACTCTGCTTCTTCTCATGACCCCTGGCCGGGGCAGTCTCTTCTTCTTATGCTTATGTGCTCCCGCATCGGGGTGTATTCCTTTCTTCACGTGCTCCCCTAAGCCGTGGAATATTGTGTGTTCTGCTTCAGATGCCCCCCCCCCCCCCCCCCCGGGAGGGGGGGGGGGATATATGTTACTTCATGGACCCCGAGGCCGGGATGTATTCCTTCTCCGAATGCCCCAAGGTCGGGGCGTATTCTTCTCTTCTTATGCCCCCAAGGCGGGACGTAGCTTCTTCAAATGCCCCTGAGCCGGGACGTATTCTTTATGGCTTCTATGCCCCCCCAGGCGGGGTATGCTTCTTCTTCAATTGTCCCTAGGACAGGGTGTATTCTTCTCTTTCTTATGCTCCCGAAGCGGGATGTAACTTCTTCAAAGGCCCCTAAGCCGGGGCCTGTGCTTCATGGCTTCTATGCCCCCACTGGCGGGGTGTGTTCCTTCTTCGAATGCCCCCAAGATGGGGGTGGATTCTTCTTCAAATGCCCCGAAGCCGGGGTATAGCTTTGTTGTATGTTGTGCCCCCAAGCCTGGGCGGATTCTCTTCATATGCCCCTAGATCAAGGTGTATATTTTTTTGCCTCTCATGCCCCGGCATATATATGCTCCGGTTTTACCGCGATGACTATGATATTTTCAGATTGGACATACCTTCGAACATTAAATGGTCGATTCATGATCGAAAGGACTCCAAATGTCTTTCTGCACCCCAGTGTGGGGAATTTCAATACTTTGCAATATGCTATTTACTTCTTTCATAGAAACTGATATTTAGGCCATGAGGCCCCTTTTTCTTGGCGATTAATCAGAGATTTTCCCCTCTCCGAGGGGATGTAATTAACGTCGTGACCTTTATGGCACGGCACGTCTCCAGTCCCGACCCAATACCCATAATCATATCGCCTGATTAGTCAGACGGAGCGCACCCCGTGCTTCGGACCACTCCAGTCTTGAAGCCCGAACACTTTGTCACATCTTTGTGACTGGCACGCCCTCGCATTCGATAAACTGATAAATCGATGAAAGAACACCCAATATTCACACCTCGAATTTTAGTGCGTTCCACACAACCCCAAACATCGGTGGCGCCCGGAGCGACCGGGCTTGCTACGTCGATCGAGGTTGGGGGTTCGCCTACGGAGGCGTCGCAACCCCAAACATCGGTGGTGCCCGGGGCGACCGAGCTTGCTGCGTCGGTCGAGGTTGGGGGTTCGCCTACGGAGGCGTCGCAACCCCAAACATCGATGGCGCCAGGGGGGACCGGGCTTGTTGCATCGGTCGAGGTTGGGGGTTCGCCTACGGAGGCGTCGCAACCCCAAACATCCGTAGTGCGCGGGGAGGCCGTTTCAGCAGCTCGGTCCCGGCCTTCCGGCGCGGGGCCAGGGGCGGATCGGGTGTCCATGTCAGAGGCCTTGGAGAGGCTCGGTATCTCGAGCAATCTGTACAAGCTCTGCCGCGAGGTGTCCGCGAGGATGAGAGGAGGAGATAGGCGTCATTCTCCTTTCGGGGTCCTTGACGTCATCATGGAGGGCGGTTTGATCATGGCCCAGATGGGGGCCACCATGGCGGAGACCTACGCCCGGACGGAGTCAGAGCGGTCGAATCTTGCCTGGACTCTCGGAGGGTGCGAGAGGAAGCTAGCCCGACTCAATGAGGCGCACGAGGGGCTTCAACGGGAGTTCTCCGCGATCAGGGATTTGGCACGGTCGAGCCGGCTGGAAGCCGGAGCGTTGACCGAGCAGCTGGCCAAGGCTCGGGAGTCGCTCGAGAGGAAAAACAAACTCCTTGAGGAGGAGCGCCTTCACCATCTCGAGCTAGACGGCCATTGGGAGGCTGAGCGCGCTGAGTTGCTGGACCGGGCGGAGGCAGCGGAGCGCCGTCGTTCGGAGGCCGAGGCGGACCGAGCTGAGTCGGAGAAACGATCGGTCGAGGCCAAACAGAAGTCGATCGAGCTCGAGGAGCGGGCGGCCAAGGCCGAACGGAAGTCGATTGAGCTCGAGGAGCGGGCGGCCGGGGCCGAGCGGAAGTCGATCGAGGCATAGAGATGGATGGCGGAGGCAGAGGAGCGAGCGTCTGAGGCGGAGCGGAAGTCGGCCGAACTTGCTGAAAGGATGGGGCAGGTCGGGGCGGAGGCGATCGAGCTATACAGGGGCTCAGAGGCCTACCGAGCCGACCTTCAGGAAGCTACCCTTCCATACTATGAGATAGCGCTTCGCCGAGGCGCCCGCAAGGAGTTCAAGCAGGGTTATCACCGGGCAGTGGATTACGCCGACGAGCGAGACTCTGGGATCGATTTCCCCCCGGGCCAGTGCTATGACTTGGAGGAGTCGGCTTCTAGCTCTTCTGCGTCGGGCGGGAAAGATCCAGAGGGCTCTCCTCCGGCAGGGTCACCAACTCCGACTGCCTTGGGAGGGCTCGCGAAGATCGCATAATTCCCATACATTGTTCATTTTCATGGAATCAATTTCTTCATTCATGGCATCTTGCCATAATTCTGTATCATGCGATTTTGTCGCATCTATATAATTCATGGGATCTACGAAATTTTCATCTTCCATATCTATCAGCAGACATGAAGGCTCACAGGAATACAAATGATAATCATCCATCCATGCTGGTGGAGTTCTCAATCTTTTGTTGCCTATTCCGGGTTGACCAGGCTGCATTTCATTCATAGATACTGGTTCATTTTCCATATTTTGAGGTTCTTCCTCAATTTCTGGATCATTTCTAGAGACATCATTGTAATAGTCATCATCTATTACAACCAGAGGTTCCTTCTCTTTTTCATGAGATTCCTCTTCCTCTAGATTTTCAAGAAATATCGCATCCCTATATTCAATGATCCCTTTTTCTTTATGGAAAAATCTATAACAAGATGATTTCTCACAATACCCTATGAATCTACATTTTAATATCTTTGAGTCCAACTTATCTCTAAGTTGACTCGGAATGAGAACGTGGGCAATAGACCCCCACTTCTTGAGGTTACTCAAATCGGGTTTCCTCCCATTCCATAATTCATAAGGTGTACTTTCTACAGATTTTATGGGAATTCTATTTAAGATATGATTTGTCGTAAGCAATGCCTCTCCCCACAAATTCTTAGGGAGACCTGAATGCGATAGCATACATCTAATAGTATTCATCAAAGTTCTATTCTTTCTTTCTGACACACCATTTTGTTGTGGCGTATAATGCATTGTCACATATCTTTTAATTTCGTGTTCTTGACAATATAACTCAAATTCTTTTGAGTTATATTTCCCACCTCTATCCGTTCTTAACACCTTAATATTCCTTCCATGTTGTCTTTCCACTTCCATTCTATATTTTCGGAAGTAATCAAATGCCTCTGATTTTGCAGAAATCAGATAAACATAGGCAAATATGTAATAATCATCTATGAAGGTTATGAAATATTCCTTGTTGTTATATGTCTTTATACTTAGGGGGCCACAAATGTCCGAGTGGACCAACCCTAACAATTCGTTTGATCTATGACCTACTGCGAAGGGTTTCTTAGTCATCTTTCCTTCTGAGCAATGTTTACAAGGTGTTAGTTCCACCTTTGACAAACCCGGCAGTAGACCCATCTTAATCATTTGTTCCATTTTAAATTTTTCGGGATGTCCCAATCTAAAATGCCATAGATCACATTCTGATAAAGAACACAAGGAATACTCAGAATCTTCAATATTATTATTCTCAGTGTCAATTATAGGGATACAGAATAAATCATGCTCGGGGACAAACCTCTCCATGGTAAGTACTTTCCTATCTTTCCCTATTGACACTCGGTTGTTGTAGAAACGTACTTCCAGGCCATTTTTCATCAAGGCCGGTATAGAGATTAGATTCCGTCGGATTCCAGGTGCATAGAACACATTCTTGAGGACCATGATGTTATCCCCAAGATCCAGCCTGTATGTACCAACACCTTCTACATCCAGATAGGTGTTGTTGCCCATGTAAATTCTCCGTTCTCCCACCTTTAGCTTGTTTAGCATCACCAGTCCCTTCTTCGTCTTTGCAATATGACGAGTGGCTCCAGAATCGACCCACCATTCATTTGAGTCAGTCATCGCGGCATTGCACTCCGTGACGCCGATAAATTCTCTCTTTCCAACTCTTCTATTTTCTGGGTGTTTGCTTCCACCCTCATTGCCTTACTTTTGAGGACAATTTATCATAAAATGTCCAAACTTCCCACATGAGTAACAAGCACCACGAGGAACCTTCTTTCCTTTGCCTTGGAATTTGTTGCCCTTAAACTTGGGTCTTTGCGTTCCGAGTGGACGATTCTGGCTGGTGGGCTTTCGGTGTACGGCATTGGCCTCCTGCAAGTGCGCTTCTAGTTCTTTTCTCCTGGCCATTATGTCCTGCTCAATCGCTAACCGAGCTGGCAAATCTGTGACACTTACAATAGAACCACTCATTCTTAAGGTTGTGGCAGCCATGTCTAATGATGCTGGCAAACTATTCAATATAGTCACCACCTGCATCTTCTCTAGAATTTCGGTTCCAACGGTCGATAGCTCCTTAGCCATGACAATCATTTTATTTACATGCTCGACAACGCTATCACCTTCATGCATCTTACATGTGTTGTAACGATGCAATAAGAGTTGAGTATTCACCTCTGTTTTGGTATCATATTTCTCTTTGATAGCTTTCCACATTTCATTGGAGGTTTTGTAAGTTTCGAAAAACTTTATTAAATTATCCTCCATGAACATGAGCATTAGGCTCTTAGCCTTTTTATCATCTATTAACCATTGCTCCCGTTTTTTCTTTTCCACTTCTGTGGATGTTTCATTAATTTCCAGAGCATTGGTATCAATGACATGTTCTATGTTGTCATGGATAAGGGCATATCGGATTTTCCGGTGCCACATGTCAAAGTTGGTTCCATTAAGTTTGTCTAACTTTGTCAGCTCCGAAGCAATGAGCTTGCTGGCCATTATGATTATAATGAATCTTAAAATATGACAGCTTAGTTTAATAAGCCTAAATATGATGACAAAAATTAATCTAAGGTTTATGTTGATTAATTCTATCATTTATTTGTGAGGGGTTTTGCAATTTTGTTTAGTCTTGTTTAAATTATGATCCAAATAACTAATTGGCAAAAGTAACTAAACATGTAAAAATGTCATGTCCAAATATAAGGGATGTTTTTTTAACTAATCGCTAAATGACAAATATTATTTAACTATATATCAATCTCTAATATCATGAATATGTATCTGAGTTTTAAATGCCAACAAATAAAGATATGACAGTAAATATAAAATTATTCAGAAATTAATTAAACATGCTTCTATTATTTGAGCAGATTATCAATATAATTAATTTCAATCAATATATTACTGACAGATTATATCAAATTTTCAATGGACATACGTACAGGTAACATGTTGTGGATAAGAAGTAAAAAATATCATTCACAGTGTTCTTTCTGGAAACACTTCACGTGGGGTTATTTAAAGTTAATAGTCTCTCTGACATGCGCACAGCATATGCAAGCCTAAACAAGTGGGCTGAAAGACATGATAATGTTTTATTATGATTATTATTAACTGTGGCTTTCACGTGAATCAAAGGGGAGACAGATTGTACTAGGTCTGTGATCTATGACAGATGGCAGGGTTCAATGTCCCTTTTATTTATTTACTATACTCTCCCTCCTTCCGCCGATCACGGGAAGAAAGAGAGGAGCTTCCGTTCTTTTAATCCTATGGTGCCTGGGTACCGACCTGGACGCGCAGGGAGCCCGCGTGTGAGCTCGGCGGCGGACGCGTGCGTAAGAAGCTAAGGGTGTCGTAGCAGCCACAGACGTCGGAGGAGGTCGGCAACAACAGCAGTGCAGCGCCCACGATCAACAGCGGCGGCGGGGACGGCCGAGAGCCAGCGGCGGCCGCGGGAGCCGCAGTGGCGTGCGAGGGCCGGCAGCGTGGGCTAGCTGTCCAGGGTAGTGGAAAGTGGGAGCGCGAGCGGAGGTTGGGGCCGCGGTAGGGAGAGATGCAGGAGCAGCAGCAGCAGCAGTGGCCGTCCCTGCTCAGGTGGCGGCGCGAGGCGGTCGTCGGGCGGCAGCATAGAGGTGACGGCAGGGACGATGCTGGAGCCCGGCGGCGGATCTCGTTCGACGGTAGCGGCGGCCGCAGCGGACGCGGTAGACGCGGCGGTGGCACAGGCGACGAGGGCGGCAACGGAGCTGGCAGTAAGGAGGCCGATAGCAGCAGCAGTGAGGGAGTGGGCAGCACGCGGGAACAGCTTCCCGGTCGTTGCGGCTTTAAGCGTCGGTGCGGCGGGCTGCTGGCAACAGCGGACGGCAGCGCAGAGGCGGCTGGGGTGAGCGGCGTTGACGAAGGGGGGCGGCACACAGGTGAGGATCAACGCTCGCTCTGATTCTTACTTTTCTTCCTTTGGGGAGGTCATATGTTCTAATTCTAACTCCCATGATAATACAAAAGGAGGTATTTAACTCATGAATTCATGATGGCCTATATCAACATCCTATAAATGCCGACATTTGTAAGGAATTTATCCCCTAGGACCTCTAACTCATAATATTCTCCCATATGAGTGAAATGATAGCCTATATTAAGTAGGTACTCTAGTCATGAGATTGTATGAAAAAATAATTATTCTAAATAGAGAAAAATCTCAAAAGATTATTAAGAATTATAAATATTAAAAAATAAAAACAATCTCTAAATAATGGTTCTTGCATCCCATATAGAATGACTTCCATCCATCAATGGGGCCATATGGACGGAAGATGACAAAGAATTAATGAAATATTTCTAAACTTTGGGACACTATGCCCCCCACTACTGGAAAAATTGGGAATATCGAAAGAATTTTTCGACGAAAAAAAGTTTGTTGGAAATACGTCGGAACGATTTTACTTTATGACGGAAAAAATTCTATCGGAAATAAGTCGGCAATTATCGACTTATTTCAGACATATTATTTTTGTCGGAAATACGTCGAAAATTTTTGACGTATTAAAAGTTGATCGAAAATACGTCGAAACTTTCTAACATATTTCCGACCGAATTAAATTTCGTCTAAAAAACCTAAAGAAGGACAACTGAGGGTTGAAATTTATGAACAGTTTCCGACAGAACAGATTTTGGTCGAAAATACGTCAGAAAGTTTCGATGTATTTCCGACCAACTTTAAATACGTCGAGATATTCTGACATATTTCCGACCAATAATTTTTCAATCGAAAACTCCTAAAATATTAATTAAATAATTATAGAAAGGGAGAAAAAATATTTCATTAGTTTTCGACGGAATAATTTTCAGTGAAAAATACGTCACAAATTTTCGACAGAATTCTTTCAGTCGGAAATACATCGGAAAATATATACGTATTTTTGACAGAATTAATTTCCATCAAAAATCCAGACCACATCCCCCACGTTATGATAGCTGTGTAGGATAAGGGGAATACCTTAACATGGGCTTTGCTATTCCATGTTATTCCATAATTTACTTTGACAACCATGAACATACTCCAAATTTAACCCTTTGAATGATGACTCTTATTCACTCTGCTTTGCTACTATGCTCAGGGTTCCACAGGGTTAAGAAGATTAAAATCTATAAAAAAAACACCGTCATTTAAGCCAATTCTTTTTCACACTCAAGAACACATGAACTTGGTCGATAGTATCATTTCATTCGCTACTTTTGTACCAATATCGTGATACATTTCAAAACTTTATTTTTTTCTTGTCTTTTGTAGCAAGAGGTCGAGCAAATAATATGATATGAATATTTAAAATTTGAACATATGTTTAAAAATACCCGTGGTGTCTTTTCATCCTTTAGCATTTTATTTAGTACGATGACGTGCCAGTAACATATGTAACTATTTGTGTTCAGAATCCGAGACTGGAGTGATCCAGAGACTGGAGTGCCAGTCACATATGTGACGACGTGCCGTGGAGTTTCAAATTAACCTGACAAGGATGTTGCGTTTAATGAACTTCACCTCCATCCGTGGATGCATTTATTTCTACGTCCTCTGACACTGACTGTGTCATTAATTAGTGGAGGGAGATATGTCACCATCTTTCACGGGGATGTCATGCAAGTTGGTTAAGAAACATTATGCAGTGATGCGCTCATATAGAGTGGATTAATATAACCGATCGAGTAAAAATCATTTGTGTGTATATATGGTATGCGACGTATCTTACACTCGCAATGCATAGAAGAAGTTGAATATATATGCAACATAGCCATGTTCTAACGATGAGGGCACGACCCTTTTGCGCTTCCTTGTGGATCGAGTACGTACTTACACCATTAATACTTTCTAAACCCTTGTTGGACCCTACCAACAACTATATATAGAGTCCTGGGTTAATAATAGATAGATGATCATCAGTCGTGTTTTGTATTGCATGGTATGTGATCCCTTGTAATATATTGAACTTCAAAACGGCCTTGTTAACAAAATATATACTTCTCTTAATATATATAAGTTCCTATGCGATTAACAAATTTCCGGCAAGAGCCCAAACCTTAAATTAATGGAGGGGATTTTTTTTTTTTTTTTTGCTCCGAAGAGGGAGGAATGAAACGTACGGCCGGGTTCTAGGTATGTACGTAAGTACGTACGTACGGGATCCTACGTGGATTGCAACAATAAACGGATCAGGAGGACAGATGAGAGGGGCGACACGTACGTACGGTCGGAGGATTTGCTGTTGGGGAGCTTCGTTAATTAACCGGATCAGTTTGGAGTCCCAGCGGTGGAGATGAAGAGCTAGCGGCCGATGGAAGCTGGCTGGGTAGGTAGCTAGCTAGCTGGGGGCCCCGCCAGCGGATCATCAGGGGGGAAGCGGGCCGGGTTGTCCCATGCATGAAAATAACAAATTAAACCGAAAGAAGTTATAATTGGGACCCCGTACTACAGGTGGCAATTAAGGAGCAGCTATATATACACATATAAATCTACGTACGTACCCCCCACACACACACACGGCCGGGCACGCACTCCATCCATCTCATTCTATTCAATATATTCGCAGAGAGTACTCACAGTGCTCTCTTTTAGTATATATATATATATATATATGGCGCAGCCCTCAAAGGTTCTTCTTCAGATGATCATGCGCTGCTGCTTGTTCTTGTTCCTCCTGATCATGGTTTCCACTGCGAATGCCGGGGCAACAACCCAGACCTTCAATGTGGTCGATTTCGGAGCGGTTTCGGACGAGAAGACAGACAACGCTCAGGTTGGGAATTATTGGATTAATCAAACTATATATATATATATATATATATATATATATATATATATATATATATATATATATATATATATATATATATATTAATAAGCCATGGATCTTAATTTTGATTAATTTGCATGCATGGCACAGGCTTTCCTAACCGCGTGGAGGGCAGCCTGCGCAACCAGAGGAAGCCCGAGGGTTTTTATCCCGGAGGGGACGTACCTGGTGGGTCCTGTGGACTTCGCAGGTCCTTGCAACGGCACCACCATGGCGCTTCAAGTGAGCGGGAGGGTGATAGCGCCCACGGATCTCACTGTGTTCCCGGCCAGCAGCTGGATCTCCTTTACTCGCATCGATGGGTTGGTGATCGCCGGCACAGGCACGTTTGATGGCCGAGGTGCCTCTGCCTGGCCTCATAACCAGTGTCCCAAGAAGTACAGTTGCAAGCTTCTCCCTATGGTATGTTGCCATACATATACTCCTCTCTCTCTCTCTCTCTCTCTCTCTCTCTCTCTCTCTCTCTCTCTCACACACACAAAAACACACACGTACACGCATATATATAAGATATATATTTCTTATCTCCTCCACACTTGATCCTCAATCTAATAACATTCTCACCATGATGGCAAAGCGTCAAATTAACGACTAACTTGAAGTATATATCTGATTCCTTCCGATCAAAAACTCTCTCGAGCCCAGTCCTTAACGTTCAACTTCATCACCAACGCTGTCATCCGGGGCATCTCATCCATCGACAGTAAGATGTTCCACATGAACATCTTCGGGTCCAAGGACATCAAGATCCAGTCCCTCACCATACGGGCACCGGGGGACAGCCCCAACACCGACGGCATTCACATCGGCAGGTCTACCAACGTGGAGATCTCCAAGTCCATCATCGGCACCGGCGACGACTGCATCTCCCTCGGTGACGGCAGCACCAACATCACTGTCTCCGAGGTCCAGTGCGGCCCTGGACATGGCATCAGCATCGGCAGCCTGGGGAGGTACGAGCACGAGGAGGACGTCGTCGGTGTGAGTGTAAGGAACTGCACCATCGCTGGCACCACGAACGGTGTGAGGATCAAGACGTGGAAAGACTCCGCCGACATGGCAGCTCGGGACTTCGTGTTTGAGAATATAGTGATGAGGGATGTCTACAACCCCATCATCATTGACCAAGAGTACTGCCCATACGTCCCATGCAGCCAACGGGTATGTAAAGACTCTAGAAAGCTAGTGTCTTTTATTACAGCACGCATGGGATGTGCTGCTGATTTTGCACCATATGTGCTCTGTGTTTTCTTTATTGGCAGTCTCCTTCTCGTGTCAAGATCAGCAACGTGAAGTTTCGCAACATCAGAGGGGTGTCGACATCGAAGGTTGCGGTTAACTTGCTGTGCAGCAAAGACGTGCCGTGCAAGGGTGTGGAGCTCGACGACATAAACCTGCAGTACAATGGAGAGGGAGATGCGGCCATGACGTGTTCTAACGTAGTGGATTCATGGCATGTTATACCTCCTTCTTGCGTCTGATCACCTTCGCATGCATGCATAAGGGTGTTCAATTCACATGTTGGATTCATGGCATGCAGCCCCAATTTTTATGCATGCTTAGTGACAATATGCAACAAAACTATGTTCTCTATCCCCCACAAGGATCACTTTTTAATTCTCTCCAGTTCTTCGATTGCGTTTGTTGTATCTTCCATGTTAAATTATCGTTTTTGAAATGAAAATACGGTATCTAGCTAACAATTTGTCACCACGTACGATAAGAGCGAAACTTGGAATTTACACGTCCAGATTTTACAACGAAAATCCTTCCATGTCTTCATCTCAGCTTCACTTTATATTGGAGAAAATAATTAAAGAAATGTGGGCTTAGATAAATCTAAGGGTTTTTTGAAAATAAATAATTGTTAAATGTGAATTGGAAAAAAATCACTCCTCAAAATACATCCGCATACATGCCACCGATTTAATTCCCATTGTGCAAATATACCATAATATTTATTTACAGTCATATCACTTCTCTTTGTCAAAATTTATAAAAAGTCATACTTAAATGATACTTATGAACGATTTGAATTAATTTAGTGATACGTCTGATAATGTATTTCCAAGAATAATTTTTTTCAAGTTCATTTCTAACCATAGTTTATTTGCAAAAATCTCTAAATTTAAAAGATTAACATCAACCGACAGTGGATAATGTCTAACGATTCTATGGTAAAATTATTGTCTTCCCGTTTATCGCGATGTACATACATGTTAGATATTAGATGGAGTAAGTGTCACGAACGTATACGTAGAGGTGAGAAAATGGTCTCTCGAATCCCGTACCACACTTTTGATATTTGTTTGTTGGAGAAGATCGTTCGGTCACCCATGGAAGCCTGCAAACGCTAGAGAAACGACGTCAGAAGGAGCCCTGGGTGTTATCCCAAGAGACAAACCCTCTGATACGTAAGTCAAGACCTTGGTGAGAGGGGATCAAGAAAGGTGAGAAAGAGAGAGATGAGAGCCGGTTGATCAAACTTGGATGAGGGTCAGGCTTCTGGAAGAGTGCTCGCCACGCCCGACAAGTGATCGGAGAGTGCCCACTGAGCAGAGGAGGTGCTCAGAAGAAGACCGGGCCTTTCCGCTGTAGAGGGTGCTCTCTATGACTGTCAATCAGACGCAGTGCATGGAGAAATTTGTCTCTCTACGTGCGTGTGTCCGTCTCTGCCTGTCCCATCGTATACATGGTCGAAGGTCAATTTATAGGGGTTATCCTAGCGGTGGAGGTCCATCCCTTAACATGGAAGGGCATAAGTCGTGGGGTAATGTCTCTCCGCGATCGTGGGGAGTTTCCCGTTGAGTATTCGTTCCTTCGGAGTCCGGCGGCCTTTAGGCGAATCTTACGACCTCCGTGGGATGTACTTGCCTATATTGGAGTTGAGGCCGATGATGGTGGGAGTAACGTTCGGTTGCCGGAGGGTCGTCCGGCGTCCGATATGTCCAGGTTGATGCCCGTCGTGAGATGGCGAATCCGAGGGTCGGCCCTATTGGGTTGTCTGTCGTGGGCCGTCGCTGTCGGGGGCCCGTCATTCGTGTTACGGACGTTGGGCCGACGCGGGTCTGGCGTCAATGAGCCGCGCATGGGCTATGTTGATTTTACCCTCCTCATTATATATTTCTTCCTTGGAAGTAAAGCAGGTTCAAGATTATAAGGTATAGACATTAAAGCAACAGTGGTACAGTAGAAAATTAATTAGAAAGTGAATTAATTCTGTAATTTACTTTTCAAGATGCATTTCTGATAAACTCTTTTTTAAAATGCCTACTTAATTTTCAATATTCACGCCGTACTCCATTCACAAATTCCTTAAAACTTCTCTAGCACCATCAAATTTGTTTAGAAATACCTACTTTGAATGTAAAAATATCTCTAACGTAAGAAAAGGGAACAAATTTCCTCTTTCATTGTCCTGGTTCATTTCTAAAATTTATCTTATCTCCGGCACTCTGTAAGATACATTGCATCCCATAACGTATGTTGTAAATTCCATCATTCTATAAATGCACTGCATTTCTATAGCGGATATAATGTCTTGATGTGATTTATAATGATCATTTCCCGTAAGATACACATGCTCATAAGACATTAACTTGGTGCGGCCAGAACGTACGTGGGTTCGGTTTGCAACACCAGCCTATAAGTGTTTTCTAGGCTAACGGCCACTTCGATGTGTGGTATTGGGAAAATGTCCTTTCTCATAAATTAATTTTGTTAGATTTATGATAAAATAAACATATTTTAAATATCTCAATTTTCATCCCCCAACAAATGATATTACAAAAGTATGACTAAGTGCATTCACAAGTTTCACTTAATTCAGGTCTCCTATACAATTAGCTCAAAGGTTAAGGCTGAAATTAATATTTGAAATAACGTAGCAAGATCAGATGAAATATCACCCAAATAACTAACAGACTAAGTGTTAGATGAAGATCATCCACTCTGGTAAGATTGATGATGCAACATCTATTGTTAAAGGACTTCATCTAAGTTGCAACCACCCAGAATGAAGATAGACAAAACTTTGCCTAACTAGGAAAATGACACTGAAATCAATGTTATCAGAACTGGACCGGTGCCTTAACCGGACAATGAGCTGGTTCGGTTCAAACCAGTTTGACCGTTGGTTAGAACCGGTTTGAACCGTGATATCATTATAATATTGATATATGGTCCGACCCGATTCTATAAAGCTAATACAACAAAAAATAACTCAAATAAGATATAATGATCAAAATAAATAAACATACATGTATATAGAGAATAACTTGTAACTACTTGTTGGAAATTAAAGTCTTTATGTTGATTCAAATATCTTCATTTATATGTTGGAAATAGAGCCTTTATGTTTAGTCCCATATTGGAAGTTAGAAAGATTTACTTGACTTTATATATTGGAGAGCTCACTTTTGGATTAGGACCCAAAGGACGTAAGATGTGGGCTTGAGTTGTGTGTTGAATTAAATGGTTTGATCAAATATAAGTAAATAATATATTTATTTATTTATGCCGCACCGCGCCGGTTGGGGCGAGGCAGGGGCGGGTACCAAACCATTTTTTATTTTTTTATTTTTTTTTTGGCAGGGGAATAGGGTCGGACCGGCACGAACCGTTCGGGCGGTTCGGACGGTTTTTTTACCATTTGACCGGACCGGGCCTAATCGGACCGGTTCCTGGACCGGTTCACGGTCGAACCGGTCCGACCGGCCGGTCCGGTCCGGTCCGATTCTGATAACACTGACTGAAATAGCATTAGAGGATACTCCGTCTAAATTCTTGTCTAAACAGTCAAGAAAGACGATACATCATCTAAGATAAAAAGGACAAACGGTACAAGAATGGATAGACAATATTCAGTCTAAGAGGAAGATGAAAAAATTGGGTTAGATGATACTCGTCTAAGTCTCATGATAGACGAAACGCTAGATGATACATCATCAAAGATAAAGAGGATAGACATAGACAAAACTTTGTCTAAGAAGAAAAATGACAAAACATGTGATAGATAAAATTTCGTCTAACTTAAAGAGGATACTTAGTCTCTTAGATACACAAAGAGAGAGAGATGATACTTCATCTATTTGTTAAGAGCAAGCCTAATAACTCTTCCTCTCGGGCGATTTCAGACTACCTTTAGAGCATCGTTGTATGCCTTATAATTTTGTTGAAAGTTTTGATTTGTCATTTATAGGGCCTTTCTCTTTTTATTTATTTCAAACTAGGCACGATCATGTCTAGTTTTTTTTATTTCTTACCTGTGAGGACACTGCTCTCTTGACGTGCTCTGGTCTTTCCAGTAAGGGGGTGAGTCCTAATTTTCACCTAAGGGTGTCGTGTTTCCGCTACTATGCTCGACGTCTTAAGGTCGCCGACTGTCTTGATAGATCAAACGGGAAAAGAAAAGAAGATTCGAATCTCTAGAAAACCCATTGGGATAGATACCCATTTTGGGCCGCCATCATATTATGAAATCACATGAATGTATGAATGTTTGTCTTGCCCTTTAGAGCATTAGCTACTAAGTCCGGACAGAACTCCCCTTGGTTCTAGTAGACCAAGGTCCCTAATCCATCGAGAACTTAGTGTGACCATCCTTATCATGAAGGACGGGTGAATGTTGGAATGCATGGTAGTTGCCAGACCACTAGTGTGTCCGATCTACGACTGAATAGCGACCGCTAGTCGGTCGCTATCCGCGATTTTTCTTGTAGTGCTCCTTTTTTGATTATGTACAAGTTTATACATTTTTATGGATAAAATTTCTTCAAATACACTCCATTTTCATCATGTAGGCAATCCCCGAGAAAACATCTTATATCACAAATGGTCCCTCCTAGTTTTCTTGCAATTTAGATTGAGGGCAAGAAGCCCTGACAAAAAACCCTTCAGGCATAGAACTGTGCAAATCTGTCGATGAAAACTTTGTACATGTTCGACTACGATCATCCGCCTTTCATTTAATAGTTCCAATTGGGCCAACAGTAGTGCTTCCTGACGTCGGTCGGGATCAAGTTTGGGTTCTAATTGTACTCTTAGTGAAGGGATGAATATCTCATAGGAAGTACCGCGTCTGTCCCAAAAGTTTAGGGGCACAAGGGGTTTATCCTGAGAGAATATGAACAGAAGTATCGTGAGCCCATAGAGCCTCTATTAGGCGATCCGGCCAATCAATGTAATTATGTGATTTGCACGTCTTTTTAATGATTCTTAGGGGAGTTTTGTTAGTGGCCTCAGCTTGACCATACCCTTACATAGTAAGGAGATGAATGATGAGATTGTATGCCATATGCACTACACATATCATGAAGTCGTTGGGAGACAAATTGTGATCCACTGTCGATGACGATGTGCCGTGGAGCTTCAAAATCTGGCGAGGAAGTTGCGCTTAATGAACTTCACCTCCGTGCATGCTTTTATTTCAACGTCTTCTGACTCGCGAAAATAAATTCTGAGTCTTCTAACTCACTGTGTCATTAGTGGAGGGAGATATGTCACCATCTTTCACGGGGATGCCATGCAAGTTGGTTAAGAAACACTATACAGTGATGCGCTCATAGTGGATTACTAACCGAGTAAAAATCATTTGTGTGTATAGTGATGAATTTATATCGCTGAAATCAACAAAATCAACGACAAATAATTAGAAATAAATAAGTTTAGAAACGGCCTATCGGGTCGAAGCGTGTTGTCGCTAGAACTAAGAGATCTATTGCCACCCAACGTGCGGGTCTCGCGGCAACGGCCTCCTAGAGATACGACGACCCTCGGGTAGGCGATCCCCTCTCTCCCGTCAGCACGTCCTCGGAGAGAGCTTCACGAATCTCGGTCTAGCTTTCAAGAACTCAACATAACAAAATGAAAAGGAAGAAGAAAGAAGAAAGGAGTGTGTGAGAGAAACAAAACCACTCTCTCACGGTTTAACACCCTTTCAACAGGAACCAACAGAACCCCTCTAATGCTCACCCATGGTGATCTATTTAAAGGGTTTAAGAAAGCATCCGAAGGAGGAGCGTCAGTAAATGACGCTCCTCAAATGTCTCTTTCCCCAGTTCTCAACAGCGGGACAACAAATTCAATAGGGGATACAATAGTCAAAATTCGGTACCTACCATGCATGAAAGTCACATTCATGCACAATAATGAATAGAAATGAACATTGAAGAATAGTGAGTAACAGTGAAGGTATTTAAATCATACGAAAAAAGTCTAACTTAAAGAGGATACTTAGTCTCTTAAATACACAAAGAGAGAGAGATGATACCTAATAACTCCTCTCAGGCGATTTCAGACTACCTTTAGAGCATCATTGTATGCCCTATAATTTTGTTGAAAGTTTTGATTTGTCATTTCTTGAGCTTTTCCCTTTTTATTTATTTCAAACCAGGCATGATCACGTCTAGTTTTTTTTTATTTCTTACATGTGGGGACACTGCTCTCTTCACCGTGCTCTAGTCTTTCCTGTAAGGGGGTGAGTCCTAATTTCACCTAAAAGTGTCGTGTTTCGGCTACTATGCTCGACGTCTTAAGGGCGCCGACTATCTTGATAGGTCGTACGGGAAAAGAAAAGAAGATTCAAATCTCTAGAAAGTCATTGGAATAGATACCCATTTTGGGCCGCCATCATATTCTGAAATCACATGAATGTATGCACGTTGTCTTGCCTTTAGAGCATTAGCTACTAAGTCCAGATAGAACTCCCCTTGGTTCTAGTAGACCAAGGTCCTAATCCACCGAGAACTCAATGTGACTCATTCCTATCATGCAGGATGGGTGAATGTTGGAATGCATGGTAGTCGTCGGACCACTAGTTTTCTTTTTCCTTTCCCCACCCCCTTTTTGACTATGTACAAGTTTTTACATTTTTATGAATAAAATTTCTTCAAATACACTCCATTTTCATCGTGTAGGCAATCCCCGAGAAAACATCTTTTATCACAAATGGTCACTCCCAATTTTCTTGTAATTTAGATTGAGGGCAAGAAGCCCCGACAAAAAATTCCTAAGGCATAGAACTGTGCAATCTGTCGATGAAAACTTTGTACATGTTCGACTACGATCATCTGCCTTTCATCTAATAGTTTCAATTGGGCCGACAGTGCTTCGTGACGTCGGTCGGGATCAAGTTTGGGGTCTAATTGTACTCTTGACTTTAAAAGACATCAATGATTAGTTCTAGGAATACTAATGGAAGATTACAGTCCACTTGTGCTGTCACTGCAGGCGTTCTGCAAGCTAGGGTTTCCTAGCTCTTGGCCGTCGCCCGGCCATGTCGGTCTTCCGGGAGACCCTGCATGCGCCTCCCCAGGGCCCTTCTTCCTCTTGCATGTGAATACATACTTCACCCCCCCCCCTCCCCTCCTCTTGCATGTTCGTGTCGGCCCTTCTTCTACTGCGCGCGGCGGAGTCTAAGGAGAACCAGAGGGTGACACCCCTGCAGGCTCCGCGCTCATTATTAATTTGCACAAGCCCTGTTTTCCTCGCTGGTGCCTCGGCCTCTCAATTAAGCTCCCGGTCCGCCCGCTAGCATATATATATATATATATACAGATGGAGGAGAGCCAGCCGCTTTCTTTACCTTTGAAGAAATTAATCAAACAATCCCGGCAATCTTAATTTGATCAGCATGCTATATTCGTTGCTCCAACTCCTCATGGATCTACGTCGTCCGGCTTTCCCTGCATGCAGAGATCCTCTCAACCCACATCGGTCTCCAGCAAGTTCAAGTACTTTAAGCAAGTCTTCGTTTCGTTCTCAGTGCTTTGGATTCTAATTAAACATCTATGCATGCATGCATGCATGCATGCATGGGGATATCCCCTCCAAGATGACGACGTTGAAGATGGTAATTAAGGAGGATGGATCTGATCTGATGTGCTAGCTAGCTCTCCCAGCGGCTGTTGCTCTTGCATGCCTTCGGTGTACATATACATGGTTGCCATCATTTCGATTGGTGATCGATGAGGAATATATAGTACGAGTGAAGAGGGATTTGTTGCGCTCCAACCCGACTTCTGTTGTTCTGGCAGTGCACGAGCCTTCCCTTCGACCACCATCGACCAGTCCTCCCAAGTCTGATATATACGGTGTTTTTGTTTTTTTCTTTGTTAATAAAATTTGCACCATGTGCATTATTATTTTTCAAAAAAAAAGGTTTCCTAGAGGCACGATGAGATCATGTCTAATTAAAGGGGTATTTGTGATATTCTTCACTTGTTAATAATTTTTCATGGCATCCTTTAAGTTGAAGTTGACAATAAATAAGAATTAACCAGAAGTGTATATATAGATTTGATTAACCATTTGAAAGTATTCAATCGTAACAATTACAAGTATACATACAAATATGATAAATTATAAGACTATATAAGTAAAAAGAAAGCTCTATAACAAATATGTAAGTATAAAAGGAGTAATTCGAATGTTCTTTACATGCAGGAAATTAACTCTGCTCTTTCTTAATTTTATGGCATTCCAACTTAATTATATATATATATATATACTCACGGCTAGCTAGCTGAGAGCCTTTTCCTTAGATTTGGTAAGAAATCTAAAATAAGATGCGAAAGAGGAATATATAAATTTAATATAACAACTATATATATAATAAATGTATGTAATATATATAACATAAATTGTAGACAGAACTGTGCAAGCATCGTGGTCGCCCCATATTTTATATATATATATTACTTTGGCATCAATATGACAGAATCTAGATCTCATTTGAATAAAAGTTTGAGAACTGATATTTTTACAAAATAAATACATGTTCAAATTACTATTTATGAGAGTATTTATAATATTTTACTTTCTTATCGTAGTTCTTATTCACTTCTCATCCAAAATAGATAATGCTATTGACCAATAAGTCAATATAAACCGATATATATATTTTTTTAAAAAAATAAAGATAAAATTCAAATATATATAATATGTATTCTTGTTCTACCATATATGTTTCATCATGGGAATTTTTTTGCTTGGGATCAATGCAAGGAAGTCACTCTTATCTAAGGCGCATTTGAGACAGATTAGGGATTATGAATTCTTTCCGTAATCCAGTCGAGAGAGAGAAAAATTAATGAGTTTGGATAGATTCTAGAGATTTTCAAAGCTCATCATTTTTGTTTCTATCTCTTTCTACCCATCATAATCTTATCCTTTTAAAATATATTGAGATAATGCCCCATTTGGTTCTACTAATGGGAGGTGGAGATTATAATCATTGAACCCCCCCCCCCCCCAAGCTGTCCCAAAAGCCCACCCTAAGCATTGGCTCAATCATGAACCAGTGGCAGGACTCATTGACAAGTATTACATGCTCTTGTCCATTTTGTTAAGATGTTTGCTAGATGTGTCCCTTGTTCATTTTACATTGGAAATATCAAAACGGAATTCACTTGACTTTTCTGATATAATTTGATTTGAGAAGGTTTCCGTTTGGTTCGAGTTCAGGACACCTGCAACCAAATAAAACTAAAAACAAAATGAATTTAAAGAGAGAAAATTAAATCATTATACGCATACAAATATATCTATAAATGTTATCACAAAAAATTATTTCTCTAGCTTAATTATATATCCTTTATATTATATGTGCATTAATTTTAATTAGATTTAGGATTTAGAAAACATTCAATAAAGTTATGAATCATGTTTCAGTCGAGACCAAATTAAAGTGAGCCATCTATCTCCAATTTTTATTTTTTTCCCTTTTTAAGCTTAGATAGTGGAACTTTTCTATTTTTGGGTTTTGCACATAACACCGTAAGAGTATGTTGTATTTGTCATAAATCCCTAATGGAATGAATAGAGAAATGTTACGGTGCCACAATTTTTACCACCCTCTCTTGGGAAAAAGTGAACTCAAGTTCAATGCTCCCAAACTCAGGAGCACCAAAATTGAGAGTGACAAAATGAGTGATAAAAAAGTGTGATAACATAATATTGTTCAGATTAATATATATATCAAATATCACCTACATGATCAAGTAAACGAATGTAACCCCCTGCAGCTTCGCCAAATAAAGGGGTTATTTATTCATATGAGGGGTGTTGTTTACATAAACTAATTGTTCAGTCAAGTGGTTATTTATATATACAGGAAATATGTAAGGGCTGTTTACATATAGCAACTGTTCAGGTAGTTTTTCACATACACATAATGTTTAAAGTATTATAACCAAAAAAAAAGCCTTTATGTTAACTCTTTTCATTTTTTTTCCCCTTATTTTGTGCTTTCTTGGGGCTAAGGTGGTTCCACACTTCCACCACCTAATTTTCGTCTTTGCATAAAAGTCTGCCCCAATTCTTACTCTTGCTTAACTACTCAAAAATCACGTTACTTCAACTGCAATATTTGCATTCAAGTATTACTTTCTGCCTGTCGTGGATCATCTCTCTGCAGGCTATTCTTTCTCACAAGAGGCGTGGACTAGAGTTACAAGGAGGATTCATAAACACCGTCTTGCTTGGGAGTGTGTTCTTTAGTTGATTAGCCTTTGGCACAGAAGATGAATCTTACAGGGTATAGAGTTATTTGATGGCTGTTTTTCACGCCACTTTGGGGACATTATGAGGTGAAAGAAACAACAGATCTTTCGAGAGAGAAGCTAATAAGGTGTTTGGGAGCATTTTTATTTTTGAATTGATTTTACTCTCTAAAATTAGTCTATCTTAAATTTTGACTTTAGTTTTAAAACTGAAGTAAATGACTGCTAATATGTTTGGTAAAAGCGATATAATTTTTAAAATTTATGTAGAGTCATTTGGTCGGAGTAGAATCGCCATCTCACTCTCTACTTCCTCAGGACATCTTGTTTTTGCAAGCCGAACTCGAAAGAGGCCACGCCGTCGCAACCAGCAGAGCCGGCGCCGGTCGCCGCCTGTGGACGCACTTTTCGACACGCTTATTATGTTGTTCGTTTATTCGGATGGTTGATTCATCTATTAAGTGCGTGGCCGTGCCAGTCACCAGAGTGATAATTTATTCGGGCTCCGAAGAGTCCATGGTGCGCTCGATCTGACTTCGTCAGACGATTGTGTAGCTCGTGTCGGGACCAAAACCCGTCGCGCCATAAAGGTCACGGCGTCATTTACATCCCCCATACGAGGGAACACCCTTGATTAATCGCCGAGATTCAGAGCCTCATGGCCAAGAAATTAATTGCATAAAAGGTCTATTAGGAGGTATTGAAATCCTCGCATGAAGGCGGGAGGAAAACCATTCGAGATCATGTCGGTCATGTGCTGACCATTTAATGTTCGGACGAGTGTCCGTCTCGAGAAAAGTGCGATCATCGCGGGGAGACCGGAGCATATGTACGCCAGGATATGGCAATTTATTATTCAGAAGAACGGAAAACGTTTGGCTAAACCTCGGTTAGAGCGGTCGGAAACCGGTAAACATGTTGGCCCGGTGCAAGGGCAAGCTGCGACCATACTGCGGTGGGCCCCCCGCGGTCGAAACGAGAATTGCATGAGCGTCATTAATATATCCGGTGCCAAGGGGCAACGAGGGATCGAATATCCCTTGAATCGGCTGAAAAGCCCTGTGTCCGGAGAAGCGGGCGTTCGAAACATGTCGGTCATTCGGGAGACCATTTAATATTCGGACGGGAGTCCGGCTTGAGAATATTGTAATCGTCGCGGGAGGACCTGGAACATATGCATGCCGGGATACGACAAGTTTATTATTCCGAGACACTGAAAATATTTGGTTGAATCTCGGTTATTGTAGTCGGAAACCAGTGAATCTATTGGCCCGGTGCGAGATCGAGTCAGGACCATACCGAGGGCGCCTCCCGTGGTCCGAACGAGGCTTGCGCGGGCATCATTAATATTTCCGGTGCTGGAGGGCAACGGGGAGAGTCCCGAGACTAGACTCCAGAACCGAAAACGTGTTCGAAAGGAGCGGGCTGTAGACCGAGGATGTGGGTCAGACAGTGACCATAATCGGGATGGACCCGAGGTCCAAGCACAGCACACAAAGGCCTTATTGATATTCCCGTGTATAGGGTCCAGGGATGACAGGAGCCATCTCGTTCTATTCAGATTTTTGTCGGTCACTTGCGGACCACTTGATATTCGGACAAGGGTCCATATTGAAGGTGCGACGTAGATAGGAACAATCCCGTACAAATGTATGCCGAGTTTGCGGCAATCTCAATGAAAGGGCGGGAACGAATCCCGATAGAGTGAATCCGATTTGACGAGCTATCGGCCCGGAGCAATACTGGGTCACGACCACGTCGGGGTAGGAGCCGTTGGCCATGTTGGTTGCTCACGGGTCTTTTCATATTCAGATGCAGGTCCATAATAGAAACGCGGCGAAAACCGAGGTGAACCCGTTCAAATGTTTGCCGAACGTGCGACAATTTTAGTAGTGGCTTGGAAGGGATCCGGCCTGAGGAACGAGTCCGGTTTAATCGAAATGTCAACCGAGGCGAGGTCAGGCCATGGCCATTTCGGGATAATTCCCAAGACTCGAGCCCAACCTGGAAGGGCGACATTATTGTTCCTTCAGCATCGGGTCATGGGGGAGACGGGGCTGCAACAGAGATTTTACCATTTTCTTATCTGGGCTTTAAATTATGTGCATATATATATTATTGCTTATTTCCCTTTTATGTATTTATTACAGATGATTTTTCCATTTTGTTTATTATTATTACTATTATATCTTCCATTTCCCTTTTTTACTATTATTATTATTATTTCGCATTTTTTTGTTTATTTCTCATATATATATATTCAAGTTTATTTATTTATCATGATTTTCATTAGCTTGTCAGTGCTGCCATTATATGCCTATATATACATATATATGTGTATTCATGTATTATATATATATATATATATATATTTTTGGGGAGAGTTGACCCTTGGCGGGTTAGAAAGGGGGCTAAAGGGGGGGTGTACCGCTGAAGGAAGGTAGGCAAAAAAACGTGCCGGCGAAGGGCTGGAGACGTGTGCCGTTAAAGGGCTTGAGGAGGGCGTACCGGTGAAGGCCTGAAGGAAGTGTACCGCTGGGGCGATGGCTGGAGAGTGTGTCGGTGAAGGAGGGGGATAACATAAAGTCTGTACGTTCCTCAGCCTAAAGTCTATACATTGTCTATTCAACCAGCACACAAAGTCTATACGTCCTTTAGTCTAAAGTCTGTACATTGCGGCTCAAAGTCTATACATTGACCATTGGCTGCAGTTCAAAGTCTAAACATTGTCTGTTGGCTGCAGCTCGAAGTCTATACATTGATAACCCCAAAGTCTATACGTTGCAGCTCAAAGTCTATACATTGGCCAGCATTCATCAGCTCAAAGTCTGTACATTGGCCAGCATAAAGTCTATACATTGCAGCTCAAAGTCTGTACATTGGCCAGCATTCATCAGCTCAAAGTCTGTACATTGGCCAGCATGAAGTCTACATTCTAACATGAAGTCTGTACATTCTTCAGCCTATTCAACTAAAAGTCTGTACGTTGCCCGTGCAATCGACATACGAAGTCTATACGTTGCTTGTTGCTGTGTTTGTGTGTTAATCGGCCAAGTCTATACATTGAGTTCCACTGAGACGGTGGATGAGGGTGTGCCGACGAAGAGAGAGAGACAATGGGAGGGAGTGTGCCGCTGAGGGGCCAGGAGGGCGAGTCGTTGAAGGGCCGTTGGAGTGTGCCGCTGGGGGTGGGCAGTGTGTACCGCTGAAGGCTCTCTGGAGTGTGCCGTTGGAGGTTGGGAAGGGCGTACCGTTGGAGGCTAAGGATGGATGTACCACTGAAGGCGTTTTGGGGTTGGAAATGTCAAGGGGGGGGATCCACTCTCCCTCTGTTTCTCTTAAGGCTTTTCTTTTCTTCTTTTCTGATTTTATTAAGTTTGCATGGGTTTCTTCCTTTCTTCTCTCGATTAATTTTCATTCTTTCTTTTGTGAGGGCGGGTGTTCAAGTTGTCTAGTTGTCGTTCGATTCGGTCCTCTTTGAATTGATTGCGGTTCCATTTGCTTTGGTTAAGGCATTCCACCGTTGTTCTTTTCGTTTGTTTGTTACTGTCTTTTGTCTTTTAAATGTGTGGTTGTTCCATTTGTTTGTTGTTCCTTTTGTCTTTCAATATGTTATTATTTCTAACGAAAATTTGGCAGCATCTCCCCTTAACCCGAGCGTAAGGGAGATACAGGAAACGCGCCCACATGGAGTGGCGGAACCCGACAACTGGAGGTGGGTACCCGAGAGCGGCAACACCTTTATAAACCTCGGAAAACTCGGAGGGAATGGCGAGTGGAAGGATACTCCAGGACTGGCTGAGGGGGGACGGGGAATTGGCCAAGGCGTACCGGCCAAGGACGAGCATAGGGTGTGCCGGGCTAGGAAGGCTAAGGGCGTACCGCTGAGGCACAAAAAGGGGGAGGTGTACTGCTGAGGGCTATTATGGGGCGTACCGGCCAAGGGCCGAAAGAGTGTGCCGCTGAGGACCACTATGGGTGTACCGTTGAGGGCTGAAAGAGTGTGCCGCTGAGGGCCACTACGGGGTGTACCGCTGAGGGCTGAAAGAGTGTGCCGCTGAGGGCCACTACGGGGTGTACCGGCAAAGGGCTGAGAGGGCCATCGGTGAAGGGAAGCTAAGGGGCGTACCAGTGGAGGAAAGCCAAGGGCTACTGGCTACTGGGTGTTTTGGAAGAGAAGGAGGGCCTCCCTCCCCTCGAGCAGATAGGTACAACTGATGGCCATAGGAGAGGGCAAAGAAGCCATGAGGCCAAGGATCATATAGGAGGAATCACGTCGCTACGGGGACTCCAAAAGCATCGGAGAAGTAGAGAAATGGGGAAAAACGAACATCACATCATGCACCATAAAAACTGGCGTAAACCAACAAAAATAACAGAGAAACCCAAGGAGGGTGATTTTCATTCATGGGAGCAAGGGGCCGTGGCCATCCATATACATTGCCGAGCACACCCGAGTCAAGACTACGGGCAAGAAGAAACCAAAATACAAGGTGACGGGAGGAAGAAAACAGGGAAAACCACGGAAGGGAAAGTGTTGGGGATTGAAGCAGGGACGAGCGTCCACTGCTCGTTCCCCCGCACCTTCCCCTGTTACATTCAGCCCTCCTTCTCTCTTACTCTCTCTTCTGCCCGGTGGCTGACGGAGGAGACTCACGCCGGAGCCCTTCTTCTTCTCCCATCTCTTCTCTTCCTCTCTTGCGTATCTCTCTCCCTCTGTCTGTGTGTGTGTTCCTCTCCAGCCTCTCCTCTTCTTCCTCCTTTTTTGCCGGAACGGGAGTCATTTTATACTCCCAGCCGCGGGAGCTTCTGAGCACGGCAGTCGAAGGCGGGAAGCAGCTCCGTCATGATGGGGTTTGACGTCTTCTGTCCTGGCTGTCAGGGGAGTAGCCTGAGTGGCCCAACGGTTGGTTGACACCTCAGGGAGCTCACTGCGCGCCAAGGACGCGTAGGGCATGGGCACCACGTCGTTCAGCCGTTGAAAAGGCTTAACGCTGTGCCGCTGGTGGGCTGAATAAGTGTGCCGTAGGAGGGCCAAAAGGGCGTGCCGCGGGAACACCCAACGGGCGTGCCGCTGAAGGCCCAGAAGAGTATGCCGCTGAGGGCCCAAAGGGGCGTGCCGCTGAGGGCCATGGGGCGTGTGCCGCTGAAGGCCCCTCTCTTGGGTGTACCGTTGAAGCCCCTGGGGGTGTACCGCTGGAGCCCAGGATGGGCGTGCCGCTGAAGGCCCTGGGGCTGCGGCGCTGAAGCCCCAAAACTGGGCGTGCCGCTGAAGCCAGGGACTGTGCCGCTGAAGCCCAGGGTGGGTGTGCCGCTGAAGCCAAGGACTGTGCCGCTGAAGGCCACCCTGCGTGGATTTATGAGCCCATTCTGAGCCCGTTGTGAGCACGAGTCATGGCCCGTTTGATTTTCTCCGTGGCCCGTGGTTTGGGAGGCCCTTGGTGGTTGATTTCTCTTTACTGCCGTGACTCTGGAGACATCCTTACGGCACTGTGTGCGTGTTCGGGGAATCCGGATGACCAGTCTCCCCGAGGCTTCTTCACTGGGCCGAACAGGATGCCTGGGTGTGCAATTTTTGGTGTCCACAAATGCCCCCCACCCACGGGCAGCGCGGGCGAAGGATGAGCCGGGCGGTGCCCGCGGGTGTACTGGTCTCTTTTTCTCTTCGTCGGTGCCGACCGGGTGTCGGGAGCTAACGTGACTTGTTCGTCTCTTCTTCTCATTGCTAATGCCGGCGGGATGCCGGGCATTGGCCCAGTTTATTGACCTCTTTGTCTCTCGTCAATGCCGACGGGGTGTCGTGAGCTGACATGGCTTATTGAACTCGTCGTCTCTTTGTCAGTGCCGACGGGGTGTCGGGAGCCGACCTGGTTTGTTGATCCCTTTGTCCCTTCGTCAGTGCCGACAGTATGCCGGGGGCTGACCTGGTTTGTTGGTCTCTTTGTCACTTCGTCAGCGCCGAGAGGGTGTCAGGAGCTGACCTAGTTTGTTGGTCTCTTTGTCTCTTCGTCAGTGCCGACAGGGTGCCGGGGGCTGATCTGGTTTATTTTGTCTCTTGGTCTCTTCGTCAGTGCCGGCAGGGTGTCGGGAACTGACATGGTTTGTCTGTCTCTTCTTCTCTTCGTCAGTGCCGACAGGGTGTCGGGAGCTGACATGGTTTGCTTGTCTCTTCTTCTCTTCGTCAGTGCCGACGGGGTGTCGGGAGCTGACATGGTTTGTTTGTCTCTTCTTCTCTTCATCAGTGCCGACGGGGTGTCGGAGGCTGACATGGTTTGCTTGTCTCTTCTTCTCCTCATCAGTGTCAACCGGAGACGGAGAATGATGTGGTATGTTGGTCTCTTCTTCTCTTCGTTAGCGCCGACGGGTTGCCGGGCGTTGACGTGGTATGTTGGTCTCTTCTTCTCTTCGTCAGTGCCGGCGGGGTGTCGGGGACTGACACAACATGTTGGTCTCTTTGTCTTTTCATCAGTGCCGGTGGGGTGCCGGGAACTGAAGCAGTATGTTGGTCTCTTCATCAGTGCCGACGGGGTGTTGGGAACTGAAGCAGCATATTGGTCTCTTCATCAGTGCCGACGGGATGCCGGGAACTGAAGCAGCATGTTGGTCTCTTTATCAGTGCCGATGGGGTGTCGGGAACTGAAGCAGCATATTGGTCTCTTCATCAGTGCCGATGGGGTGTCGGGAACTGAAGCAGCATATTGGTCTCTTCATCAGTGCCGATGGGGTGTCGGGAACTGAAGCAGCATATTGGTCTCTGTCTCTTCGTCAGTGCCGACGGGGCGTGGGGAGCTGACATGCTCTGTTGGTCTCTTTGTCTCTTCGTCAGCGCCGACAGGGTGCCGCGAGCTGACATGATGTGTTGGTCTCTTTGTCTCTTCATCAGCGCCAACAGGGTGCCGGGAGCTGACTTGGTTTGTTGATCTCTTGGTCTCTTCATCAGTGCCGACAGGGTGCCGGGAGCTGACCTGGTTTGTTGGTCTCTTTGTCTCTTCATCAGCGCCGACGGGATGTCGGGAACTGAAGCTGTATATTGGTCTCTTCATCAGTACCGAGGGGGTGCCGGGGACTGAAGTTGTATATTGGTCTCTTCATCAGTGCCGACGGGGTGCCGGGGACTGAAGTGGTATGTTGGTCTCTTCATCAGTGCCGACGGGGTGCCGGGGACTGAAGTGGTATGTTGGTCTCTTCATCAGTGCCGACGGGGTGTCGGGGACTGAAGTGGTATGTTGGTCTCTTTGTCTCTTCTCTTTCTTTTCTTCTCTCTTTTTTCTTCTTCTTTTTTTTCTTTTCTTCTCTTTTGTCATCTCCTTTTTTGTCCTTTTTGTTGTTGTTCTTTTTTTTGTTTCTTCTCTTCTTCCCTTTTTTTCCCTTCTTTTTTTTCTCTTTCTTTTTTTTTGAAGAACTCCAGGTGGCTGTTGGCATGGATGCCAATGATATAAGAGTTGTAGGCACAGCGGCCCATAATTGAAAGCTGTTGGCACGGGAGCCAGTAAGTGAGGCCGAAACAGCCAAGGCCAGAAGCAACTGAGATGTTCGTCGTCCAAAGGGACGGAGAGAAGAGTTTGTTGATTCAAAAATGCGCCGGGGATATCAGTTATGAAACCCGGACTCGGGAAAGTGGGCCGCGAGGGCCAAAGTTGGCGTTACGGAAGCGGGCCGTGCAGGCCAGATTCTGGGAAGCAGGCCGTAAAGGGCCAGGGATGTTGGGAAGCGGGCTGCAAGAGCCGAATCGGGGAAGCAAGCTGCGGGAGCCAGAATTGGGGAGCAGGCCGTGAAGGCCAAAGGTAAGCAGGCTGCAAGAGCCAAAGTATTGGGAAACAAGCTGCAAGAGCCGGAATTGGGGAGCAGGCTGCGAAGGCCAAAGGTAAGCAGGCTGCTAGAGCCGGAGTTGGGAAGCAGGCTACAAGATCCGGAATTGGGAGATTAACGAGCCGTGAGGGCAGGATGTAGGCCATGGGGGCCAAGATTGGGCTCTACGAGCCGTAGCTGGGAACGTAGGCTTCGATGGCCAGAATTGAGTTTATTGCATACACACATTTTTATTATTATTTTTTATTATATATATTTTTTATTCAAGCATGCAAGCATTCATTAGCGGGCATAACATAGATATAAGTAAGGCAGCTCCCCCTATAGGGGATAGGATAGGGACATAGCCCGTAATTCGTAGATGCGGTGCGGGCCGCGAGACACAACTGAGAGGTGGTGCACCCGTCAAGAGGATATCGCATGTCTTGCATGCATAGCCTAAATTCACGCATTTCACCTGAGGCAATTATCTGTGACGCGGCAGTGCAAGTGTGTGGACAAGGAGCCCTAACCATAGGGATATGCAGGTTTTCCTGGTGACACTCGAGGATCACTCTAGCCCCTACACAGTAGTTCCGGGCTTTCGACTTTCGGTAGCTTCACACAGCCCCTAGTCTGTTTATTTTGGTAGCGGATTTCACCGTTCGGCGCGAGTCTCCTCGTGTGTCTCAATGGGGATTCCCGGCTACTAGGATTCATCCTTATTATAATTCTATTACAGATTCCACCGTTTGACGCGAGTCTCCTCATGTGTCTCAATGGGGATTCCCGGCTAATAGGTTTCATCCTTATTATAATTCGCTTCACCATTTCGCGCGAGTCTCCTCATGTGTCTCAATGGGGATTCCCGGCTACTCGGATTCACGTGTCTCTCTCCTCTTTTTTTACAGTGGGGGTAGGCAGCTTTTTCCTCACGATTACCTTTCACGCGAGTGCAGGAATTCAAGTCTCCGTAGAGTGCTAAGAAGAAATTCGGGCAATCCCTATAGTCGAAGGCTATTGAACACATTAAGTGCTAAGTGTGGGAGTGTTGCCTCAGGTTTATTTTGTGAGTTGGGCTTAGCGATTCGGCCATGACTCTTCCCCTTGACGTGTGCACTCGCCATAATCGGGTTCCCTTCGAGCGTACGCCGTGACGCGCGTGCATCCGGAATCGGGGCGATATTATTTAGCAAGGAAACACGGTCCTAGAAAATTTCAAGGAGGTGTATTATTCTATATTAAGCAAACATGCAAGCAGGGTAATCATGCATTCTCTTTTTTTGTTTTTTTTTTGTGTCTGTTTTATTGTTATTTTTTTGTTGTTTTTTTTTCGTTTATTTTTACATAAGAAAATATTGTTGTTACGTATAAGTGTAGTGGTAGTAAAGGTATTAGAGAAGCAAACCACGAACGGCTGAAAGGGTATTAGGGAAGCAGGCTATAGAACCCCAGTGACATCAGGGGAGCGGGCCATAAGGGCCGAAATTGGGAAGCGGGCTACAAGAGCCGAAGTTATGGGACGCGGGCCGCGAAGGCCGAATCCTGGGAAGCAGGCTGCGAGAGCCGGACTTGGGAAGCAGGCCACGAAGGCCAAAGTGAAGCAGGCTACGAGAGCGAGAGTTGGCGAGCAGGCCATAAAAGCCAAGGGGAAGCAGGCTACGAGAGCCAGAATTGGGAAGCAGACTATAAAAGCCAAAGGAAAGTAGGCTGCAAGAGCCAAGGTTGGGAAGCAGGCCACGAGGGCCAAAGGTAAGCAGGCTGCGAGAGCCAAAGTTGGGGAGCGGACTGTAAGAGCCGAATTCCGGGAAGCAGGCCGTAAAGCCGAATTCTGAGAAGCAGGCTGCAAGAGCCAAAGATATTGGGAAGCGGGCTGCAAGAGCCGCAATTATGGGAAGCGGGCCGCGAAGGCCGAATTCTGGGAAGCAGGCCGTAAAGGCCGAATTCTGCGAAGCAGGCTGCAAGAGCCAACGATATTGGAAGCGGGCTGCAAGAGCCGAAATTGTGGGAAGCAGGCTACGAAAGCCAATCGGGGAGCAGGCTACAAGAGCCAAATTGGGGAGCGGGCTACAGGAGCCGCAATTATGGGAAGCAAGCTACGGAAGCCAAATCGGGGGAGCAGGCTACAAGAGCCAAAATTGGGGAGCGGGCTACAGGAGCCGCAATTATGGGAAGCGGGCCGTGAAGGCCGAATTCTGGGAAGCAGGCCGTAAAGGCCGAATTCTGAGAAGCAGGCTGCAAGAGCCAAAGATATTGGGAAGCGGACTGCAAGAGTCGAAATTGTGGGAAGCAGGCTACGGAAGCCAAATCGGGGGGAGCAGGCTACAAGAGCCAAAATTGGGGAGCAGGCTGCAGGAGCCGCAATTATGGGAAGCGGGCCGTGAAGGCCGAATTCTGGAAAGTAGGCCGTAAAGGCTGAATTCTGCGAAGCATGCTGCAAGAACCAAAGATATTGGGAAGCGGCTGCAAGAGCCGAAATTGTGGGAAGCGCGGTGGACGGTGGATCAATCCTGATAGTGGGCCTTGGCCGACACGGCTGAGCCGAAGGGCGTCGGGTAGCAGGGTACGAGAGTCGAGGAGAAGGATTCGTGAAGCGGCGGGTTCGAAGACCACGTCTGTCTCGTGTCCCTTTTTTTTCTTCTTTTGTGTGAGGCGACGGGTTCGAAGACCACGTCTGCCTCATGTCTCCTTTTTGTTTTCTTCTTTTGTGGAGAGGCGGGCGCAAAGACCATGTTTGTCTCGTGTCTCTTTTTTCTCTTCTCTTCTTCTTTTGTAGAGAGGCAGGTGCAGAGACCATGTTCGCCCCGTGACTGTTCTTTCTCTTCTTCTCTTCTTCTTTTTCTGGAGAGGCAGGTGCAAGGACCATGTTTGCCTTGTGATCATTTATTTCTTTTCTTCTCTTCTTCTTTTGTGTAGAGAGGCAGGTGCAGGGACCATGTTCACCTCATGTCTCTTTTTTTTCTTCTATTCTTCTCTTGTAGAGAGGCAAGTGCAAGGACCATGTTTGCCTCATGATTGCTCTTTCTTTTCTTCTCTTCCTTTTTTATGGAGAGGCAGGTGCAAGGACCATGTTTGCCTCGTGATCATTTCTTTCTTTCTTCTCTTTCTTCTTTTGTGTAGAGAGGCGGGTGCAGAGACCATGTTCGCCTCATGTCTCTTTTTTTCTTCTATTCTTCTCTTGTAGAGAGGCAGGTGCAAGGACCATGTTCGCCTCATGTGCATTCTTTCTTTCTTTTCTTCTTTTGTGTGATGAGGCGGGCTCGAAGACCACGTCTGCCTCATGTGTCTTCTTTTGGTTCTGCTCTTCTTCTTTTGTGTGAAAAGGCGGGTCCAGGGACCACGGCTGCCTCATGTGTCTTTTCTTCCTCTTCTTCTCTTCTTTTGTGTGATGAGGCGGGCTCGAAGACCACATCTGCCTCATGTGTCTTTACCTCCTCTTCTTCTCTTCTTTTGTGTGATGAGGCGGGCTCGAAGACCATGTCTGCCTCGTGTGTCTTTTCTTCTTCTTCTTTTGTGTGATGAGGCGGGTGCGAAGACCCCGTCTGCCTCGTGACTCATTTCTTCCTTTTCTTCTCTTCTTTTGTGTGATGAGGCGAGCTCGACGACCACGTCTGCCTCATGTGTCTTCTTTTGGTTCTGCTCTTCTTCTTTTATGTGAAGAGGCGGGTCCAGGGACCACGGCTGCCTCATGTGTCTTTTCTTCCTCTTCTTCTCTTCTTTTGTGTGATGAGGCGAGCTCGAAGACCACGTCTGCCTCATGTGTCTTTTCCTCCTCTTCTTCTCTTCTTTTGTGTGATGAGGCGGGCTCGAAGACCACGTCTGCCTCGTGACTCTCTTTTTTTTGCTCTTCTTTTCTCATTAACGCTTCCGTGCTGGAGTGTATTTCTCTTAATGTGCCCCCAGGTTGGGGTGTAGCTTCATTTGGTGTGCATCCCCCCAGAGGGGTGTGTTTTGCCTCTTTGCTTCTGTGCCCCCAGGCGGGGTGTATTTTTTTGCTTCTATGTCCCCAGACCAGGGTGTGTTTTTTTTAACGCCCCTGAGGAGGGGTGTAGCTCTCTTCAAATGCCCCCATGGTGGGGTATACTCTTCACGGCTTCTATGCCCCCAGGTGGGGTATGTCTCTTCTTCAAATACCCGTGAGCCAGGGTGGACTTCTCTTCATATGCCCCTGAGCCGGGGCGTGTTCTTTATAGCTTCTAGGCCCTCGAGGCGAGGTATGTTTCTTCTTCATATGCCCCTGGTACGGGGCATAGCTCTCTTCAAATGCCCCCGGACGGGGGTGTATCTTTTGCTTCTTATGCCCCCCTGAGGCCGGGGTGTGTCTTTTGCTTCTTACGCCCCCCTGAGGCGGGGGTGTATCTCTTTACGGCTTCAGTGCCCCCGAAGCAGGGTATGTTGTTTCTTCAAATGCCGCTTGGGCGGAGTATATCTTTCTTCTCATGCTCCCGGATCGGGATGTATGTCTCTTTGTTTCTGTGCCCCGGGTCGGGTAGATGCTTCTGCTTCTTATGCGCCAAGGGCGGGAGTGTATTCTTGTGCCCCCAGGCTGGGGTAGGTGCTTCTGCTTCTTATGCGCCAAGGGCGGAGTGTGTCTCTTTCTGTGCCCCTAGGCTGGGGTACATTCTTCATGTTTCTTATATCGCATGGCATATTCTCTTGCTTCTTACGTCCTTGGATCGGGGCGTATGTTTCTTCTTCTGACGCCCCTAGGTCGGGGTATATTCTTTCTTCATGTGCTCCCAGGTCGAGATGTATGTCTCTTTGCTTCTTTATGCCCTCGGGTGGAGGTGTACTCTGTCTCTTTGCTTCCGCGTCCCCCAGGCGGGGTATGTTTCTTCTTCCAATGCCCCTGAGCCGGCGCATATTCTTTATGGCTTCTATGCCCCCTGGCGGGTATATTTCTTCTTCAAATATCCCTAAGACGGGATGTATTCTTCTCTTTCTTATGCTCCCGAGGCGGGATGTATTTCTTCAAATACCCCTAAGCTGGGGCGTGTTCTTTATGGCTTCCATGCCCCCTGGCGGGGTATGTTCTTCTTCAAATACCCCTAGGCCGGGGTGGACTTCTCTTCATATGCCCCTGAGTCGGGGCATGCTCTTTTATAGCTTCTAGGCCCTCGAGGCGAGGTATGCTTCTTCTTCAAATACCCCTAGATCGGGGCATATTCTTTATGGCTTCTATGTCCCCTGGCGGGGAATGCTTCTTCTTCAAATACCCCTAGGCCGGGGTGAATTCTTGTCTTCTTCCAAGACACACCGGGGGGAATGTTTGCTTCTTATGCTCCCAAGGTGGGGTGTATTGTTGCTTCTGATGCCCAGAGCGAGGTATCCCCCCCTTTTTTTATATGCCCCCGGCACAGGGTGTATTCCGCTTCTAGTGCCCCCAGAGTGGAGTGTATTGTCACTTTTGATACGGGGTGTGGTTCTTGCTTTTCATGCACCCGAGGCGGGGTGAATTCTTCTTCTTTGTTTACGTGCCCCCATATCGGGGTGTATTCCTCTCTTCATATGCTTCCCTAAGCCGGGGGATGTTGTTTGTTCTGCTTCAGATGTGCCCCCGGGGGGGTGCATGTTGCTTCATGGACTCCGAGCCTGGGGTATGCTCCTTCAAAGGTCCCTAAGCCGGGGTGGATTCTCTTTTCTTCTCATGCTCCCAAGGCGGGATGTAGCTTCTTCAAGTACCCCTAAACCGGAGTGTATTCTCTATGGCTTCTATGTCCCCTGGCGGGGTGTGCTTCTTCTTCAAATACCCCTAGGCCGGGGTGGACTTCTCTTCATATGCCCCTGAGTCGGGGCGTGTTCTTTATAGCTTCTAGGCCCTCGAGGCGAGGTGGGCTTCTCCTTCAAATACCCCCAAGACGGGGGTGTGATTCTTGGCTTCATATGCCCGCAAGACGGGGGGGGGGGGGGGGGTATTTTGCTTCTTGTGCCCCCCCAGGGATGGGGTGGAATTCTCTTCAGTTACCCCTGAGTCGGGGTTGATTCTTCTGCCTCTCATGCCCCAAGGTGGGGTACACTTCTCTTCATATGCCCCCCTGAGCCGGGGTGCAACTCTGCTTCTTCTCATGACCCCTGGCCGGGGCAGTCTCTTCTTCTTATGCTTATGTGCTCCCGCATCGGGGTGTATTCCTTTCTTCACGTGCTCCCCTAAGCCGTGAATATTGTGTGTTCTGCTTCAGATGCCCCCCCCCCCCCCCCCGGGAGGGGGGGGGGGATATATGTTACTTCATGGACCCCGAGGCCGGGATGTATTCCTTCTCCGAATGCCCCAAGGTCGGGGCGTATTCTTCTCTTCTTAGCCCCCAAGGCGGGACGTAGCTTCTTCAAATGCCCCTGAGCCGGGACGTATTCTTTATGGCTTCTATGCCCCCCCAGGCGGGGTATGCTTCTTCTTCAATTGTCCCTAGGACAGGGTGTATTCTTCTCTTTCTTATGCTCCCGAAGCGGGATGTAACTTCTTCAAAGGCCCCTAAGCCGGGGCCTGTGCTTCATGGCTTCTATGCCCCCACTGGCGGGGTGTGTTCCTTCTTCGAATGCCCCCAAGATGGGGGTGGATTCTTCTTCAAATGCCCCGAAGCCGGGGTATAGCTTTGTTGTATGTTGTGCCCCCAAGCCTGGGCGGATTCTCTTCATATGCCCCTAGATCAAGGTGTATATTTTTTTGCCTCTCATGCCCCGGCATATATATGCTCCGGTTTTACCGCGATGACTATGATATTTTCAGATTGGACATACCTTCGAACATTAAATGGTCGATTCATGATCGAAAGGACTCCAAATGTCTTTCTGCACCCCAGTGTGGGGAATTTCAATACTTTGCAATATGCTATTTACTTCTTTCATAGAAACTGATATTTAGGCCATGAGGCCCCTTTTTCTTGGCGATTAATCAGAGATTTTCCCCTCTCCGAGGGGATGTAATTAACGTCGTGACCTTTATGGCACGGCACGTCTCCAGTCCCGACCCAATACCCATAATCATATCGCCTGATTAGTCAGACGGAGCGCACCCCGTGCTTCGGACCACTCCAGTCTTGAAGCCCGAACACTTTGTCACATCTTTGTGACTGGCACGCCCTCGCATTCGATAAACTGATAAATCGATGAAAGAACACCCAATATTCACACCTCGAATTTTAGTGCGTTCCACACAACCCCAAACATCGGTGGCGCCCGGAGCGACCGGGCTTGCTACGTCGATCGAGGTTGGGGGTTCGCCTACGGAGGCGTCGCAACCCCAAACATCGGTGGTGCCCGGGGCGACCGAGCTTGCTGCGTCGGTCGAGGTTGGGGGTTCGCCTACGGAGGCGTCGCAACCCCAAACATCGATGGCGCCAGGGGGGACCGGGCTTGTTGCATCGGTCGAGGTTGGGGGTTCGCCTACGGAGGCGTCGCAACCCCAAACATCCGTAGTGCGCGGGGAGGCCGTTTCAGCAGCTCGGTCCCGGCCTTCCGGCGCGGGGCCAGGGGCGGATCGGGTGTCCATGTCAGAGGCCTTGGAGAGGCTCGGTATCTCGAGCAATCTGTACAAGCTCTGCCGCGAGGTGTCCGCGAGGATGAGAGGAGGAGATAGGCGTCATTCTCCTTTCGGGGTCCTTGACGTCATCATGGAGGGCGGTTTGATCATGGCCCAGATGGGGGCCACCATGGCGGAGACCTACGCCCGGACGGAGTCAGAGCGGTCGAATCTTGCCTGGACTCTCGGAGGGTGCGAGAGGAAGCTAGCCCGACTCAATGAGGCGCACGAGGGGCTTCAACGGGAGTTCTCCGCGATCAGGGATTTGGCACGGTCGAGCCGGCTGGAAGCCGGAGCGTTGACCGAGCAGCTGGCCAAGGCTCGGGAGTCGCTCGAGAGGAAAAACAAACTCCTTGAGGAGGAGCGCCTTCACCATCTCGAGCTAGACGGCCATTGGGAGGCTGAGCGCGCTGAGTTGCTGGACCGGGCGGAGGCAGCGGAGCGCCGTCGTTCGGAGGCCGAGGCGGACCGAGCTGAGTCGGAGAAACGATCGGTCGAGGCCAAACAGAAGTCGATCGAGCTCGAGGAGCGGGCGGCCAAGGCCGAACGGAAGTCGATTGAGCTCGAGGAGCGGGCGGCCGGGGCCGAGCGGAAGTCGATCGAGGCATAGAGATGGATGGCGGAGGCAGAGGAGCGAGCGTCTGAGGCGGAGCGGAAGTCGGCCGAACTTGCTGAAAGGATGGGGCAGGTCGGGGCGGAGGCGATCGAGCTATACAGGGGCTCAGAGGCCTACCGAGCCGACCTTCAGGAAGCTACCCTTCCATACTATGAGATAGCGCTTCGCCGAGGCGCCCGCAAGGAGTTCAAGCAGGGTTATCACCGGGCAGTGGATTACGCCGACGAGCGAGACTCTGGGATCGATTTCCCCCCGGGCCAGTGCTATGACTTGGAGGAGTCGGCTTCTAGCTCTTCTGCGTCGGGCGGGAAAGATCCAGAGGGCTCTCCTCCGGCAGGGTCACCAACTCCGACTGCCTTGGGAGGGCTCGCGAAGATCGCATAATTCCCATACATTGTTCATTTTCATGGAATCAATTTCTTCATTCATGGCATCTTGCCATAATTCTGTATCATGCGATTTTGTCGCATCTATATAATTCATGGGATCTACGAAATTTTCATCTTCCATATCTATCAGCAGACATGAAGGCTCACAGGATACAAATGATAATCATCCATCCATGCTGGTGGAGTTCTCAATCTTTTGTTGCCTATTCCGGGTTGACCAGGCTGCATTTCATTCATAGATACTGGTTCATTTTCCATATTTTGAGGTTCTTCCTCAATTTCTGGATCATTTCTAGAGACATCATTGTAATAGTCATCATCTATTACAACCAGAGGTTCCTTCTCTTTTTCATGAGATTCCTCTTCCTCTAGATTTTCAAGAAATATCGCATCCCTATATTCAATGATCCCTTTTTCTTTATGGAAAAATCTATAACAAGATGATTTCTCACAATACCCTATGAATCTACATTTTAATATCTTTGAGTCCAACTTATCTCTAAGTTGACTCGGAATGAGAACGTGGGCAATAGACCCCCACTTCTTGAGGTTACTCAAATCGGGTTTCCTCCCATTCCATAATTCATAAGGTGTACTTTCTACAGATTTTATGGGAATTCTATTTAAGATATGATTTGTCGTAAGCAATGCCTCTCCCCACAAATTCTTAGGGAGACCTGAATGCGATAGCATACATCTAATAGTATTCATCAAAGTTCTATTCTTTCTTTCTGACACACCATTTTGTTGTGGCGTATAATGCATTGTCACATATCTTTTAATTTCGTGTTCTTGACAATATAACTCAAATTCTTTTGAGTTATATTTCCCACCTCTATCCGTTCTTAACACCTTAATATTCCTTCCATGTTGTCTTTCCACTTCCATTCTATATTTTCGGAAGTAATCAAATGCCTCTGATTTTGCAGAAATCAGATAAACATAGGCAAATATGTAATAATCATCTATGAAGGTTATGAAATATTCCTTGTTGTTATATGTCTTTATACTTAGGGGGCCACAAATGTCCGAGTGGACCAACCCTAACAATTCGTTTGATCTATGACCTACTGCGAAGGGTTTCTTAGTCATCTTTCCTTCTGAGCAATGTTTACAAGGTGTTAGTTCCACCTTTGACAAACCCGGCAGTAGACCCATCTTAATCATTTGTTCCATTTTAAATTTTTCGGGATGTCCCAATCTAAAATGCCATAGATCACATTCTGATAAAGAACACAAGGAATACTCAGAATCTTCAATATTATTATTCTCAGTGTCAATTATAGGGATACAGAATAAATCATGCTCGGGGACAAACCTCTCCATGGTAAGTACTTTCCTATCTTTCCCTATTGACACTCGGTTGTTGTAGAAACGTACTTCCAGGCCATTTTTCATCAAGGCCGGTATAGAGATTAGATTCCGTCGGATTCCAGGTGCATAGAACACATTCTTGAGGACCATGATGTTATCCCCAAGATCCAGCCTGTATGTACCAACACCTTCTACATCCAGATAGGTGTTGTTGCCCATGTAATTCTCCGTTCTCCCACCTTTAGCTTGTTTAGCATCACCAGTCCCTTCTTCGTCTTTGCAATATGACGAGTGGCTCCAGAATCGACCCACCATTCATTTGAGTCAGTCATCGCGGCATTGCACTCCGTGACGCCGATAAATTCTCTCTTTCCAACTCTTCTATTTTCTGGTGTTTGCTTCCACCCTCATTGCCTTACTTTTGAGGACAATTTATCATAAAATGTCCAAACTTCCCACATGAGTAACAAGCACCACGAGGAACCTTCTTTCCTTTGCCTTGGAATTTGTTGCCCTTAAACTTGGGTCTTTGCGTTCCGAGTGGACGATTCTGGCTGGTGGGCTTTCGGTGTACGGCATTGGCCTCCTGCAAGTGCGCTTCTAGTTCTTTTCTCCTGGCCATTATGTCCTGCTCAATCGCTAACCGAGCTGGCAAATCTGTGACACTTACAATAGAACCACTCATTCTTAAGGTTGTGGCAGCCATGTCTAATGATGCTGGCAAACTATTCAATATAGTCACCACCTGCATCTTCTCTAGAATTTCGGTTCCAACGGTCGATAGCTCCTTAGCCATGACAATCATTTTATTTACATGCTCGACAACGCTATCACCTTCATGCATCTTACATGTGTTGTAACGATGCAATAAGAGTTGAGTATTCACCTCTGTTTTGGTATCATATTTCTCTTTGATAGCTTTCCACATTTCATTGGAGGTTTTGTAAGTTTCGAAAAACTTTATTAAATTATCCTCCATGAACATGAGCATTAGGCTCTTAGCCTTTTTATCATCTATTAACCATTGCTCCCGTTTTTTCTTTTCCACTTCTGTGGATGTTTCATTAATTTCCAGAGCATTGGTATCAATGACATGTTCTATGTTGTCATGGATAAGGGCATATCGGATTTTCCGGTGCCACATGTCAAAGTTGGTTCCATTAAGTTTGTCTAACTTTGTCAGCTCCGAAGCAATGAGCTTGCTGGCCATTATGATTATAATGAATCTTAAAATATGACAGCTTAGTTTAATAAGCCTAAATATGATGACAAAAATTAATCTAAGGTTTATGTTGATTAATTCTATCATTTATTTGTGAGGGGTTTTGCAATTTTGTTTAGTCTTGTTTAAATTATGATCCAAATAACTAATTGGCAAAAGTAACTAAACATGTAAAAATGTCATGTCCAAATATAAGGGATGTTTTTTTAACTAATCGCTAAATGACAAATATTATTTAACTATATATCAATCTCTAATATCATGAATATGTATCTGAGTTTTAAATGCCAACAAATAAAGATATGACAGTAAATATAAAATTATTCAGAAATTAATTAAACATGCTTCTATTATTTGAGCAGATTATCAATATAATTAATTTCAATCAATATATTACTGACAGATTATATCAAATTTTCAATGGACATACGTACAGGTAACATGTTGTGGATAAGAAGTAAAAAATATCATTCACAGTGTTCTTTCTGGAAACACTTCACGTGGGGTTATTTAAAGTTAATAGTCTCTCTGACATGCGCACAGCATATGCAAGCCTAAACAAGTGGGCTGAAAGACATGATAATGTTTTATTATGATTATTATTAACTGTGGCTTTCACGTGAATCAAAGGGGAGACAGATTGTACTAGGTCTGTGATCTATGACAGATGGCAGGGTTCAATGTCCCTTTTATTTATTTACTATACTCTCCCTCCTTCCGCCGATCACGGGAAGAAAGAGAGGAGCTTCCGTTCTTTTAATCCTATGGTGCCTGGGTACCGACCTGGACGCGCAGGGAGCCCGCGTGTGAGCTCGGCGGCGGACGCGTGCGTAAGAAGCTAAGGGTGTCGTAGCAGCCACAGACGTCGGAGGAGGTCGGCAACAACAGCAGTGCAGCGCCCACGATCAACAGCGGCGGCGGGGACGGCCGAGAGCCAGCGGCGGCCGCGGGAGCCGCAGTGGCGTGCGAGGGCCGGCAGCGTGGGCTAGCTGTCCAGGGTAGTGGAAAGTGGGAGCGCGAGCGGAGGTTGGGGCCGCGGTAGGGAGAGATGCAGGAGCAGCAGCAGCAGCAGTGGCCGTCCCTGCTCAGGTGGCGGCGCGAGGCGGTCGTCGGGCGGCAGCATAGAGGTGACGGCAGGGACGATGCTGGAGCCCGGCGGCGGATCTCGTTCGACGGTAGCGGCGGCCGCAGCGGACGCGGTAGACGCGGCGGTGGCACAGGCGACGAGGGCGGCAACGGAGCTGGCAGTAAGGAGGCCGATAGCAGCAGCAGTGAGGGAGTGGGCAGCACGCGGGAACAGCTTCCCGGTCGTTGCGGCTTTAAGCGTCGGTGCGGCGGGCTGCTGGCAACAGCGGACGGCAGCGCAGAGGCGGCTGGGGTGAGCGGCGTTGACGAAGGGGGGCGGCACACAGGTGAGGATCAACGCTCGCTCTGATTCTTACTTTTCTTCCTTTGGGGAGGTCATATGTTCTAATTCTAACTCCCATGATAATACAAAAGGAGGTATTTAACTCATGAATTCATGATGGCCTATATCAACATCCTATAAATGCCGACATTTGTAAGGAATTTATCCCCTAGGACCTCTAACTCATAATATTCTCCCATATGAGTGAAATGATAGCCTATATTAAGTAGGTACTCTAGTCATGAGATTGTATGAAAAAATAATTATTCTAAATAGAGAAAAATCTCAAAAGATTATTAAGAATTATAAATATTAAAAAATAAAAACAATCTCTAAATAATGGTTCTTGCATCCCATATAGAATGACTTCCATCCATCAATGGGGCCATATGGACGGAAGATGACAAAGAATTAATGAAATATTTCTAAACTTTGGGACACTATGCCCCCCACTACTGGAAAAATTGGGAATATCGAAAGAATTTTTCGACGAAAAAAAGTTTGTTGGAAATACGTCGGAACGATTTTACTTTATGACGGAAAAAATTCTATCGGAAATAAGTCGGCAATTATCGACTTATTTCAGACATATTATTTTTGTCGGAAATACGTCGAAAATTTTTGACGTATTAAAAGTTGATCGAAAATACGTCGAAACTTTCTAACATATTTCCGACCGAATTAAATTTCGTCTAAAAAACCTAAAGAAGGACAACTGAGGGTTGAAATTTATGAACAGTTTCCGACAGAACAGATTTTGGTCGAAAATACGTCAGAAAGTTTCGATGTATTTCCGACCAACTTTAAATACGTCGAGATATTCTGACATATTTCCGACCAATAATTTTTCAATCGAAAACTCCTAAAATATTAATTAAATAATTATAGAAAGGGAGAAAAAATATTTCATTAGTTTTCGACGGAATAATTTTCAGTGAAAAATACGTCACAAATTTTCGACAGAATTCTTTCAGTCGGAAATACATCGGAAAATATATACGTATTTTTGACAGAATTAATTTCCATCAAAAATCCAGACCACATCCCCCACGTTATGATAGCTGTGTAGGATAAGGGGAATACCTTAACATGGGCTTTGCTATTCCATGTTATTCCATAATTTACTTTGACAACCATGAACATACTCCAAATTTAACCCTTTGAATGATGACTCTTATTCACTCTGCTTTGCTACTATGCTCAGGGTTCCACAGGGTTAAGAAGATTAAAATCTATAAAAAAAACACCGTCATTTAAGCCAATTCTTTTTCACACTCAAGAACACATGAACTTGGTCGATAGTATCATTTCATTCGCTACTTTTGTACCAATATCGTGATACATTTCAAAACTTTATTTTTTTCTTGTCTTTTGTAGCAAGAGGTCGAGCAAATAATATGATATGAATATTTAAAATTTGAACATATGTTTAAAAATACCCGTGGTGTCTTTTCATCCTTTAGCATTTTATTTAGTACGATGACGTGCCAGTAACATATGTAACTATTTGTGTTCAGAATCCGAGACTGGAGTGATCCAGAGACTGGAGTGCCAGTCACATATGTGACGACGTGCCGTGGAGTTTCAAATTAACCTGACAAGGATGTTGCGTTTAATGAACTTCACCTCCATCCGTGGATGCATTTATTTCTACGTCCTCTGACACTGACTGTGTCATTAATTAGTGGAGGGAGATATGTCACCATCTTTCACGGGGATGTCATGCAAGTTGGTTAAGAAACATTATGCAGTGATGCGCTCATATAGAGTGGATTAATATAACCGATCGAGTAAAAATCATTTGTGTGTATATATGGTATGCGACGTATCTTACACTCGCAATGCATAGAAGAAGTTGAATATATATGCAACATAGCCATGTTCTAACGATGAGGGCACGACCCTTTTGCGCTTCCTTGTGGATCGAGTACGTACTTACACCATTAATACTTTCTAAACCCTTGTTGGACCCTACCAACAACTATATATAGAGTCCTGGGTTAATAATAGATAGATGATCATCAGTCGTGTTTTGTATTGCATGGTATGTGATCCCTTGTAATATATTGAACTTCAAAACGGCCTTGTTAACAAAATATATACTTCTCTTAATATATATAAGTTCCTATGCGATTAACAAATTTCCGGCAAGAGCCCAAACCTTAAATTAATGGAGGGGATTTTTTTTTTTTTTTTGCTCCGAAGAGGGAGGAATGAAACGTACGGCCGGGTTCTAGGTATGTACGTAAGTACGTACGTACGGGATCCTACGTGGATTGCAACAATAAACGGATCAGGAGGACAGATGAGAGGGGCGACACGTACGTACGGTCGGAGGATTTGCTGTTGGGGAGCTTCGTTAATTAACCGGATCAGTTTGGAGTCCCAGCGGTGGAGATGAAGAGCTAGCGGCCGATGGAAGCTGGCTGGGTAGGTAGCTAGCTAGCTGGGGGCCCCGCCAGCGGATCATCAGGGGGGAAGCGGGCCGGGTTGTCCCATGCATGAAAATAACAAATTAAACCGAAAGAAGTTATAATTGGGACCCCGTACTACAGGTGGCAATTAAGGAGCAGCTATATATACACATATAAATCTACGTACGTACCCCCCACACACACACACGGCCGGGCACGCACTCCATCCATCTCATTCTATTCAATATATTCGCAGAGAGTACTCACAGTGCTCTCTTTTAGTATATATATATATATATATATGGCGCAGCCCTCAAAGGTTCTTCTTCAGATGATCATGCGCTGCTGCTTGTTCTTGTTCCTCCTGATCATGGTTTCCACTGCGAATGCCGGGGCAACAACCCAGACCTTCAATGTGGTCGATTTCGGAGCGGTTTCGGACGAGAAGACAGACAACGCTCAGGTTGGGAATTATTGGATTAATCAAACTATATATATATATATATATATATATATATATATATATATATATATATATATATATATATATATATATATATATTAATAAGCCATGGATCTTAATTTTGATTAATTTGCATGCATGGCACAGGCTTTCCTAACCGCGTGGAGGGCAGCCTGCGCAACCAGAGGAAGCCCGAGGGTTTTTATCCCGGAGGGGACGTACCTGGTGGGTCCTGTGGACTTCGCAGGTCCTTGCAACGGCACCACCATGGCGCTTCAAGTGAGCGGGAGGGTGATAGCGCCCACGGATCTCACTGTGTTCCCGGCCAGCAGCTGGATCTCCTTTACTCGCATCGATGGGTTGGTGATCGCCGGCACAGGCACGTTTGATGGCCGAGGTGCCTCTGCCTGGCCTCATAACCAGTGTCCCAAGAAGTACAGTTGCAAGCTTCTCCCTATGGTATGTTGCCATACATATACTCCTCTCTCTCTCTCTCTCTCTCTCTCTCTCTCTCTCTCTCTCTCTCTCTCACACACACAAAAACACACACGTACACGCATATATATAAGATATATATTTCTTATCTCCTCCACACTTGATCCTCAATCTAATAACATTCTCACCATGATGGCAAAGCGTCAAATTAACGACTAACTTGAAGTATATATCTGATTCCTTCCGATCAAAAACTCTCTCGAGCCCAGTCCTTAACGTTCAACTTCATCACCAACGCTGTCATCCGGGGCATCTCATCCATCGACAGTAAGATGTTCCACATGAACATCTTCGGGTCCAAGGACATCAAGATCCAGTCCCTCACCATACGGGCACCGGGGGACAGCCCCAACACCGACGGCATTCACATCGGCAGGTCTACCAACGTGGAGATCTCCAAGTCCATCATCGGCACCGGCGACGACTGCATCTCCCTCGGTGACGGCAGCACCAACATCACTGTCTCCGAGGTCCAGTGCGGCCCTGGACATGGCATCAGCATCGGCAGCCTGGGGAGGTACGAGCACGAGGAGGACGTCGTCGGTGTGAGTGTAAGGAACTGCACCATCGCTGGCACCACGAACGGTGTGAGGATCAAGACGTGGAAAGACTCCGCCGACATGGCAGCTCGGGACTTCGTGTTTGAGAATATAGTGATGAGGGATGTCTACAACCCCATCATCATTGACCAAGAGTACTGCCCATACGTCCCATGCAGCCAACGGGTATGTAAAGACTCTAGAAAGCTAGTGTCTTTTATTACAGCACGCATGGGATGTGCTGCTGATTTTGCACCATATGTGCTCTGTGTTTTCTTTATTGGCAGTCTCCTTCTCGTGTCAAGATCAGCAACGTGAAGTTTCGCAACATCAGAGGGGTGTCGACATCGAAGGTTGCGGTTAACTTGCTGTGCAGCAAAGACGTGCCGTGCAAGGGTGTGGAGCTCGACGACATAAACCTGCAGTACAATGGAGAGGGAGATGCGGCCATGACGTGTTCTAACGTAGTGGATTCATGGCATGTTATACCTCCTTCTTGCGTCTGATCACCTTCGCATGCATGCATAAGGGTGTTCAATTCACATGTTGGATTCATGGCATGCAGCCCCAATTTTTATGCATGCTTAGTGACAATATGCAACAAAACTATGTTCTCTATCCCCCACAAGGATCACTTTTTAATTCTCTCCAGTTCTTCGATTGCGTTTGTTGTATCTTCCATGTTAAATTATCGTTTTTGAAATGAAAATACGGTATCTAGCTAACAATTTGTCACCACGTACGATAAGAGCGAAACTTGGAATTTACACGTCCAGATTTTACAACGAAAATCCTTCCATGTCTTCATCTCAGCTTCACTTTATATTGGAGAAAATAATTAAAGAAATGTGGGCTTAGATAAATCTAAGGGTTTTTTGAAAATAAATAATTGTTAAATGTGAATTGGAAAAAAATCACTCCTCAAAATACATCCGCATACATGCCACCGATTTAATTCCCATTGTGCAAATATACCATAATATTTATTTACAGTCATATCACTTCTCTTTGTCAAAAATTTATAAAAAGTCATACTTAAATGATACTTATGAACGATTTGAATTAATTTAGTGATACGTCTGATAATGTATTTCCAAGAATAATTTTTTTCAAGTTCATTTCTAACCATAGTTTATTTGCAAAAATCTCTAAATTTAAAAGATTAACATCAACCGACAGTGGATAATGTCTAACGATTCTATGGTAAAATTATTGTCTTCCCGTTTATCGCGATGTACATACATGTTAGATATTAGATGGAGTAAGTGTCACGAACGTATACGTAGAGGTGAGAAAATGGTCTCTCGAATCCCGTACCACACTTTTGATATTTGTTTGTTGGAGAAGATCGTTCGGTCACCCATGGAAGCCTGCAAACGCTAGAGAAACGACGTCAGAAGGAGCCCTGGGTGTTATCCCAAGAGACAAACCCTCTGATACGTAAGTCAAGACCTTGGTGAGAGGGGATCAAGGAAAGGTGAGAAAGAGAGAGATGAGAGCCGGTTGATCAAACTTGGATGAGGGTCAGGCTTCTGGAAGAGTGCTCGCCACGCCCGACAAGTGATCGGAGAGTGCCCACTGAGCAGAGGAGGTGCTCAGAAGAAGACCGGGCCTTTCCGCTGTAGAGGGTGCTCTCTATGACTGTCAATCAGACGCAGTGCATGGAGAAATTTGTCTCTCTACGTGCGTGTGTCCGTCTCTGCCTGTCCCATCGTATACATGGTCGAAGGTCAATTTATAGGGGTTATCCTAGCGGTGGAGGTCCATCCCTTAACATGGAAGGGCATAAGTCGTGGGGTAATGTCTCTCCGCGATCGTGGGGAGTTTCCCGTTGAGTATTCGTTCCTTCGGAGTCCGGCGGCCTTTAGGCGAATCTTACGACCTCCGTGGGATGTACTTGCCTATATTGGAGTTGAGGCCGATGATGGTGGGAGTAACGTTCGGTTGCCGGAGGGTCGTCCGGCGTCCGATATGTCCAGGTTGATGCCCGTCGTGAGATGGCGAATCCGAGGGTCGGCCCTATTGGGTTGTCTGTCGTGGGCCGTCGCTGTCGGGGGCCCGTCATTCGTGTTACGGACGTTGGGCCGACGCGGGTCTGGCGTCAATGAGCCGCGCATGGGCTATGTTGATTTTACCCTCCTCATTATATATTTCTTCCTTGGAAGTAAAGCAGGTTCAAGATTATAAGGTATAGACATTAAAGCAACAGTGGTACAGTAGAAAATTAATTAGAAAGTGAATTAATTCTGTAATTTACTTTTCAAGATGCATTTCTGATAAACTCTTTTTTAAAATGCCTACTTAATTTTCAATATTCACGCCGTACTCCATTCACAAATTCCTTAAAACTTCTCTAGCACCATCAAATTTGTTTAGAAATACCTACTTTGAATGTAAAAATATCTCTAACGTAAGAAAAGGGAACAAATTTCCTCTTTCATTGTCCTGGTTCATTTCTAAAATTTATCTTATCTCCGGCACTCCTGTAAGATACATTGCATCCCATAACGTATGTTGTAAATTCCATCATTCTATAAATGCACTGCATTTCTATAGCGGATATAATGTCTTGATGTGATTTATAATGATCATTTCCCGTAAGATACACATGCTCATAAGACATTAACTTGGTGCGGCCAGAACGTACGTGGGTTCGGTTTGCAACACCAGCCTATAAGTGTTTTCTAGGCTAACGGCCACTTCGATGTGTGGTATTGGGAAAATGTCCTTTCTCATAAATTAATTTTGTTAGATTTATGATAAAATAAACATATTTTAAATATCTCAATTTTCATCCCCCAACAAATGATATTACAAAAGTATGACTAAGTGCATTCACAAGTTTCACTTAATTCAGGTCTCCTATACAATTAGCTCAAAGGTTAAGGCTGAAATTAATATTTGAAATAACGTAGCAAGATCAGATGAAATATCACCCAAATAACTAACAGACTAAGTGTTAGATGAAAGATCATCCACTCTGGTAAGATTGATGATGCAACATCTATTTGTTAAAGGACTTCATCTAAGTTGCAACCACCCAGAATGAAGATAGACAAAACTTTGCCTAACTAGGAAAATGACACTGAAATCAATGTTATCAGAACTGGACCGGTGCCTTAACCGGACAATGAGCTGGTTCGGTTCAAACCAGTTTGACCGTTGGTTAGAACCGGTTTGAACCGTGATATCATTATAATATTGATATATGGTCCGACCCGATTCTATAAGCTAATACAACAAAAAATAACTCAAATAAGATATAATGATCAAAATAAATAAACATACATGTATATAGAGAATAACTTGTAACTACTTGTTGGAAATAAAGTCTTTATGTTGATTCAAATATCTTCATTTATATGTTGGAAATAGAGCCTTTATGTTTAGTCCCATATTGGAAGTTAGAAAGATTTACTTGACTTTATATATTGGAGAGCTCACTTTTGGATTAGGACCCAAAGGACGTAAGATGTGGGCTTGAGTTGTGTGTTGAATTAAATGGTTTGATCAAATATAAGTAAATAATATATTTATTTATTTATGCCGCACCGCGCCGGGTTGGGGCGAGGCAGGGGCGGGTACCAAACCATTTTTTATTTTTTTTATTTTTTTTTGGCAGGGGAATAGGGTCGGACCGGCACGAACCGATTCGGGCGGTTCGGACGGTTTTTTACCATTTGACCGGACCGGGCCTAATCGGACCGGTTCCTGGACCGGTTCACGGTCGAACCGGTCCGACCGGCCGGTCCGGTCCGGTCCGATTCTGATAACACTGACTGAAATAGCATTAGAGGATACTCCGTCTAAATTCTTGTCTAAACAGTCAAGAAAGACGATACATCATCTAAGATAAAAAGGACAAACGGTACAAGAATGGATAGACAATATTCAGTCTAAGAGGAAGATGAAAAAATTGGGTTAGATGATACTCGTCTAAGTCTCATGATAGACGAAACGCTAGATGATACATCATCAAAGATAAAGAGGATAGACATAGACAAAACTTTGTCTAAGAAGAAAAATGACAAAACATGTGATAGATAAAATTTCGTCTAACTTAAAGAGGATACTTAGTCTCTTAGATACACAAAGAGAGAGAGATGATACTTCATCTATTTGTTAAGAGCAAGCCTAATAACTCTTCCTCTCGGGCGATTTCAGACTACCTTTAGAGCATCGTTGTATGCCTTATAATTTTGTTGAAAGTTTTGATTTGTCATTTATAGGGCCTTTCTCTTTTTATTTATTTCAAACTAGGCACGATCATGTCTAGTTTTTTTTATTTCTTACCTGTGAGGACACTGCTCTCTTGACGTGCTCTGGTCTTTCCAGTAAGGGGGTGAGTCCTAATTTCACCTAAGGGTGTCGTGTTTCCGCTACTATGCTCGACGTCTTAAGGTCGCCGACTGTCTTGATAGATCAAACGGGAAAAGAAAAGAAGATTCGAATCTCTAGAAAACCATTGGGATAGATACCCATTTTGGGCCGCCATCATATTATGAAATCACATGAATGTATGAATGTTGTCTTGCCCTTTAGAGCATTAGCTACTAAGTCCGGACAGAACTCCCCTTGGTTCTAGTAGACCAAGGTCCTAATCCATCGAGAACTTAGTGTGACCATCCTTATCATGAAGGACGGGTGAATGTTGGAATGCATGGTAGTTGCCAGACCACTAGTGTGACCGATCTACGACTGAATAGCGACCGCTAGGTCGGTCGCTATCCGCGATTTTTCTTGTAGTGCTCCTTTTTTTGATTATGTACAAGTTTATACATTTTTATGGATAAAATTTCTTCAAATACACTCCATTTTCATCATGTAGGCAATCCCCGAGAAAACATCTTATATCACAAATGGTCCCTCCTAGTTTTCTTGCAATTTAGATTGAGGGCAAGAAGCCCTGACAAAAAACCCTTCAGGCATAGAACTGTGCAAATCTGTCGATGAAAACTTTGTACATGTTCGACTACGATCATCCGCCTTTCATTTAATAGTTCCAATTGGGCCAACAGTAGTGCTTCCTGACGTCGGTCGGGATCAAGTTTGGGTTCTAATTGTACTCTTAGTGAAGGGATGAATATCTCATAGGGAAGTACCGCGTCTGTCCCAAAGTTTAGGGCACAAGGGGTTTATCCTGAGAGAATATGAACAGAAGTATCGTGAGCCCATAGAGCCTCTATTAGGCGATCCGGCCAATCAATGTAATTATGTGATTTGCACGTCTTTTTAATGATTCTTAGGGGAGTTTTGTTAGTGGCCTCAGCTTGACCATTACCCTTACATAGTAAGGAGATGAATGATGAGATTGTATGCCATATGCACTACACATATCATGAAGTCGTTGGGAGACAAATTGTGATCCACTGTCGATGACGATGTGCCGTGGAGCTTCAAATCTGGCGAGGAAGTTGCGCTTAATGAACTTCACCTCCGTGCATGCTTTTATTTCAACGTCTTCTGACTCGCGAAAATAAATTCTGAGTCTTCTAACTCACTGTGTCATTAGTGGAGGGAGATATGTCACCATCTTTCACGGGGATGCCATGCAAGTTGGTTAAGAAACACTATACAGTGATGCGCTCATAGTGGATTACTAACCGAGTAAAAATCATTTGTGTGTATAGTGATGAATTTATATCGCTGAAATCAACAAAATCAACGACAAATAATTAGAAATAAATAAGTTTAGAAACGGCCTATCGGGTCGAAGCGTGTTGTCGCTAGAACTAAGAGATCTATTGCCACCCAACGTGCGGGTCTCGCGGCAACGGCCTCCTAGAGATACGACGACCCTCGGGTAGGCGATCCCCTCTCTCCCGTCAGCACGTCCTCGGAGAGAGCTTCACGAATCTCGGTCTAGCTTTCAAGAACTCAACATAACAAAATGAAAAGGAAGAAGAAAGAAGAAATGAGTGTGTGAGACAAACAAAACCACTCTCTCACGGTTTAACACCCTTTCAACAGGAACCAACAGAACCCCTCTAATGCTCACCCATGGTGATCTATTTAAAGGGTTTAAGAAAGCATCCGAAGGAGGAGCGTCAGTAAATGACGCTCCTCAAATGTCTCTTTCCCCAGTTCTCAACAGCGGGACAACAAATTCAATAGGGGATACAATAGTCAAAATTCGGTACCTACCATGCATGAAAGTCACATTCATGCACAATAATGAATAGAAATGAACATTGAAGAATAGTGAGTAACAGTGAAGGTATTTAAATCATACGAAAAAAGTCTAACTTAAAGAGGATACTTAGTCTCTTAAATACACAAAGAGAGAGAGATGATACCTAATAACTCCTCTCAGGCGATTTCAGACTACCTTTAGAGCATCATTGTATGCCCTATAATTTTGTTGAAAGTTTTGATTTGTCATTTCTTGAGCTTTTCCCTTTTTATTTATTTCAAACCAGGCATGATCACGTCTAGTTTTTTTTTATTTCTTACATGTGGGGACACTGCTCTCTTCACGTGCTCTAGTCTTTCCTGTAAGGGGGTGAGTCCTAATTTCACCTAAAAGTGTCGTGTTTCGGCTACTATGCTCGACGTCTTAAGGGCGCCGACTATCTTGATAGGTCGTACGGGAAAAGAAAAGAAGATTCAAATCTCTAGAAAGTCATTGGAATAGATACCCATTTTGGGCCGCCATCATATTCTGAAATCACATGAATGTATGCACGTTGTCTTGCCTTTAGAGCATTAGCTACTAAGTCCAGATAGAACTCCCCTTGGTTCTAGTAGACCAAGGTCCTAATCCACCGAGAACTCAATGTGACTCATTCCTATCATGCAGGATGGGTGAATGTTGGAATGCATGGTAGTCGTCGGACCACTAGTTTTCTTTTTCCTTTCCCCACCCCCTTTTTGACTATGTACAAGTTTTTACATTTTTATGAATAAAATTTCTTCAAATACACTCCATTTTCATCGTGTAGGCAATCCCCGAGAAAACATCTTTTATCACAAATGGTCACTCCCAATTTTCTTGTAATTTAGATTGAGGGCAAGAATCCCCGACAAAAAATTCCTAAGGCATAGAACTGTGCAATCTGTCGATGAAAACTTTGTACATGTTCGACTACGATCATCTGCCTTTCATCTAATAGTTTCAATTGGGCTGACAGTGCTTCGTGACGTCGGTCGGGATCAAGTTTGGGGTCTAATTGTACTATTGACTTTAAAAGACATCAATGATTAGTTCTAGGAATACTAATGGAAGATTACAGTCCACTTGTGCTGTCACTGCAGGCGTTCTGCAAGCTAGGGTTTCCTAGCTCTTGGCCGTCGCCCGGCCATGTCCGGTCTTCCGGGAGACCCTGCATGCGCCTCCCCAGGGCCCTTCTTCCTCTTGCATGTGAATACATACTTCACCCCCCCCCCTCCCCTCCTCTTGCATGTTCCTGTCGGCCCTTCTTCTACTGCGCGCGGCGGAGTCTAAGGAGAACCAGAGGGTGATACCCCTGCAGGCTCCGCGCTCATTATTAATTTGCACAAGCCCTGTTTTCCTCGCTGGTGCCTCGGCCTCTCAATTAAGCTCCCGGTCCGCCCGCTAGCATATATATATATATATATATATACAGATGGAGGAGAGCCAGCCGCTTTCTTTACCTTTGAAGAAATTAATCAAACAATCCCCGGCAATCTTAATTTGATCAGCATGCTATATTCGTTGCTCCAACTCCTCATGGATCTACGTCGTCCGGCTTTCCCTGCATGCAGAGATCCTCTCACCCACATCGGTCTCCAGCAAGTTCAAGTACTTTAAGCAAGTCTTCGTTTCGTTCTCAGTGCTTTGGATTCTAATTAAACATCTATGCATGCATGCATGCATGCATGCATGGGGATATCCCCTCCAAGATGACGACGTTGAAGATGGTAATTAAGGAGGATGGATCTGATCTGATGTGCTAGCTAGCTCTCCCAGCGGCTGTTGCTCTTGCATGCCTTCGGTGTACATATACATGGTTGCCATCATTTCGATTGGTGATCGATGAGGAATATATAGTACGAGTGAAGAGGGATTTGTTGCGCTCCAACCCGACTTCTGTTGTTCTGGCAGTGCACGAGCCTTCCCTTCGACCACCATCGACCAGTCCTCCCAAGTCTGATATATACGGTGTTTTTGTTTTTTTCTTTGTTAATAAAATTTGCACCATGTGCATTATTATTTTTCAAAAAAAAAGGTTTCCTAGAGGCACGATGAGATCATGTCTAATTAAAGGGGTATTTGTGATATTCTTCACTTGTTAATAATTTTTCATGGCATCCTTTAAGTTGAAGTTGACAATAAATAAGAATTAACCAGAAGTGTATATATAGATTTGATTAACCATTTGAAAGTATTCAATCGTAACAATTACAAGTATACATACAAATATGATAAATTATAAGACTATATAAGTAAAAAGAAAGCTCTATAACAAATATGTAAGTATAAAAGGAGTAATTCGAATGTTCTTTACATGCAGGAAATTAACTCTGCTCTTTCTTAATTTTATGGCATTCCAACTTAATTATATATATATATATATATACTCACGGCTAGCTAGCTGAGAGCCTTTTCCTTAGATTTGGTAAGAAATCTAAAATAAGATGCGAAAGAGGAATATATAAATTTAATATAACAACTATATATATAATAAATGTATGTAATATATATAACATAAATTGTAGACAGAACTGTGCAAGCATCGTGTCGCCCCATATTTTATATATATATATTACTTTGGCATCAATATGACAGAATCTAGATCTCATTTGAATAAAAGTTTGAGAACTGATATTTTTACAAAATAAATACATGTTCAAATTACTATTTATGAGAGTATTTATAATATTTTACTTTCTTATCGTAGTTCTTATTCACTTCTCATCCAAAATAGATAATGCTATTGACCAATAAGTCAATATAAACCGATATATATATTTTTTTAAAAAAAAATAAAGATAAAATTCAAATATATATAATATGTATTCTTGTTCTACCATATATGTTTCATCATGGGAATTTTTTTGCTTGGGATCAATGCAAGGAAGTCACTCTTATCTAAGGCGCATTTGAGACAGATTAGGGATTATGAATTCTTTCCGTAATCCAGTCGAGAGAGAGAAAAATTAATGAGTTTGGATAGATTCTAGAGATTTTCAAAGCTCATCATTTTTGTTTCTATCTCTTTCTACCCATCATAATCTTATCCTTTTAAAATATATTGAGATAATGCCCCATTTGGTTCTACTAATGGGAGGTGGAGATTATAATCATTGAACCCCCCCCCCCAAGCTGTCCCAAAAGCCCACCCTAAGCATTGGCTCAATCATGAACCAGTGGCAGGACTCATTGACAAGTATTACATGCTCTTGTCCATTTTGTTAAGATGTTTGCTAGATGTGTCCCTTGTTCATTTTACATTGGAAATATCAAAACGGAATTCACTTGACTTTTCTGATATAATTTGATTTGAGAAGGTTTCCGTTTGGTTCGAGTTCAGGACACCTGCAACCAAATAAAACTAAAAACAAAATGAATTTAAAGAGAGAAAATTAAATCATTATACGCATACAAATATATCTATAAATGTTATCACAAAAAATTATTTCTCTAGCTTAATTATATATCCTTTATATTATATGTGCATTAATTTTAATTAGATTTAGGATTTAGAAAACATTCAATAAAGTTATGAATCATGTTTCAGTCGAGACCAAATTAAAGTGAGCCATCTATCTCCAATTTTTATTTTTTTCCCTTTTTAAGCTTAGATAGTGGAACTTTTCTATTTTTGGGTTTTTGCACATAACACCGTAAGAGTATGTTGTATTTGTCATAAATCCCTAATGGAATGAATAGAGAAATGTTACGGTGCCACAATTTTTACCACCCTCTCTTGGGAAAAAGTGAACTCAAGTTCAATGCTCCCAAACTCAGGAGCACCAAAATTGAGAGTGACAAAATGAGTGATAAAAAAGTGTGATAGCATAATATTGTTCAGATTAATATATATATCAAATATCACCTACATGATCAAGTAAACGAATGTAACCCCCTGCAGCTTCGCCAAATAAAGGGGTTATTTATTCATATGAGGGGTGTTGTTTACATAAACTAATTGTTCAGTCAAGTGGTTATTTATATATACAGGAAATATGTAAGGGCTGTTTACATATAGCAACTGTTCAGGTAGTTTTTCACATACACATAATGTTTAAAGTATTATAACCAAAAAAAAAAAAGCCTTTATGTTAACTCTTTTCATTTTTTTCCCCTTATTTTGTGCTTTCTTGGGGCTAAGGTGGTTCCACACTTCCACCACCTAATTTTCGTCTTTGCATAAAAGTCTGCCCCAATTCTTACTCTTGCTTAACTACTCAAAAATCACGTTACTTCAACTGCAATATTTGCATTCAAGTATTACTTTCTGCCTGTCGTGGATCATCTCTCTGCAGGCTATTCTTTCTCACAAGAGGCGTGGACTAGAGTTACAAGGAGGATTCATAAACACCGTCTTGCATGGGAGTGTGTTCTTTAGTTGATTAGCCTTTGGCACAGAAGATGAATCTTACAGGGTATAGAGTTATTTGATGGCTGTTTTTCACGCCACTTTGGGGACATTATGAGGTGAAAGAAACAACAGATCTTTCGAGAGAGAAGCTAATAAGGTGTTTGGGAGCATTTTTATTTTTGAATTGATTTTACTCTCTAAAATTAGTCTATCTTAAATTTTGACTTTAGTTTTAAAACTGAAGTAAATGACTGCTAATATGTTTGGTAAAAGCGATATAATTTTTAAAATTTATGTAGAGTCATTTGGTCGGAGTAGAATCGCCATCTCACTCTCTACTTCCTCAGGACATCTTGTTTTTGCAAGCCGAACTCGAAAGAGGCCACGCCGTCGCAACCAGCAGAGCCGGCGCCGGTCGCCGCCTGTGGACGCACTTTTCGACACGCTTATTATGTTGTTCGTTTATTCGGATGGTTGATTCATCTATTAAGTGTGTGGCCGTGCCAGTCACCAGAGTGATAATTTATTCGGGCTCCGAAGAGTCCATGGTGCGCTCGATCTGACTTCGTCAGACGATTGTGTAGCTCGTGTCGGGACCAAAACCCGTCGCGCCATAAAGGTCACGGCGTCATTTACATCCCCCATACGAGGGAACACCCTTGATTAATCGCCGAGATTCAGAGCCTCATGGCCAAGAAATTAATTGCATAAAAGGTCTATTATGAGGTATTGAAATCCTCGCATGAAGGCGGGAGGAAAACCATTCGAGATCATGTCGGTCATGTGCTGACCATTTAATGTTCGGACGAGTGTCCGTCTCGAGAAAAGTGCGATCATCGCGGGGAGACCGGAGCATATGTACGCAAGGATATGGCAATTTATTATTCAGAAGAACGGAAAACGTTTGGCTAAACCTCGGTTAGAGCGGTCGGAAACCGGTAAACCTGTTGGCCCGGTGCAAGGGCAAGCTGCGACCATACTACGGTGGGCCCCCCGCGGTCGAAACGAGAATTGCATGAGCGTCATTAATATATCCGGTGCCAAGGGGCAACGAGGGAATATCCCTTGAATCGGCTGAAAAGCCCTGTGTCCGGAGAAGCGGGCGTTCGAAACATGTCGGTCATTCGGGAGACCATTTAATATTCGGACGGGAGTCCGGCTTGAGAATATTGTAATCGTCGCGGGAGGACCTGGAACATATGCATGCCGGGATACGACAAATTTATTATTCCGAGACACTGAAAATATTTGGTTGAATCTCGGTTATTATAGTCGGAAACCAGTGAATCTATTGGCCCGGTGCGAGATCGAGTCAGGACCATACCGGGGGCGCCTCCCGTGGTCCGAACGAGGCTTGCGCGGGCATCATTAATATTTCCGGTGCTGGAGGGCAACGGGGGAGAGTCCCGAGACTAGACTCCAGAACCGAAAACGTGTTCGAAAGGAGCGGGCTGTAGACCGAGGATGTGGGTCAGACAGTGACCATAATCGGGATGGACCCGAGGTCCAAGCACAGCACACAAAGGCCTTATTGATATTCCCGTGTATAGGGTCCAGGGATGACAGGAGCCATCTCGTTCTATTCAGATTTTTGTCGGTCACTTGCGGACCACTTGATATTCGGACAAGGGTCCATATTGAAGGTGCGACGTAGATAGGAACAATCCCGTACAAATGTATGCCGAGTTTGCGGCAATCTCAATGAAAGGGCGGGAACGAATCCCGATAGAGTGAATCCGATTTGACGAGCTATCGGCCCGGAGCAATACTGGGTCACGACCACGTCGGGGTAAGAGCCGTTGGCCATGTTGGTTGCTCACGGGTCTTTTCATATTCAGATGCAGGTCCATAATAGAAACGCGGTGAAAACCGAGGTGAACCCGTTCAAATGTTTGCTGAACGTGCGGTAATTTTAGTAGTGGCTCGGAAGGGATCCGGCCTGAGGAACGAGTCCGGTTTAATCGAAATGTCAACCCGAGGCGAGGTCAGGCCATGGCCATTTCGGGATAATTCCCAAGACTCGGGCCCAACCTGGAAGGGCGACATTATTGTTCCTTCAGCATCGGGTCACGGGGGAGACGGGGCTGCAACAGAGATTTTACCATTTTCTTTATCTGGGCTTTAAATTATGTGCATATATATATTATTGCTTATTTCCCTTTTATGTATTTATTCCAGATGATTTCTCCATTTTATTTATTATTATTACTATTATATCTTCCCTTTCCCTTTTTTACTATTATTATTATTATTTCGCATTTTTTTATTTATTTCTCATATATATATATTCAGGTTTATTTATTTATCATGATTTTCATTAGCTTGTCAGTGCTGCCATTATATGCCTATATATACATATATATGTGTATTCATGTATTATATATATATATATATATATATATTTTTGGGGAGAGTTGACCCTTGGCGGGTTAGAAAGGGGGCTAAAGGGGGGGTGTACCGCTGAAGGAAGGTAGGCAAAAAAACGTGCCGGCGAAGGGCTGGAGACGTGTGCCGTTAAAGGGCTTGAGGAGGGCGTACCGGTGAAGGCCTGAAGGAAGTGTACCGCTGGGGCGATGGCTGGAGAGTGTGTCGGTGAAGGAGGGGGATAACATAAAGTCTGTACGTTCCTCAGCCTAAAGTCTATACATTGTCTATTCAACCAGCACACAAAGTCTATACGTCCTTTAGTCTAAAGTCTGTACATTGCGGCTCAAAGTCTATACATTGACCATTGGCTGCAGTTCAAAGTCTATACATTGTCTGTTGGCTGCAACTCGAAGTCTATACATTGATAACCCCAAAGTCTATACGTTGCAGCTCAAAGTCTATACATTGGTCAGCATTCATCAGCTCAAAGTCTGTACATTGGCCAGCATAAAGTCTATACATTGCAGCTCAAAGTCTGTACATTGGCCAGCATTCATCAGCTCAAAGTCTGTACATTGGCCAGCATGAAGTCTACATTCTAACATGAAGTCTGTACATTCTTCAGCCTATTCAACTAAAAGTCTGTACGTTGCCCGTGCAATCGACATACGAAGTCTATACGTTGCTTGTTGCTGTGTTTGTGTGTTAATCGGCCAAGTCTATACATTGAGTTCCACTGAGACGGTGGATGAGTGTGTGCCGACGAAGAGAGAGAGACAATGGGAGGGAGTGTGCCGCTGAGGGGCCAGGAGGGCGAGTCGTTGAAGGGCCGTTGGAGTGTGCCGCTGGGGGTGGGCAGTGTGTACCGCTGAAGGCTCTCTGGAGTGTGCCGTTGGAGGTTGGGAAGGGCGTACCGTTGGAGGCTAAGGATGGATGTACCACTGAAGGCGTTTTGGGGTTGAAAATGTCAAGGGGGGGGATCCACTCTCCCTCTGTTTCTCTTATGGCTTTTCTTTTCTTCTTTTCTGATTTTATTAAGTTTGCATGGGTTTCTTCCTTTCTTCTCTCGATTAATTTTCATTCTTTCTTTTGTGAGGGCGGGTGTTCAAGTTGTCTAGTTGTCGTTCGATTCGGTCCTCTTTGAATTGATTGCGGTTCCATTTGCTTTGGTTAAGGCATTCCACCGTTGTTCTTTTCGTTTGTTTGTTACTGTCTTTTGTCTTTTAAATGTGTGGTTGTTCCATTTGTTTGTTGTTTCCTTTTGTCTTTCAATATGTTATTATTTCTAACGAAAATTTGGCAGCATCTCCCCTTAACCCGAGCGTAAGGGAGATACAGGGAACGCGCCCACATGGAGTGGCGGAACCCGACAACTGGAGGTGGGCACCCGAGAGCGGCAACACCTTTATAAACCTCGGAAAACTCGGAGGGAATGGCGAGTGGAAGACTACTCCAGGACTGGCTGAGGGGGGACGGGGAATTGGCCAAGGCGTACCGGCCAAGGACGAGCATAGGGTGTGCCGGGCTAGGAAGGCTAAGGGCGTACCGCTGAGGCACAAAAAGGGGGAGGTGTACCGCTGAGGGCTATTATGGGGCGTACCGGCCAAGGGCCGAAAGAGTGTGCCGCTGAGGACCACTATGGGTGTACCGTTGAGGGCTGAAAGAGTGTGCCGCTGAGGGCCACTACGGGGTGTACCGCTGAGGGCTGAAAGAGTGTGCCGCTGAGGGCCACTACGGGGTGTACCGGCAAAGGGCTGAGAGGGCCATCGGTGAAGGGAAGCTAAGGGGCGTACCAGTGGAGGAAAGCCAAGGGCTACTGGCTACTGGGTGTTCTGGAAGAGAAGGAGGGCCTCCCTCCCCTCGAGCAGATAGGTACAACTGATGGCCATAGGAGAGGGCAAAGAACCCATGAGGCCAAGGATCATATAGGAGGAATCACGTCGCTACGGGGACTCCAAAAGCATCGGAGAAGTAGAGAAATGGGGAAAAACGAACATCACATCATGCACCATAAAAACTGGCGTAAACCAACAAAAATAACAGAGAAACCCAAGGAGGGTGATTTTCATTCATGGGGAGCAAGGGGCCGTGGCCATCCATATACATTGCCGAGCACACCCGAGTCAAGGCTACGGGCAAGGAAGAAAACCAAAATACAAGGTGACGGGAGGAAGAAAACAGGGAAAACCACGGAAGGGAAAGTGTTGGGGATTGAAGCAGGGACGAGCGTCCACTGCTCGTTCCCCTGCACCTTCCCCTGTTACATTCAGCCCTCCTTCTCTCTTACTCTCTCTTCTGCCCGGTGGCTGACGGAGGAGACTCACGCCGGAGCCCTTCTTCTTCTCCCATCTCTTCTCTTCCTCTCTTGCGTATCTCTCTCCCTCTGTCTGTGTGTGTGTTCCTCTCCAGCCTCTCCTCTTCTTCCTCCTTTTTTGCCGGAACGGGAGTCATTTTATACTCCCAGCCGCGGGAGCTTCTGAGCACGGCCGTCGAAGGCGGGAAGCAGCTCCGTCATGATGGGGTTTGACGTCTTCTGTCCTGGCTGTCAGGGGAGTAGCCTGAGTGGCCCAACGGTTGGTTGACACCTCAGGGAGCTCACTGCGCGCCAAGGACGCGTAGGGCATGGGCACCACGTGGTTCAGCCGTTGAAAAGGCTTGACGCTGTGCCGCTGGTGGGCTGAATAAGTGTGCCGTAGGAGGGCCAAAAGGGCGTGCCGCGGGAACACCCAACGGGCGTGCCGCTGAAGGCCCAGAAGAGTATGCCGCTGAGGGCCCAAAGGGCCGTGCCGCTGAGGGCCATGGGGCGTGTGCCGCTGAAGGCCCCTCTCTTGGGTGTACCGTTGAAGCCCCTGGGGGTGTACCGCTGGAGCCCAGGATGGGCGTGCCGCTGAAGGCCCTGGGGGCTGTGCCGCTGAAGCCCCAAACTGGGCGTGCCGCTGAAGCCAGGGACTGTGCCGCTGAAGCCCAGGGTGGGTGTGCCGCTGAAGCCAAGGACTGTGCCGCTGAAGGCCACCCTGGGTGGATTTATGAGCCCATTCTGAGCCCGTTGTGAGCACGAGTCATGGCCCGTGGTTTGGGAGGCCCTTGGTGGTTGATTTCTCTTTACTGCCGTGACTCTGGAGACAGCCTTACGGCACTGTGTGCATGTTCGGGGAATCCGGATGACCAGTCTCCCCGAGGCTTCTTCACTGGGCCGAACAGGATGCCTGGGTGTGCAATTTTTGGTGTCCACAAATGCCCCCCACCCACGGGCAGCGCGGGCGAAGGATGAGCCGGGCGGTGCCCGCGGGTGTACTGGTCTCTTTTTCTCTTCGTCGGTGCCGACCGGGTGTCGGGAGCTAACGTGACTTGTTCGTCTCTTCTTCTCATTGCTAATGCCGGCGGGATGCCGGGCATTGGCCCAGTTTATTGACCTCTTTGTCTCCTCGTCAATGCCGGCGGGGTGTCGTGAGCTGACATGGCTTATTGAACTCGTCGTCTCTTTGTCAGTGCCGACGGGGTGTCGGGAGCCGACCTGGTTTGTTGATCCCTTTGTCCCTTCGTCAGTGCCGACAGTATGCCGGGGGCTGACCTGGTTTGTTGGTCTCTTTGTCACTTCGTCAGCGCCGAGAGGGTGTCGGGAGCTGACCTAGTTTGTTGGTCTCTTTGTCTCTTCGTCAGTGTCGACAGGGTGCCGGGGGCTGACCTGGTTTATTTTATCTCTTGGTCTCTTCGTCAGTGCCGGCAGGGTGTCGGGAACTGACATGGTTTGTCTGTCTCTTCTTCTCTTCGTCAGTGCCGACAGGGTGTCGGGAGCTGACATGGTTTGCTTGTCTCTTCTTCTCTTCGTCAGTGCCGACGGGGTGTCGGGAGCTGACATGGTTTGTTTGTCTCTTCTTCTCTTCGTCAGTGCCGACGGGGTGTCGGAGGCTGACATGGTTTGCTTGTCTCTTCTTCTCCTCATCAGTGTCAACCGGAGACAGAGAATGATGTGGTATGTTGGTCTCTTCTTCTCTTCGTTAGCGCCGACGGGTTGCCGGGCGTTGACGTGGTATATTGGTCTCTTCTTCTCTTCGTCAGTGCCGGCGGGGTGTCGGGGACTGACACGACATGTTGGTCTCTTTGTCTTTTCATCAGTGCCGGTGGGGTGCCGGGAACTGAAGCAGTATGTTGGTCTCTTCATCAGTGCCGACGGGGTGTTGGGAACTGAAGCAGCATATTGGTCTCTTCATCAGTGCCGACGGGATGCCGGGAACTGAAGCAGCATGTTGGTCTCTTTATCAGTGCCGATGGGGTGTCGGGAACTGAAGCAGCATATTGGTCTCTTCATCAGTGCCGATGGGGTGTCGGGAACTGAAGCAGCATATTGGTCTCTTCATCAGTGCCGATGGGGTGTCGGGAACTGAAGCAGCATATTGGTCTCTGTCTCTTCGTCAGTGCCGACGGGGCGTGGGGAGCTGACATGCTCTGTTGGTCTCTTTGTCTCTTCGTCAGCGCCGACAGGGTGCCGCGAGCTGACATGATGTGTTGGTCTCTTTGTCTCTTCATCAGCGCCAACGGGGTGCCGGGAGCTGACTTGGTTTGTTGATCTCTTGGTCTCTTCATCAGTGCCGACAGGGTGCCGGGAGCTGACCTGGTTTGTTGGTCTCTTTGTCTCTTCATCAGCGCCGACGGGATGTCGGGAACTGAAGCTGTATATTGGTCTCTTCATCAGTACCGAGGGGGTGCCGGGGACTGAAGTTGTATATTGGTCTCTTCATCAGTGCCGACGGGGTGCCGGGGACTGAAGTGCTATGTTGGTCTCTTCATCAGTGCCGACGGGGTGCCGGGGACTGAAGTGCTATGTTGGTCTCTTTGTCTCTTCTCTTTCTTTTCTTCTCTCTTTTTTCTTCTTCTTTTTTTTCTTTTCTTCTCTTTTGTCATCTCCTTTTTTATCCTTTTTTTTGTTGTTCTTTTTTTTGTTTCTTCTCTTCTTCCCTTCTTTTCCCTTCTTTTTTTTCTCTTTCTTTTTTTTTGAAGAACTCCAGGTGGCTGTTGGCATGGATGCCAATGATATAAGAGTTGTAGGCACAGCGGTCGATAATTGAAAGCTGTTGGCACGGGAGCCAGTAAGTGAGGCCGAAACAGCCAAGGCCAGAAGCAATTGAGATGTTCGTCGTCCAAAGGGACGGAGAGAAGAGTTTGTTGATTCAAAAATGCGCCGGGGATATCAGTTATGAAACCCGGACTCGGGAAAGTGGGCCGCGAGGGCCAAAGTTGGCGTTACGGAAGCGGGCCGTGCAGGCCAGATTCTGGGAAGCAGGCCGTAAAGGGCCAGGGATGTTGGGAAGCGGGCTGCAAGAGCCGAATCGGGGAAGCAAGCTGCGGGAGCCAGAATTGGGGAGCAGGCCGCGAAGGCCAAAGGTAAGCAGGCTGCAAGAGCCAAAGTATTGGGAAGCAAGCTGCAAGATCCGAAATTGGGGAGCAGGCTGCGAAGGCCAAAGGTAAGCAGGCTGCTAGAGCCGGAGTTGGGAAGCAGGCTACAAGATCCGGAATTGGGAGATTAACGAGCCGTGAGGGCAGGATGTAGGCCATGGGGGCCAAGATTGGGCTCTACGAGCCGTAGCTGGGAACGTAGGCTTCGATGGCCAGAATTGAGTTTATTGCATACACACATTTTTATTATTTATTATTATTATTTTTTATTATATATATTTTTTATTCAAGCATGCAAGCATTCATTAGCGGGCATAACATAGATATAAGTAAGGCAGCTCCCCCTATAGGGGATAGGATAGGGACATAGCCCGTAATTCGTAGATGCGGTGCGGGCCGCGAGACACAACTGAGGGGTGGTGCACCCGTCAAGAGGATATCGCATGTCTTGCATGCATAGCCTAAATTCACGCATTTCACCTGAGGCAATTATCTGTGACGCGGCAGTGCAAGTGTGTGGACAAGGAGCCCTAACCATAGGGATATGCAGGTTTTCCTGGTGACACTCGAGGATCACTCTAGCCCCTACACAGTAGTTCCGGGCTTTCGACTTTCGGTAGCTTCACACAGCCCCTAGTCTGTTTATTTTGGTAGCGGATTTCACCGTTCGGCGCGAGTCTCCTCGTGTGTCTCAATGGGGATTCCCGGCTACTAGGATTCATCCTTATTATAATTCTATTACAGATTCCACCGTTTGACGCGAGTCTCCTCATGTGTCTCAATGGGGATTCCCGGCTAATAGGTTTCATCCTTATTATAATTCGCTTCACCATTTCGCGCGAGTCTCCTCATGTGTCTCAATGGGGATTCCCGGCTACTCGGATTCACGTGTCTCTCTCCTTTTTTTTTTACAGTGGGGGTAGGCAGCTTTTTCCTCACGATTACCTTTCACGCGAGTGCAGGAATTCAAGTCTCCGTAGAGTGCTAAGAAGAAATTCGGGCAATCCCTATAGTCGAAGGCTATTGAACACATTAAGTGCTAAGTGTGGGAGTGTTGCCTCAGGTTTATTATATGAGTTGGGCTTAGCGATTCGGCCATGACTCTTCCCCTTGACGTGTGCACTCGCCATAATCGGGTTCCCTTCGAGCGTACACCGTGACGCGCGTGCATCCGGAATCGGGGCGATATTATTTAGCAAGGAAACACGGTCCTAGAAAATTTCAAGGAGGTGTATTATTCTATATTAAGCAAACATGCAAGCAGGGTAATCATGCATTCTCTTTTTTTGTTTTTTTTTTGTGTCTTTTTTATTGTTATTTTTTTTGTTGTTTTTTTTTTCGTTTATTTTTACATAAGAAAATATTGTTGTTACGTATAAGTGTAGTGGTAGTAAAGGTATTAGAGAAGCAGACCACGAACGGCTGAAAGGGTATTAGGGAAGCAGGCTATAGAACCCCAGTGACATCAGGGGAGCGGGCCATAAGGGCCGAAATTGGGAAGCGGGCCACAAGAGCCGAAGTTATGGGACGCGGGCCGCGAAGGCCGAATCCTGGGAAGCAGGCTACGAGAGCCGGACTTGGGAAGCAGGCCACGAAGGCCAAAGTGAAGCAGGCTACGAGAGCGAGAGTTGGCGAGCAGGCCATAAAAGCCAAGGGGAAGCAGGCTACGAGAGCCAGAATTGGGAAGCTGACTATAAAAGCCAAAGGAAAGTAGGCTGCAAGAGCCAAGGTTGGGAAGCAGGCCACGAGGGCCAAAGATAAGCAGGCTGCGAGAGCCAAAGTTGGGGAGCGGACTGTAAGAGCCGAATTCCGGGAAGCGGGCCGTAAAGGCCGAATTCTGAGAAGCAGGCTGCAAGAGCCAAAGATATTGGGAAGCGGGCTGCAAGAGCCGCAATTATGGGAAGCGGGCCGCGAAGGCCGAATTCTGGGAAGCAGGCCGTAAAGGCCGAATTCTGCGAAGCAGGCTGCAAGAGCCAACGATATTGGGAAGCGGGCTGCAAGAGCCGAAATTGTGGGAAGCAGGCTACGAAAGCCAAATCGGGGGAGCATGCTACAAGAGCCAAAATTGGGGAGCGGGCTGCAGGAGCCGCAATTATGGGAAGCAAGCTACGGAAGCCAAATCGGGGGAGCAGGCTACAAGAGCCAAAATTGGGGAGCGGGCTGCAGGAGCCGCAATTATGGGAAGCGGGCCGTGAAGGCCGAATTCTGGGAAGCAGGCCGTAAAGGCCGAATTCTGAGAAGCAGGCTGCAAGAGCCAAAGATATTGGGAAGCGGACTGCAAGAGTCGAAATTGTGGGAAGCAGGCTACGGAAGCCAAATCGGGGGAGCAGGCTACAAGAGCCAAAATTGGGGAGCAGGCTGCAGGAGCCGCAATTATGGGAAGCGGGCCGTGAAGGCCGAATTCTGGAAAGTAGGCCGTAAAGGCTGAATTCTGTGAAGCATGCTGCAAGAACCAAAGATATTGGGAAGCGGGCTGCAAGAGCCGAAATTGTGGGAAGCGCGGTGGGACGGGTGGATCAATCCTGATAGTGGGCCTTGGCCGACACGGCTGAGCCGAAGGGCGTCGGGTAGCAGGGTACGAGAGTCGAGGAGAAGGATTCGTGAAGCGGCGGGTTCGAAGACCACGTCTGTCTCGTGTCCCTTTTTTTTCTTCTTTTGTGTGAGGCGACGGGTTCGAAGACCACGTCTGCCTCATGTCTCCTTTTTGTTTTCTTCTTTTGTGGAGAGGCGGGCGCAAAGACCATGTTTGCCTCGTGTCTCTTTTTTTCTCTTCTCTTCTTCTTTTGTAGAGAGGCAGGTGCAGAGACCATGTTCGCCCCGTGACTGTTCTTTCTCTTCTTCTCTTCTTCTTTTTCTGGAGAGGCAGGTGCAAGGACCATGTTTGCCTTGTGATCATTTCTTTCTTTTCTTCTCTTCTTCTTTTGTGTAGAGAGGCAGGTGCAGGGACCATGTTCGCCTCATGTCTCTTTTTTTTCTTCTATTCTTCTCTTGTAGAGAGGCAAGTGCAAGGACCATGTTTGCCTCATGATTGCTCTTTCTTTTCTTCTCTTCCTTTTTTATGGAGAGGCAGGTGCAAGGACCATGTTTGCCTCGTGATCATTTCTTTCTTTTCTTCTCTTCTTCTTTTGTGTAGAGAGGCGGGTGCAGAGACCATGTTCACCTCATGTCTCTTTTTTTCTTCTATTCTTCTCTTGTAGAGAGGCAGGTGCAAGGACCATGTTCGCCTCATGTGCATTCTTTCTTTTCTTTTCTTCTTTTGTGTGATGAGGCGGGCTCGAAGGCCACGTCTGCCTCATGTGTCTTCTTTTGGTTCTGCTCTTCTTCTTTTGTGTGAAAAGGCGGGTCCAGGGACCACGGCTGCCTCATGTGTCTTTTCTTCCTCTTCTTCTCTTCTTTTGTGTGATGAGGCGGGCTCGAAGACCATGTCTGTCTCGTGTGTCTTTTCTTCTTCTTCTTTTGTGTGATGAGGCGGGTGCGAAGACCCCGTCTGCCTCGTGACTCATTTCTTCCTTTTCTTCTCTTCTTTTGTGTGATGAGGCGAGCTCGACGACCACGTCTACCTCATGTGTCTTCTTTTGGTTCTGCTCTTCTTCTTTTATGTGAAGAGGCGGGTCCAGGGACCACGGCTGCCTCATGTGTCTTTTCTTCCTCTTCTTCTCTTCTTTTGTGTGATGAGGCAAGCTCGAAGACCACGTCTGCCTCATGTGTCTTTTCCTCCTCTTCTTCTCTTCTTTTGTGTGATGAGGCGGGCTCGAAGACCACGTCTGCCTCGTGACTCTCTTTTTTTTGCTCTTCTTTTCTCATTAACGCTTCCGTGCTGGAGTGTATTTCTCTTAATGTGCCCCCAGGTTGGGGTGTAGCTTCATTTGGTGTGCATCCCCCCAGAGGGGTGTGTTTTGCCTCTTTACTTCTGTGCCCCCAGGCGGGGTGTATTTTTTTGCTTCTATGTCCCCAGACCAGGGTGTGTTTTTTTTAACGCCCCTGAGGAGGGGTGTAGCTCTCTTCAAATGCCCCCATGGTGGGGTATACTCTTCACGGCTTCTATGCCCCCAGGTGGGGTATGTCTCTTCTTCAAATACCCGTGAGCCAGGGTGGACTTCTCTTCATATGCCCCTGAGCCGGGGCGTGTTCTTTATAGCTTCTAGGCCCTCGAGGCGAGGTATGTTTCTTCTTCATATGCCCCTGGTACGGGGCATAGCTCTCTTCAAATGCCCCCGGGACGGGGGTGTATCTTTTGCTTCTTATGCCCCCCTGAGGCCGGGGTGTGTCTTTTGCTTCTTACGCCCCCCTGAGGCGGGGGTGTATCTCTTTACGGCTTCAGTGCCCCCGAAGCAGGGTATGTTGTTTCTTCAAATGCCGCTTGGGCGGAGTATATCTTTCTTCTCATGCTCCCGGATCGGGATGTATGTCTCTTTGTTTCTGTGCCCCGGGTCGGGGTAGATGCTTCTGCTTCTTATGCGCCAAGGGCGGAGTGTATTCTTGTGCCCCCAGGCTGGGGTAGGTGCTTCTACTTCTTATGCGCCAAGGGCGGAGTGTGTCTCTTTCTGTGCCCCTAGGCTGGGGTACATTCTTCATGTTTCTTATATCGCATGGCATATTCTCTTGCTTCTTACGTCCTTGGATCGGGGCGTATGTTTCTTCTTCTGACGCCCCTAGGTCGGGGTATATTCTTTCTTCATGTGCTCCCAGGTCGAGATGTATGTCTCTTTGCTTCTTTACGCCCTCGGGTGGAGGTGTACTCTGTCTCTTTGCTTCCGCGTCCCCCAGGCGGGGTATGTTTCTTCTTCCAATGCCCCTGAGCCGGCGCATATTCTTTATGACTTCTATGCCCCCTGGCGGGGTATATTTCTTCTTCAAATATCCCTAAGACGGGATGTATTCTTCTCTTTCTTATGCTCCCGAGGCGGGATGTATTTTCTTCAAATACCCCTAAGCCGGGGCGTGTTCTTTATGGCTTCCATGCCCCCTGGCGGGGTATGTTTCTTCTTCAAATACCCCTAGGCCGGGGTGGACTTCTCTTCATATGCCCCTGAGTCGGGGCATGCTCTTTTATAGCTTCTAGGCCCTCGAGGCGAGGTATGCTTCTTCTTCAAATACCCCTAGACCGGGGCATATTCTTTATGGCTTCTATGTCCCCTGGCGGGGAATGCTTCTTCTTCAAATACCCCTAGGCCGGGGTGAATTCTTGTCTTCTTCCAAGACACACCGGGGGGAATGTTTGCTTCTTATGCTCCCAAGGTGGGGTGTATTGTTGCTTCTGATGCCCCAGAGCGAGGTATCCCCCCCTTTTTTTATATGCCCCCGGCACGGGGTGTATTCCGCTTCTAGTGCCCCCAGAGTGGAGTGTATTGTCGCTTTTGATGCGGGGTGTGGTTCTTGCTTTTCATGCACCCGAGGCGGGGTGAATTCTTCTTCTTTGTTTACGTGCCCCCATATCGGGGTGTATTCCTCTCTTCATATGCTTCCCTAAGCCGGGGGATGTTGTTTGTTCTGCTTCAGATGTGCCCCCCGGGGGGGTGCATGTTGCTTCATGGACTCCGAGCCTGGGGTATGCTCCTTCAAAGGTCCCTAAGCCGGGGTGGATTCTCTTTTCTTCTCATGCTCCCAAGGCGGGATGTAGCTTCTTCAAGTACCCCTAAACCGGAGTGTATTCTCTATGGCTTCTATGTCCCCTGGCGGGGTGTGCTTCTTCTTCAAATACCCCTAGGCCGGGGTGGACTTCTCTTCATATGCCCCTTAGTCGGGGCGTGTTCTTTATAGCTTCTAGGCCCTCGAGGCGAGGTGGGCTTCTCCTTCAAATACCCCCAAGCCGGGGGTGTGATTCTTGGCTTCATATGCCCCCAAGACGGGGGGGGGGGGGGGGGGGGGGGGTATTTTGCTTCTTGTGCCCCCCCAGGGATGGGGTGGAATTCTCTTCAGTTACCCCTGAGTCGGGGTTGATTCTTCTGCCTCTCATGCCCCAAGGTGGGGTACACTTCTCTTCATATGCCCCCCTGAGCCGGGGTGCAACTCTGCTTCTTCTCATGACCCCTGGCCGGGGCAGTCTCTTCTTCTTATGCTTATGTGCTCCCGCATCGGGGTGTATTCCTTTCTTCACGTGCTCCCCTAAGCCGTGGAATATTGTGTGTTCTGCTTCAGATGCCCCCCCCCCCGGGGGGGGGGGGGGATATATGTTACTTCATGGACCCCGAGGCCGGGATGTATTCCTTCTCCGAATGCCCCAAGGTCGGGGCGTATTCTTCTCTTCTTATGCCCCCAAGGCGGGACGTAGCTTCTTCAAATGCCCCTGAGCCGGGGCGTATTCTTTATGGCTTCTATGCCCCCCCCCCAGGCGGGGTATGCTTCTTCTTCAATTGTCCCTAGGACAGGGTGTATTCTTCTCTTTCTTATGCTCCCGAAGCGGGATGTAACTTCTTCAAAGGCCCCTAAGCCGGGGCCGGTGCTTCATGGCTTCTATGCCCCCACTGGCGGGGTGTGTTCCTTCTTCGAATGCCCCCAAGATGGGGGTGGATTCTTCTTCAAATGCCCCGAAGCCGGGGTATAGCTTTGTTGTATGTTGTGCCCCCAAGCCTGGGCGGATTCTCTTCATATGCCCCTAGATCAAGGTGTATATTTTTTTGCCTCTTATGCCCCTACGGCGGGGCATATCTCCTCTTCTTATCCCCCACGGCGGGGTATGTGCATGCTCTCTTCGAGAGTGACGGCCGTGCTTGGCCCCATTGCTATAAAGCATTCCCCACAGCGGGCAGAAATTCATCAAGCTACAGTTGCGGCTTGTTGGATCTTTGAACAGTCACTCGAGGGACGTTTTGTGCTTGATGGAGGTAGCAGGAAGGAGGAACGGGCCGGGTCATTACACCACGGACTCGCAGCCTCCATGAGTCGGGCGGGATGCCGGGTTTCTTCTTGCTCTTTCAGTCGGCGATGCTGGCCAACTTTTCTTCCTTTCTTTTTTATTTCTCCCCCTTTTTTGTATGATTGACCAGGGTGGAGGTGCAGGAGAGCGCTCACCCCCTCAGGGAGGGGATGAGTGGTTCGCTCCACCGCATCAACCCCACAATGGTAATCTTAATTCAGCACGGATCTCGATGGGCGTGGCCATGCAGCCCTCTCTCGCCGACTCTTTCTCTTCTTTTTTGCTTCTTTCTTTTCTTCTTTTCTTCTTTTCTCCTTTTCTTCTCTTCTTCTTTTCTTCTTTTCTTCCCTTTCTTCTCGAGGAAAAGGGGAGGGTTTGATTTCCCCTCCCTTCTCTTCTCTTTCTCTTCTCTTCTCTTCCCCTTTTTATAACAGCCCCCATGATTCCTGAAAGCCGCATATGCTTCGAAGCAGCGTCCTCGAGGCCACGAAGGCAGCTGCACCGAGTCTGGCTTCTCTTTTTTTTTATAGGACTGGCGGAGACAGCACCTGCAATTCATCAAAGCAGGCAAACATCGTTTATTAGGGGGCTATGAGGCCCTGAATCCCGGCGAAGAGATGAAGGGTGGTTTGGTCCCACCGGGCGTGCCAGACTTGTGGACGCACTTTTCGACACGCTTATTATGTTGTTCGTTTATTCGGATGGTTGATTCATCTATTAAGTGCGTGGGCGTGCCAGTCACCGGAGTGATAATTTATTCGGGCTCCGAAGAGCCCATGGTGCGCTCGATCTGACTTCGTCAGACGATTGTGTAGCTCGTGTCGGGACCAAAACCCGTCGCACCATAAAGGTCACGGCGTCATGTACATCCCCCATACGAGGGAACACCCTTGATTAATCGCCGAGATTCAGGGCTTCATGGCCAAGAAATTAATTGCATAAAAGGTCTATTAGGAGGTATTGAAATCCTCGCATGAAGGCGGGAGGAAAACCATTCGAGATCATGTCGGTCATGTGCTGACCATTTAATGTTCGGACGAGTGTCCGTCTCGAGAAAAGCGCGATCGTCGCGGGGAGACCGGAGCATATGTACGCCAGGATATGGCAATTTATTGTTCAGAAGAACGGAAAACGTTTGGCTAAACCTCGGTTAGAGCGGTCGGAAACCGGTAAACCTGTTGGCCCGGTGCAAGGGCAAGCTGCGACCATACTGCGGTGGGCCCCCGCGGTCGAAACGAGACTTGCATGAGCGTCATTAATATTTCCCGTGCCAAGGGGCAACGAGGGAATATCCCTTGAATCGGCTGAAAAGCCCTGTGTCCGGAGAAGCGGGCGTTCGAAACATGTCGGTCATTCGGGAGACCATTTAATATTCGGACGGGAGTCCGGCTTGAGAATATTGTAATCGTCGCGGGAGGACCTGGAACATATGCATGCTGGGATACGACAAGTTTATTATTCCGAGACACTGAAAATATTCGGTTGAATCTCGGTTATTGTAGTCGGAAACCAGTGAATCTATTGGCCCGGTGCGAGATCGAGTCAGGACCATACCGGGGGCGCCTCCCGTGGTCCGAACGAGGCTTGCGCGGGCATCATTAATATTTCCGGTGCTAGAGGGCAACGGGGGAGAGTCTCGAGACTAGACTCCAGAATCGAAAACGTGTTCGAAAGGAGCGGGCTGTAGACCGAGGATGTGGGTCAGACAGTGACCATAATCGGGATGGACCCGAGGTCCAAGCACATCACACAAAGGCCTTATTGATATTCCCGTGTATAGGGTCCAGGGATGACAGGAGCCATCTCGTTCTATTCAGATTTTTGTCGGTCACTTGCGGACCACTTGATATTCGGACAAGGGTCCATATTGAAGGTGCGACGTAGATAGGAACAATCCCGTACAAATGTATGCCAAGTTTACGGCAATCTCAATGAAAGGGCGGGAACGAATCCCGATAGAGTGAATCCGATTTGACGAGCTATCGGCCCGGAGCAATACTGGGTCACGACCACGTCGGGGTAGGAGCCGTTGGCCATGTTGGTTGCTCACGGGTCTTTTCATATTCAGACGCAGGTCCATAATAGAAACGCGGCGAAAATCGAGGTGAACCCGTTCAAATGTTTGCCGAACGTGCGGCAATTTTAGTAGTGGCTCGGAAGGGATCCGGCCTGAGGAACGAGTCCGGTTTAATCAGAATGTCAACCCGAGACGAGGTCAGGCCATGGCCATTTCGGGATAATTCCCAAGACTCGGGCCCAACCTGGAAGGGCGACATTGTTGTTCCTTCAGCATCGGGTCACGGGGGAGACGGGGCTGCAACAGAGATTTTACCATTTTCTTTATCTGGGCTTTAAATTATGTGCATATATATATTATTGCTTATTTCCCTTGTGTATTTATTCCAGATGATTTCTCGATTTTGTTTATTATTATTACTATTATATCTTCCCTTTCCCTTTTTTACTATTATTATTATTATTTCGCATTTTTTTTGTTTATTTCTCATATATATATATTCAAGTTTATCTATTTATCATGATTTTCATTAGCTTGTCAGTGCTGCCATTATATGCCTATATATACATATATATGTGTATTCATGTATTATATATATATAAATAAATAAATATATATATATATATATATATATATATATATATATTTGGGGAGAGTTGACCCTTGGCGGGTTAGAAAGGGGGCTAAAGGGGGGGTGTACCGCTGAAGGAAGGTAGGCAGAAAAGCGTGCCGACGAAGGGCTGGAGACGTGTGCCGTTAAAGGGCTTGAGGAGGGCGTACCGGTGAAGGCCTGAAGGAAGTGTACCGCTGGGGCGATGGCTGGAGAGTGTGTCGGTGAAGGAGGGGGATAACATAAAGTCTGTACGTTCCTCGGCCTAAAGTCTATACATTGTCTATTCAACCAGCACACAAAGTCTATACGTCCTTTAGTCTAAAGTCTGTACATTGCGGCTCAAAGTCTATACATTGACCATTGGCTGCAGTTCAAAGTCTATACATTGTCTGTTGGCTGCAGCTCGAAGTCTATACATTGATAACCCCAAAGTCTATACGTTGCAGCTCAAAGTCTATACATTGGCCAGCATTCATCAGCTCAAAGTCTGTACATTGGCCAGCATAAAGTCTATACATTGCAGCTCAAAGTCTGTACATTAGCCAGCATTCATCAGCTCAAAGTCTGTACATTGGCCAGCATGAAGTCTACATTCTAACATGAAGTCTGTACATTCTTCAGCCTATTCAACTAAAAGTTTGTACGTTGCCCGTGCAATCGACATACGAAGTCTATACGTTGCTTGTTGCTGTGTTTGTGTGTTAATCGGCCAAGTCTATACATTGAGTTCCACTGAGACGGTGGATGAGGGTGTGCCGACGAAGAGAGAGAGACAATGGGAGGGAGTGTGCCGCTGAGGGGCCAGGAGGGCGTGTCGTTGAAGGGCCGTTGGAGTGTGCCGCTGGGGTGGGCAGTGTGTACCGCTGAAGGCTCTCTGGAGTGTGCCGTTGGAGGTTGGGAATGGCGTACCGTTGGAGGCTAAGGATGGATGTACCACTGAAGGTGTTTTGGGGTTGGAAATGTCAAGGGGGGGATTCACTCCCCCTCTGTTTCTCTTAAGGCTTTTCTTTTCTTCTTTTCTGATTTTATTAAGTTTGCATGGGTTTCTTCCTTTCTTCTCTCGATTAATTTTCATTCTTTCTTTTGTGAGGGCGGGTGTTCAAGTTGTCTAGTTGTCGTTCGATTCGGTCCTCTTTGAATTGATTGCGGTTCCATTTGCTTTGGTTAAGGCATTCCACCGTTGTTCTTTTCGTTTGTTTGTTACTGTCTTTTGTCTTTTAAATGTGTGGTTGTTCCATTTGTTTGTTGCTTCCTTTTGTCTTTCAATATGTTATTGTTTCTAACGAAAATTTGGCAGCATCTCCCCTTAACCCGAGCGTAAGGGAGATACAGGGAACGCGCCCACATGGAGTGGCGGAACCCGACAACTGGAGGTGGGCGCCCGAGAGCGGCAACACCTTTATAAACCTCGGAAAACTCGGAGGGAACGGCGAGTGGAAGACTACTCCAGGACTGGCTGAGGGGGGACGGGGAATTGGCCAAGGCGTACCGGCCAAGGACGAGCATAGGGTGTGCCGGGCTAGGAAGGCTAAGGGCGTACCGCTGAGGCACAAAAAGGGGGAGGTGTACCGCTGAGGGCTATTATGGGGCGTACCGGCCAAGGGCCGAAAGAGTGTGCCGCTGAGGACCACTATGGGTGTACCGCTGAGGGCTGAAAGAGTGTGCCGCTGAGGGCCACTACGGGGTGTACCGCTGAGGGCTGAAAGAGTGTGCCGCTGAGGGCCACTACGGGGTGTACCGGCAAAGGGCTGAGAGGGCCATCGGTGAAGGGAAGCTAAGGGGCGTACCAGTGGAGGAAAGCCAAGGGCTACTGGCTACTGGGTGTTCTGGAAGAGAAGGAGGGCCTCCCTCCCCTCGAGCAGATAGGTACAACTGATGGCCATAGGAGAGGGCAAAGAACCCATGAGGCCAAGGATCATATAGGAGGAATCATGTCGCTACGGGGACTCCAAAAGCATCGGAGAAGTAGAGAAATGGGGAAAAATGAACATCACATCATGCACCATAAAAACTGGCGTAAACCAACAAAAATAACAGAGAAACCCAAGGAGGGTGATTTTCATTCATGGGGAGCAAGGGGCCGTGGCCATTCATATACATTGCCGAGCACACCCGAGTCAAGGCTACGGGCAAGGAAGAAAACCAAAATACAAGGTGACGGGAGGAAGAAAACAGGGAAAACCACGGAAGGGAAAGTGTTGGGGATTGAAGCAGGGACGAGCGTCCACTGCTCGTTCCCCCGCACCTTCCCCTGTTACATTCAGCCCTCCTTCTCTCTTACTCTCTCTTCTGCCCGGTGGCTGACGGAGGAGACTCACGCCGGAGCCCTTCTTCTTCTCCCATCTCTTCTCTTCCTCTCTTGCGTATCTCTCTCCCTCTGTCTGTGTGTGTGTTCCTCTCCAGCCTCTCCTCTTCTTCCTCCTTTTTTGCCGGAACGGGAGTCATTTTATACTCCCAGCCGTGGGAGCTTCTGAGCACGGCCGTCGAAGGCGGGAAGCAGCTCCGTCATGATGGGGTTTGACGTCTTCTGTCCTGGCTGTCAGGGGAGTAGCCTGAGTGGCCCAACGGTTGGTTGACACCTCAGGGAGCTCACTGCGCTCCAAGGACGCGTAGGGCATGGGCACCACGTGGTTCAGCCGTTGAAAAGGCTTAACGTTGTGCCGTTGGTGGGCTGAATAAGTGTGCCGTAGGAGGGCCAAAAGGGCGTGCCGCGGGAACACCCAACGGGCGTGCCGCTGAAGGCCCAGAAGAGTGTGCCGCTGAGGGCCCAAAGGGGCGTGCCGCTGAGGGCCATGGGGCGTGTGCCGCTGAAGGCCCCTCTCTTGGGTGTACCGTTGAAGCCCCTGGGGGTGTACCGCTGGAGCCCAGGATGGGCGTGCCGCTGAAGGCCCTGGGGGCTGTGCCGCTGAAGTCCCAAACTGGGCGTGCCGCTGAAGCCAGGGACTGTGCCGCTGAAGCCCAGGGTGGGTGTGCCGCTGAAGCCAGGAACTGTGCCGCTGAAGGCCACCCTGGGTGGATTTATGAGCCCATTCTGAGCCCGTTGTGAGCACGAGTCATGGCCCGTTTGATTTTCTCCGTGGCCCGTGGTTTGGGAGGCCCTTGGTGGTTGATTTCTCTTTACTGCCGTGACTCTGGAGACAGCCTTACGACAGTGTGTGCGTGTTCGGGGAATCCGGATGACCAGTCTCCCCGAGGCTTCTTCACTGGGCCGAACAGGATGCCTGGGTGTGCAATTTTTGGTGTCCACATCGCCGCTGATCGGCGTCTCGCCGGAAACCCCTCCCCATCGACGCCGTAGCCACTGTTAGCCCTGCACCACCACCGTCGCGGCTACTCCCCCAGCGTGGTCGCTGCACTGTTCGTCGTCTTCACCACCGCCACTGTCTAGCTTTGGTCGAGGAAGGAGCAGTAGAAAGAAACCAAGAAACCCCCTCTTCTCACATGCAGAAGCTGCAGTTGCAGATGCCTCTACACTTGGGGCAGCTCCAGGCGTCGGCTGCCGCCGCCTCCTCCGCGCTCTCCCTGTACTTGGACGAAATGGCACAGTGCGAGAACGAGGAGTCTTACTCGCCGCAGCAAGAGGGCAACAAAGATTGGGCGAGAGGAGGTGATCCCGCCGGCACTATCCTCCCTAGACCAATGCTAGAGTACGCCGCACCAGTGGGGGAGGGGTTCGGGAGGAGGGTCATGCCAGCGGGGATGCCGGAAGGGGGGGCTTTCTTCTCTTTCTCTTCCGGCTAGCAGACCGTCGCTCGCCCGTCGTCATCATCTTCCTACTCACCGGCACACAACCGCTGCCGTCTTTCTCTGGCCGGTCGGGATGCCGCCCTCCTTCCGTGAGAATCCCGCCCAACCGCTGCCGACGCTCCGCCTTCGTGCTTCTCTTTTTCTCACTCTGCAGACGACGCCGCCGATGCCGTCGTCTTTTTCCTCTCTGTGGCGCCGGGAGGAAGGGGGGCACTACTCATCAGTTATGCGGTGGAGGGGGCTGCGCAGGGGGGGAGCCGGATGCGCAGGGGGGAGCCAGAGGGGGGGAACCGGAGGGAGGGGGAGGGGCTGCGCAGGGGGGAAGGGGGCTGCGCAAGGGGGAGCCGAAGGGGGGAACCAGAGGGGGGATGCGAGTGTTTTAAAAAAAAAATTTGGTCCAATGTTGTTATTTTTTTTAAGAAGGTTTACACGAGAATAGATTCTCTCCTTAAAAATTAGGAGAGACATATCAAACAGGGTTATAAGATCTCTGGCTCTTTTTTTAAAAATTGAGAGAAAAAAGAGATAAAAAAGAGCAACCAAACACCCTATAAACCTTTGTCTGCCGTGACTTTTTTTTATTTGTGAGACAGTGAAAGAGTGGGTGAAACACCTTTATAACGTGACCTCTCACAATTCTTCTTGTTTTGCTTCATTAGGGGGTTAGTCACTACCACACTGTCTTGGAGTGGAGGGCATTTTTGTACAGGGGTATGTGTGATCTAATTGCTTGCACTTGCATGTCCCTTAATAGTGGTATTACCCACTTTCCAAAAAAAATTATTTTTTGTCTGTCTCATGCACTCATAGCAGGGGGTGAACCTAAGTCAAATGGTCAACCCAAAAGCAGATCTCACCATTAATATTTTTAAAAAATGCAAGACATATCAAAGGCACATTTATATCCCAAAAATGACTGGCGACTTCATGCAACTTGAAGTCCGCCACTAATATGGCAAAAGTTGTGAATGAGGGCAATTATCTTCACAAAGATCAAAATCTACACAGCCAACCAAGCCTTTTCAAAGGGATCATTCTAACACAAAACAATATGAAGAGTTGGGTGGGAATCAAAATTTAGAGTACCAACAAAAATGGTCCTCGGTACAAAGGTTTAAAAAAACAAAGCTAAAAAGCCAAATTGATTTTGATTTCTCAGTTGATGAATTTATCAGTGTCTAAATAGATTAGACTTCCCACGTCAGTGTACAAACTTGAAAAAGGATAAGCATACACCAGGATCCCGCAAAATTTATCTACCTAAAATTACAAACATGTAATTAATGAAACTCAATTACTCACACAGTTACACTAATCCGGCTGTGACATATCCCCAATCTTTACATGACAAGCTCTTGTATAAAAGAGTGGGAAAGAAACAAATTCAATGGGAGATCACATAAAATTCTCGGAAACTAATTTGTAAGCCTTGAGTAAATTCCTTCACATAAAATTCCCGGAAACTAATTTGTAAGCCTTGAGTAAATTCCTTCCTCCAGCTACTCAAGCTTGAATAAGAATATATAAATGTCATCCATCATGGTGTGTACCCAAATTCAGGGTCCAAATCAAGTTTTCTCTTCAGATGTGACCTATCTGCACTGCAGAAAGAGTAATACCCACAATTTAGTTTCTGGCTATCAGAAGTTGATTTCTTTTTTAATTCTTTTCACATTAAGTAATCAGATATAAAGTTCAAACAGCCAAGACACAAAAGTTCCCATTCAAAAAAAGAAAGACAAACTGGGAACATATATCTATTATTTTTCATTTTCTGGGGATTCCATTATAACAGAGCAGACTGCCAGCCGCCTCCCAGCAACATATACCTAATACCTTCGCCAAGTAGTTAACGCATTATTGGCTGTCTTGGAGACTCAATTTGACTTGGAAACATGAAGTGGATCTTATTATGCTGAAATAGTACCAATTCAGCAAAGAAGATTTGTGCGACTCAGTCAAAATGGTACAATCCATAAGACTCAAAAGACTGAACCGCCTTCCAGGAATCAGTGCAAGTCGCCCCAATATGGCCACCTCACCATTAACCAATGCTAGACATCAAGGAGTTTCTATCATCTTACCTGTTAAGTGTTGGCCTGGGAATTGGTTTTGATCCAAATGCAGCAGCCAAGTCCACAGACATCGGCATACTTTCACTTGGACAGGTGCTTTCGCCTGTATGCCTGACTTCCCTGACATGATCATCAGCCTTGTCGGCACCAAATAGATTCCCTTCCATGTCCACACGTTGTAGTGTAACCCTTCTTGACTTCCTTGGTGGGGACAATACAACAGGACCTTTCTGAGCATTCAAATCAGAAGGCCGACGATTCACTGGCTCCCCCTTCGGCGCAGGTCTTGGAAGCAAAGCTGGCTTTGTTGGTGCAGGAATTGAAGTGAAATACCTGCATACACAATGGATGTTGAGTTCGATGATAAGCCACCCCCAAGCAGAAGGGGAAAGAACTCAAAACATTTTGGCATTCAAAATCTAAGTACCTATGCTCCAGTGCCTGCTGTGCAGATATTCTTGCTTTTGGATCATAAGTCAACATCTTTGCTAATAAATCCAAAGCATCATCACTGGCATTAGGAAACAGCGAACGAAGCGGTGGTGCAGGAACATGTTGATATTCAACATAATCAGGAAGGTACACCATGTCAGGCCATTGTGCTTGTGTTGGAGTCCCTAGAGCAGCAAAGATCTTCCCAAGTTGATCAATATCACTTGTACCCTGTCAAATGAGCACCATAATTTCCAATAAATAATGCATACACTAACCAGAGGTTAAAACCATGAATTTGATATGGATCTACCGACAAGAAGTAAAAAGAAAAAAGAAAAAAGAAACATTCTGAAAGAAATGAATTAGTAATAAGTTTTTCTTCCCTTTTCAAAGTGATAGCCTCGTTGGAAACAGGAGCAAGAAATACTACCATGAAACAATACATACTGTGCAGAGGCCTACTTTCAACAATTTATATTGATATTGCAGTACAAGGTTTCTCTGATCAAAATTATTACGTAAGAAAGACACTACATCGGACTTGCGGGGTGGGTTGAACGGTTCCATGCTTCGTTGGTAAAATGCTGTCACAGGTTCGGTTCCCCTTGGCAGCAAAGTGTGGTTGTGCCTTCACCACAATGTCCACACCCACAGATGATTCCCTGACTCGTGTCTGGGCAGCACTGCTTGGGGGTTTTACCAAGCCCAGCCCTTGCCCCAACCGGCGGACCCCATGATGCAAATGGTAAAGCCATAGGTCCAAAGTGGCCGCATGCTGAGGTTGGTGGCGGGGGTGGGCTTCCCCCGGTCATTTAAAAAGAAAAAAAAGAGACTACATCAGGCTTCTGGAACAGATAAACCTGAGTTAACTTTAAGAGCATCTAAACGTTTTTCTGAAGGCTTCTCTTAAAGGAGCTTGCTCTAGAGGTCCTTGAATTCCACCTAGGGATACACAAGACAAGTGCATCACACCCCCCACCCCACCCAACCAATACCACCACTCTCCACCACCACCACACACCCCCCCCCCCACCAAAAAGAAAGGAAGAAAGCCGCTAGTACTAGTCAAACAGGCATTTGCTACATGTGGAGATGACCTGCCCACGGCTCCCGCCCTGCACCCCTTCCTCCCCTTACCTTGCCTATTACAGATGATCTGGCACCAGCATTCCAGGCACGTATAGGCAGCGAGCGAGTGAGGAGTGGAGAAGAAAGGGGAGAAGGTGCAAGAGGCAAAGTGAGTGGATGCCATGTACAGTGTTGCAACAGCCTGGAAGAGAAGTGGAGCAGCAACAAGCTAGGAGGGAGGTGAGCAGCATGGCAGAAACAGCAGAGGAAACCTAGTTACCTAGATGGTCCTCAGGAAAGGACCCCTGGTGCCAAGATCTGCCCAACTACACTGCCTTGTCATCCTATTCTCCATCTGAGCTGCTAGGTGCCTCTACATGAAGAACGATTCGTCAGACGCATTGACGGCCTTCTCCATGGGCATCAACTGTCCAAAAACATGTTCGATGAAGATCTTGCTCATCACCAGAAGGGGCAGTTTGTGAATCGAGATTCCACAGATTGGCTCCTTACATCCCCAGGTCTTGCATGAAGGATTGGAATTTAGATGGTTTCCAACTCCACCTCCAAACCTTGGAACTTGATGGCCATCTGGTTCTGGAGTGGCAGGATGCTAGCCCTGGAGAGCAGACTGATAATCATGCCAGCAATGATGTCGTCAAAGCCCATCAAGATTACAGAAAACATGCCATTATATGAGCAGATCCCAATAAACCTGGAACTAAAACTTTAGTCATTGGCACCATGATCTATGATATGATGACCATCGTACCCTACACAAACTGGGAAAATGAGCTACCCACCGCACAAGTGTACTCCTTGGTCCCGAAGTCCCCAAAACAGGGATCTAGACACTGAAGCTCAGGCCTCTGCAGCGAACAAGTGGCCTAAACCCATCATGGTGGCAGAAGTGAGCAACTCAGAGGTGATCATCCAGTCTTGATAGCCCATCTGAACAGGTTCCAGAAGTCAATGGTGTGATAGGAGAGCTGGAATTAAGAGCCAGACTTTTAGGCAGTGCCAAGATCACAGCAGAGCTCATTGGTCTTCCCAATGAGCAGCAGCATGACCCAATGTTGTGCACATTGCAGCAGGGGAGGGAGGCATCCCCCACCCTCCTTTCTCTTTCTCTCTCATTTCTCCATTCTTCACCTCTTTCTTCCCCACCCTCTTTTTCTCTTTCTTCTCCTCTCTCTTTCATCCCTTCCCTCCCTCATTTGTAGCAAGGGGTTCACATGCTAGCAAACCCCATCCCCTATCCCCTCCCTTGCTGACCCTAGTGGCTGCCACTGCCACCGATTACAATGGTAAGGCAACCGAGGTTCAAAAGGTCAAGATTGGGCTCCTGATTGGACAACCTCAAACCAATCAAATCAGCAGGTTCCAACCCAATCTATGTTCAATCCCAAGTTCCCAACCCTAGATATTTTTTAGTAGATTTAGAACCCCACAGCCCACATGATTTGAAAACATCAACATGATACCATGACAAGGCATTTGCCATGCAATTGTCACTACAAAGTTGCCTCAGGTACATAAGAAACCATTTTCTTCATCTTAATCAGGCAAAAAAGGCTAGCCTAACAAACAAGAAACCTAGATCAGATGGAACCACTGAACGCATCTGTAAGAGAAATGGGAGAGAATGTGCAGTTTGCACACTGTCAACAAGTCCCTTCATGGACATTGGAGACTGACAATCCCTCCCCAAGACAGACAGAAAGAGGTGGAGAAAAAGGGACAAATAAAGAGTGGCGACAATGCAAACAAGAAGTTTAGTCAAACGAGTTTATATATCCACATTGGTTTAGCGATGGGCGTTAGGCGTTGATCAATCTTTTCTAGAATCTGAATATTTCAAAAAAACAGAGTTTTAAATGACTTCTAATAGGTACCACAAGGCATTTAAGGACACTATACCTTGGAGTAAACATTATACAACTTGAAGTAGACGATAGAAACTGGAGGGAGGAAAGCACTGAAAAGGAAAGAGGGATCACACCTGTAGGAAAGGTCGACGGAGTAGAAGCTCTGCAAAGATACAACCTGCTGCCCACACATCCACCCCAGGTCCATAATGTTTTGCACCAAACAATAACTCGGGTGCTCTATACCAACGAGCAAAAACCTACAAAATGGAATAGGAAACACACCTCTATCAACTGACGGCTAGATATAAAAAATAAGCATTAGTTAGTACTAAAAAAGAACATGATAAGTAGTACGGTCTCATGTCCATCAACACTCATCCACCAGAGTTCCATGTAAATATTGTATAAGAATAGTGAAGTTTTACAGAACAGTAATGAGAGAAGTGAGAAAGTCCTATGAAAACCCAAGGACAAATAGAATTGCCAAAGCAATTTTTGGAAACAGCAAAAAAGAAACAGAGAATATCTAATGATAGAGACATCTCCAAAACCATGGAAACCCAAAAGCAACAGATACCCAATTACAAGAGAAAATATTCTCCTTAATAGAATAGATTCTCTCAACCTATTGCCTGATCTGCAAAAATATGTTAACTTTTACATATAAATGCAGAAAATTATGCGTTCATGGTTATGGAAATGACATTGTAAAGAATAATTATTCCCTCGGGTATTTTTAACAGGACATTAAAGTACACAGCTCCATATGAAATGGGAAGAAAAACCTTGTGCATGGTGCAACAATGGGTTATTACAACACTAAACTGTTAACTCACAGGCGCGAAGGACGTGAATAAGAAAACATTGTTTTCAATGGGAAAGGGGATTGAGAAACTCTTCAAGAAACAATTTGATTGATATTATCTAGATATAACTTCGTTTGGAAGGTAAGTTATATAGATACATTAATCACTACTTTTCCCACTGTTGATAAGAAATGTCAACCAAGGTAGTGACATGATGTTGCAAGGATAACAATTTATTTAAATTATATTCCCACTTGTACAAGATCTTCATCAACATTTCCTCAAAATTGCTTGTTGTGATACATTGACACATCTGCCTTAAGTGTGAAGAAAAATAGACCAAGAATGCTTCATTTTTCAGTTAAAAGCACCCAACGAAATACACTATATGTGGGTATTTCCTTTTGGTTCTTTTCTTTAGTTAATATAGATGCTTACACATGGCTTAATAAAAAGCCACAAAATTAGAACCTCATGTATCCAAGCAGGATTTATGAGAAGGGTCATGGTTCTTCCTCTCACTAGGGACAGTGTACAACATCAACGCGACAAATTAACATAGAACCCTACTGATACCAAACAGTTACCTGTAGCAACAATGCCAATGCTAGAATCCACAATCATCAGGGCTTCGGAAAAAGTTACCATGTAATAGGACCTGTTTGCCTACTTGGACAAAGGTATTGGGTGGATTGGGTGTATTTCTACCACTTTGATAGACTTTCTTTTTAAAACTGTACTGGGGTCTCTCAGCGAGTGAATTCCACTTGGAGGAAGAACGCAGGTCGATGCGCCTGGAGCTGTCAATGAGGTTAAATTGGGTATGGATTTAAATTCTAAAAATTTAATTAATCCCCCTTGGTCCCCACCTTCTCTCTCAGCTTCTATTGAGCAAGGAGAGGAAGCTTTGGGGAAAGTGCAATTGGCCAGACCCATGTTTGAGGGATGGACAAAATGACAAATAAAGAGCTAGAGGATCGTGCAGCTACATTGTGATTAATATACATGGCAAGGTTGGGCAGTTTTGGAAGCTTTGGGGAAATAGTGAACAGAGCACTGGCAGTGTACCCCAAAAGAAACAGAGGAAAGAGAAATAAATAGCTTACTCGAGGATTTTCCAACAAAATTAAGGGTTCATAGCCCTGACTCAATGGCATGGACTTTTTGTTTTCCAAATGAAAAGTTGGCTGCAGCATTTAAGAGATTTACATGATGGCATGGATGTGCTGTGGCAAAGAATGATGCATTTTGACAACATGAAGATGGTTATATCTGCAGTGGGTGCCTTTAATCGAATGATTACTGGTTTCATCTGTCAGGTTTCTATAATTTGGACATTGGTAGGTGTTGTTTGAATCAAGAGGTGCCATCTGGACTTCAAGGATATCAAGTGGGGTTCTTCCTACTAGCGCAGCATTTACGCCTGCCATGTATGTGATCAAAAGGCTTGTTCATATACGCCTAAGCAGGTGCCTTGACTAATAGGTTAATTAGTCATTTTACCTACGCTTCCCCATTGTCACATGGCTCAAAAGTCACCACTGCTAGAGGCACAAAGAGTGGGATAAACGGGCACTTCCCACCTTGCATTCATCACAACATCAATTTTAAGCTATGCCAAACATCAAGAGGCTGCTTCAACAATTCCTGCTATCACATGAAAGTCGACTTCATTGGAATAGCAGGGAAATGGAGGGGAACTATTCTGATTTTCTCCTTTTTTGTTAAGCAGATATTTATTTCAAAGATCTTTTGCGTAAAAGCCATCTTTAGAAGGAAAATTTTAGATTTATCAACCCTAAAATGAATTGTCACATAAATAATTAATGCCGATGATGTATGAAAAAGACACAAAATGGTCTTTTTGCAGACATCCAAATATCATTCATATTTGTAGGGATTTTTGCAAAATAACCTCCTTACATGTTTATTTGCAAAATTATTCATCTTATTTTAATATTATTTTCAATAACCTCACTACATCGCAATACTTGCAAAAATTACCCTTTCATCACCAGCTGTTAATGTTCCATTTAAATCTCTTATTTAACCTCGGTTAGCCTTTAGCCAAATTCAAAAAAGGGTCAAAATACCCTATAATCTCCTCTAAACTCTTTCTCTCTACGTCTATCTATCTCTTTATCTCTCCCTCTATCTCTCCGGCACAATACACTGGCCAAAATAACTCTTTTCGATAGGGGCATGTTCGTCCAAAATTTTAATTTTATAGATGAAAAAGGAACATACTTGCTTCTTGAATAGCATAGAGGTTAACTGTAGGGGTATTTTTGACACTATATTGATATAAGAAGGTTATCAAAAATAATATGGAAATAAGATGAGCAATTATACAAGCAAACATGTGAGAAGGTTATTTGTGCAAAAGTTCATATTTTAAATGATGTATTTTTGATGATTCAAATGCAGGAGTGATAAATGTGCAATTTTGTATTAACGATGGTTAGATGCAAAACACCTTATTTTGACTTAGTCGATTAAAATGCTGAGATCACAAGGATCAGGATTTGGACATGTGATAGCAACCTCAATGACCTCAACGACCTAATGTGATACCAAGATAAGGCACAAGGAAATGAAGGAGACAAGCAGCATAATAGGAAGTAAAGAAAAATGGACAGGATATAAGTGTTTATAAGTGAGCTCATCAGTTGGGCATTTCTTTAGTCTTAACCCAGACACTTGCTGAGAGCACTGGCATTAAAAAAGGTGCAAGCATTTGCATAGCATAAGCTAAGTTTGCTTCCTTCTTTCACCAAGCTAGGAAGAATATATGAGCCACATCAGGCAGCACAAACAATGATTTGTAATGCAATAAAGAAAAACAGATCCTAGGTCCAATACTTGAGAGAAATTGTTTTGTTTTCTCTTTGAGCTAGTTCCATGGCAATCGGGAAAAGTAACATATGTACTACAACCCAAATGCTAGATAAGTGGATACTGATTCATGATTAATAATAACTAGATTGTATTCATGCTCAAGGTGCTCGGGCATGCCGGCAAGTCCCTCTAAGGGAGGATCTAGGATCGACCAAAGCTGAAGTTGCCAAGTCATTTGCGACGAAATAATCAGTAGCGGCTGTCATGCAGGACACCTACAGCCCCTTACAACATTCAATATGCCTCATGGGTGAGGTGAGAGTGCGCCAAGGAAGCGTAAGGCTTGTCAACCATGTGCAAGACTTGGACGCCTTAACAGACAAGTAGGAATACTTATCATGCCCTCTTCTCCCTTGGTGTGTATAAAACTGGGTGCACTCCAAAAGATTTGATGCAAGATTCGAGATGGCAGTGAACTCTTCGTGCAAGCAAAGTCCCTTGAAGACAGCAGCAACCTTGAACATTGGACACAAACCAGTGGAAAGGACTGAGCAATGGCGGACCAAGTCGACCAGTCCTAAGATGAACTCCAAGGCTAGCTGGGAAATCTTCAAGCAACATGAAACCCCTTATGCAAGGCTGTGGGGCCAAGATGTTCATGTTTTGCCCAATGATGACCTGACCATTCCTGAAGGTGCCTAGGCACAGCACATGGGGTGTAGTCAGCGGGCCCCGAACAGAGGGCCCACCTCGTGTGCACAAGTGTGTGGATGCAAAGCCTGGTTGGCAACCAAGGCTGGAAGTCAAGCCTTAGGACTTAGACTGGGCCCTGCAAAAGCTTTGATTTGCTGGGTGAAAAAGTTATGACTGACAAATTGGGCAAATCCAACTGAACTACATGGTAAGGAGAAAGAATGTTGCAGATAATAGAGACCAAATGAAAATAATATGATCCCTTTTGGTATATGATGCTAGATGAAAATAATTGGCACCAAAATGAATAATTCTGAATCAAACTATAAATGACAGCTTTATAAGGAGTGGGTGGTTGCATGCTTGGTTTAATGGTTATCTGCCTGTTTCTTAATTCCTACTCAGGGGCTTTATCACACAGAAATACTTCCTCACAAGGTTCATAAGGAAATAACAGCATCTGGCAGCAGATATACATATCTGCCCCTCTTTATATTATAATGCAGCGATGGCCGGTCCCAAGCCCGGATGAGAAAAGAGGAGGGTTTGCGTTAGGTCGACAGCCAACATTAAAATTTTGTCACATCTCCAACATGAATTCTGATCTAAATACATTATGTGCTAATGCTAGGGCGCTAGCTAGGGCGTTCCCCGTAAGCGACGCGTTACATCGGAACCCGGATGGAATGACAAGTGAGCAAGGGCTAGCTAGGGCGTTCCCCGTAAGCGACGCGTTCCCCGTAAGCGACGCGTTACATCGGAACCCGGATGAAATGACAAGTGAGCAAGGACTAGCTAGGGCGTTCCCCGTAAGCGACGCGCCGCAATGACGCCCGATTGCGGTGTCAAATAGGCAAGGGTTCTCGTGTGGAGTTGGACGCACACGGGTAAAGAAGCAAGTCCAAAAACATAGGATCCGTCTAGCTACTTGGAATATAGGAACTTTAACGGGTAAGGGTTTAGAATTAGTTAAGTTAATGAAGGACAGGAGGGTTAACATAGCTTGCCTACAAGAAACTAAGTGGAAAGGACATAAAGCTAAAGACATTGATGGATATAAAATTTGGTATACGGGTAATAATAACTCTAGAAATGGTGTTGCTATAATAATAGATAAAAACTTAAAAGACAGAGTTGTGGAAGTAAATAGATTGGGGGATAGACTAATGTTAATTAAACTTATCTTAGGTGAGGATATTTTGAATATAATTAGTGCATATTCAAGTAGGATTAGAAGAGAGCATTAAAAAGTAATTTTGGGAGACTATTGATAGTTTGATCCAATATATCCCTAGTGAAGAGAGAATCTTTATTGGAGGGGATCTTAATGGTCATGTGGGTATAGATAATAGAGGTTATGAGAGGATTCATGGAGGGCTTAGTTTTGGCAATAGAAATGATATGGGTAACACTATTCTTGATTTTGCTGTGGCCTATGATCTAGCAATTACTAATACCTTCTTTAAGAAGAGGGACGAACACTTAATAACATACAAGAGTGGAACACATATAAGTCAAATTGACTATTTTCTCATTAGAAAGGTCGATAGAGCTTTATGTAAAGATTGCAAAGTTATTCCTGGTGAGAGTCTAGCCCCTCAACATAGGTTGTTAGTAATGGATGTCACTATCCCTAAATTCAAAAGAAAGATCATTATAAATAATTATTCCAAGATTAAATGGTGGATTTTAAAAGGTAAAAATTTAGAAACATTTAAAAATCATCTATTAAAGGAAAATATTTAGAATTTAGAACAAGAAACTAATATAATGTGGAATAATGTTACAAATTGTATAACGAGGGTTGCAAAACAACTCTTAGGCGAATCTAAAGGTAAAAAGAATTTAGACAAAGAGACTTGGTGGTGGAGTGAGGAAATCCAAAATACCATTAGAGTAAAAAAGGAATGCTTTAAAGTTTGGCAAACTAACAAAATGATCAAACCCTAGAAGCCTATAAAATCGCTAAAAAGAGAGCTAAGAAAATAGTTAGCGAAGCTAAATCAAAGGCATTTGAAGATTTATATAATAAATTAGGAACCCAAGAGGGTGAAAAGGACATATTTAAACTTGCTAAATTAAGAGAAAGGAAAACTAGATATTTAGATCATGTTCCGTGCATTAAAGGTGAAGATCAAAGGATTTCAACTAAGGATCTTGAGATTAAAGGGAGGTGGCATAGCTATTTTCAGAAGTTACTTAATGGAGATTCCGTCAAGGATTTATCTTTAAAAGGTACCCAAGAGTCCACAATCTTTGATAAACATCAATATTTCAGGCGTATTAAGATGTCAGAAGTGGAGGATGCTTTAAGGAAAATGAAAGTGGGCAAGGCCTTAGGACTAGATGGCTTACCTATTGAAATATGGAAAGGCCTAGGAGATATTGGTATTCAGTGGCTAACTAAATTTTTTAATAAAATTTTAAAGGAACGGAGAATGACAGAAGTTTGGAGAAAAAGTGTTGTAGTTCCTTTCTATAAAAACAAAGGAGATATTCAAAGTTGTAATAATTATCGTGGAATTAAGCTTATGAGTCATACTATGAAACTTTGGGAAAGAGTAATTGAAAAACGCCTCCGATGTATGACTACTGTATCGGAAAATCAGTTTGGTTTTATGCCAAATAGATCTACTACAGAAGCTATTTTCTTACTACGGCAGCTAATGGAGAAGTATAGAGAGATGAGAAAAGATTTGTATATAACTTTTCTTAATTTAGAGAAGGCGTACGATCGAGTACCGAGAGAATTGATTTGGTGGACATTAAGAAAGAAAGAAATCTCTCAAGGATATGTTGATTTGATTAAAGATATGTACGGCGGTGCTATTACTAGTGTTCGAACTATTGCTAGGGAGACTGGTGAATTTCCCGTTTCTATAGGTTTGCATCAATGTTCTGCACTAAGTCCGTATCTCTTTGCCTTAGTTATGGATGAAGTAACTAAACAATTGCATGAGGATATCCCTTGGTGTATGCTATTTGCAGACGATATTGTTTTAATTGATGAGAGTATTGATGCTCTAAATGTTAAGTTAGAGCGTTGGAGACTTGCCTTGGAGTCTAAAGGTTTTAAAATTAGTAGGAGTAAGTCAGAGTTTATGCACTGTAATTTTAGTAATGGGAGAGTGGTTCAGGAAGACATGGTTCTAATTGATGGACATACATTCCGAAGAGTAGTAGCTTTCGATATTTAGGGTCTATCATACAAGAGAATGGAGAGATTTATGATGACGTTACACATAGGATTAAGGCAGGCTGGTTAAGATGGAGAAGTGCATCACGTATGCCTGTGAAACTCAAAGGGATGTTTTATAGAACGGCTGTGAGACCTGCTTTGTTATATGGTACCGAGTGTTGGGCAGTACGAAAAGAACACATCCACAAAATGTGTGTAGCAGAGATGAGGATGTTGAGATGGATGTGTGGCAAGACTAAGAAAGACAAGATTAGGAATGAGCGCATCCGTAAGGACTTAGGGATAGCTCCAATTGATAGCAAAATGAGAGAAAATAGACTCAGGTGGTTCGGACATGTGTTTCGTCGTCCTAACTCAGCGCCGGTTAAAAGATGTGACCAAATCTTAGTGGATGCTAGTAAAAGAGCTCGAGGAAGGCCTAAAATGAGATGGTGCGATGTTATTAGGAAGGACATTAGTTCCTTAAGTTTAAATATGAATATTGCACTTGATAGAAATCTTTGACAGAACAGAATTCATGTAGCCGACCCCAATTAATTGGGATAAGGCTCTGATGATGATGATGATGATGAGTGATGAAACTCTAGGCCCCAGCCATATAAAGGGGAGAGCAAAGATGATACTGGGGAAGGGAAAACTGTGGTCCTTTTTTTCCTTTTTCCCTTTCTTCTTTTTTTCCTTTTTTTTTGGGGGGGGGGAGTGGGGGTGCGGGTGGGAGGGTGGAGAACATGATGCCTGCTTACTTGCCATCCGGTCACATGGGAAGGATGCAAAAGAAGGAAGGACAAGTTAATGACCACCTTTTCCCAAGGCACATGCTGTGACCCTGACCCTCCTGATGCCTGCTGCCACCACTGACCTTTTGTTTTTCCTTTTTTTTTTTTAAGTGGATGATACCACCATTGTATTAAATGTAAAGGAAGGGACTGCCACCACTGACCATAGAAGAAGAAGACAGCATTGCTACTTACCACCAGAGACTTACAGCCCCAGCTGTTTATTCTCCACTCTCGCTGAATGTCTATTTCTCCTCTCACTTTATTCCTTTTCCCCTTCTTTAACCAGCTTGCGCACAATACTCTGAGTTGGCCATTTCCCTCCCTGAACAGGGATCGGGATTGGAACCATGACATACCAATTTCTACCTTTTTCCAGGTTCTAAATGCATAATGGTCAAGCAGTGTAAAGAATATCTTGCAAAGTCTCACTTGTAAATGGTATCCCCAGAAGATATTAGAGTGATTTGAGGTTGCTTGTGACATGGAATTTTATGAAAAAGGAATGACAAGGCCCTTGGGACTTGGGAGTGAGATTCTATGGCCATTGTTAAATGTAAAGGCCTTTCAGAACATGGTAATGCCATATCCTAGGCCTTCCTCTGATGAGCAGGTATAGTTGAGATGCAGCTATAGAAATTGCATTCAAGTTACAGCAAGAAGAAGGCCCTTCAGTAAACTGAGGAAATAGCAATGGCCATGTCAAGAATGTTAACCAACTTGATTAGCATTTCATTAACTAAAGAAGGTCAATTTTCAAAAGGAATTTGTTCAAAATAAATCCAATTAAAACATGATATGAGTAAAGCATATTTTTAGTGTTCTTTTGAAAGATTTCATACTTTATGCACAATAATGGTATGACTGCATATATTTTCTGAAATATTCTTTTATATACGGTCATGCCCAACTTGAAGAAACTCTTGCATAAAACAGATTTTACAAATTATTAAAATATATAGGAGCTAGAAATTATAGGAATAACACCTGGCTGTTAAATGCAGAAAAGCCTACAACTTTTCATTCCCCTAGCATAGTATTCCTCGTAGACGCCATCAAACTTTGCTTCAAATATATTGCAAGTGATCCATTCTTTAACCTATTTCATCTATTTTACTTGGTTTGTTGGTTGGTGGCATGGTAATCGTGGTTCAGAGTTGCATTTCAGCTATGCATGACCCAGAAAGCAAGTAAAAAAGAAATTTTTATTCTTTATATTTTTGCTTAACATGCTCATGATAGCCCATCTTCAAAGTTACATGTTTTTGCTTTTTGGGTGAATTTTTCATGTAAGTACTCATTTGGCTTGAGATTAGCCATAGTGGACTGATTTCCATAACATCAATACTTACTGAGACTCAAGTTCAGGCACTTCATCACTATTGCCTTGACCTACAATGCAAACATTTATTGGAGAAACCAACAGTAAATGTAGACTATTAAATAAGAATTAATATCACTACTAGAATATTGCCTTCCTTCAAAAAACAATGACACTTTCAAAATAAGCTTAGCAGAAATGTTACTTGGTGAGTGAATCTGCGATCTGGACTTCCAAAGATGCGTGCCAAACCAAAATCTGCAAGCTTAAGCTGTCCATCGGCGGCAATAAGTAGGTTGTTGGGTTTCATATCCCTGCCAGATAAGTTCATGTAAGTGATTAAACATAACAAGTTTGACAAAGAAAGTGGAGGTCGAGTAAGTGGGTAGCCGAGGTGGGTTTGACCTCAAAAATCCAAAAAAAAAAAAACAAGTTTGACAAAAGGGAGTTAATTCAAGATATTCTATATGTGGCGAATTTGGTAACAAAGTACCTGTGTAGAACCCATTTCTTATGACAAAATGTGAGACCCTTCAATGTCATTTGCAGGTAGGATTTGATATCTGCTGGAGAAAGAACAATATTCCGGTCACGAATAACAGCCTCTAAGTCGCTTTCCATGAACTCAAAGACAAGATGTAAGTTTCCTTTGTGAGGAAAAGCATCTATTAGCTCTATTATATTCGGATCCTTGAGTTCTTTAAGCAGTTTGATTTCCCTGAGAGCTGTAAAATTTATTCCCTCCTTTTGTGCTCCAAGTCTAATCTTCTTAATTGCAACTGTCTGTCCAGTCTGCAAATATCCTGATGTGTGTAAGCACAAATTATCGGTACAAGGGGAGATGATATAAAGTACAACATGCTTCAATGTGAAACAAGAAAAACAATGGCAATTAAAAGACAAAACAGTATATTACATAGAGAAACTTCTAAGCATTAAATAAACTGGAATATCCATTAACTTCAACCTTCATCTGCCTCACTACTTTTCTTCATAACCTTCATAAGAAACTAAGCCATCACCGAGCTGCTAGTAAAACTGACGCGGCGGCGACGTGGAAATGGATCGACGGCAGCTCCGGAGATGCGAACGGGACAGGATAACTTGCTACCTCAGGCAGCTCGGCCTCACGCCGGACGGTCTCACATCGGGCAACACTCAAACTCACAAAATGAGAAAGAGGGAAGGAAAACTAGAAGGGGCCAAGGCACCAACGTAGGTTGTTTTGATTCTTTCATTCATATCAAAATAACACACCCTAGCCTCCTATTTATAGGGAAGGCCATAACAACAATACCCACAATGTTTCACTAATTGTATTTATACCCTAGTCTAATAAAACAAAACCCACCCACCTAACTTTTGACTCGTGGATTTTAATCAAATAAAATACACAAAATACACACATGTTATTTGACTAGCCTAATAAGATGAATACACACAAATACATAAAAATACGTGTATCACTCAATACACACAAAATACGTGTATCACTCAATACACACAAATACGCCGAGTCTTCAGGAAGTCGGATCTCCGAGCCATAAGCTTGGTGCAGTCGAGGCGGTGCGACGTCGACTCCGAGTAGTGGGCCCGATAGTGGACCCGATGTCCCCACCAACCCTCCCGGAGCGGCTGGAACTCGACTCCGTCGAGTAAGGGGGGACACTGCTGTGGTAGTGCTCCAGCAGATCTGGATCGAGACGCTGGAGATCTTCCCGACTGATCCAGGAATCATCAGAAGGTGGACGGTCCCGCCAGCGGATAGTGGTCACCTGCTCATCCAGTATCCTCTCAATGTGCTCGCGCGGTACTCTCGAGGCTGTAGGACGCACAGGGGTGGGCTCACTCTCAATGGGAGGAGAGGGCTCGAAAGGGTCACTAGGAATTGCTGTGAGTTCCTTGTAGGCCACTAGGTCTGCCACATTAAAAGTCGAGCTAATCCCATATTCGGGAGGTAAATCCACAACATACGCATAGGAGCCAATCTTCCGCAGAATTGGGAAGGGACCATCACTACGGGCTTGCAACTTCTTAATGGCTCCCGAAGTGAGTCGTTCGGGTCGAACCCGTACCATAACCATGTCACCTCTTGAAATTTATGGTGACGCCTATGCGAATCAGCCAAGCGCTTGTAAGTTTCATTACTGAGGTTTATTTGCTTGCTAATTGACTCATGCAGACTTTTGACATGCTGTGCAAATTCCTCAGCTGATTTGGATGATCTAGACTCGAGGGGAAGGGGAATGAGATCCACAGGTTTCCTAGGTTTGTATCCATGCACGACTTCAAATGGACTCATACCTATGGACCTATTGATAGAGCTGTTGTATGCAAACTCGGCTCTGGGCAGGAGAAGATCCCAAGTGCCTGAATGATCCCCTACGAGGCACCTCAAGAGATTCCCTAGACTCCTATTGACGACCTCTATTTGCCCATCGGTCTGTGGGTGATAGGCAGTGGAGAATTTGAGTTTTGTGCCAACTAGGTGCCAAAGTGTCTTCCAGAAGTAACTAGTGAACCGGACATCTCGGTCAGACACGATGGTTTGGGGAAGACCATGCAGACGCACGACTTCATCAAAGAATAAGTGGGCTACTCTAGATGCATCAGATGTTTTGGAACATGCAATGAAGTGGACCATCTTAGAGAACCTATCAACGACAACAAAGATGGAATCATGCTTGTGAGCAGTGCGAAGTAAACCAAGGATAAAATCCATGCTCACATCAACCCATGGTCGATCAGGAACGGGGAGAGGAGTGTAGAGACCAGTGTTCTGTTTGACTTGTTTGGCCATTGTGCATGTCCTACACTGGGCTACAATCTTGGCCACATCTTTCTTCAGGCCAGGCCAATAGAAATGCTCCTCCACAGAATGGATGGTCTTGTTGCGGCCAAAGTGACCAGAAAGATCTCCAGCATGCATTTCCCAAATCAGGAAGTCCCGAACAGAAGTCCTCGGGACACAGAGTTGCTACTCTCGAAATAGAAAATCATCCTAGAGTAGATAGTCAGAAAAGGCTATCGAGGGTCCAGCAGACAGAGCAGAGTAGGTAGGGCCAAAATCAGGACACTCTCCATAGAGTTCCTTCATGCGGTCAAATCCGGTGACCTCTACCCGAACAGTGGAAAGAAGGGAGACCCTTCGACTCAAGGCGTCGGCCACCTTATTTTCCTTTCCAGCCTTATGTTTTAGGACAAATGTGAAAGACTGGAGGAATTCTACCCACCGACCATGCCTCGGGTTCAAGCCCTTCTGAGAGCCAAGGAATTTCAGAGCCTCGTGGTCCGAATATAAGACAAACTCTTGAGGTAAGAGATAGTGTCTCCAGTGTTTGAGGGCTTGGACCACGGCATAGAACTCCTTATCATAGGTGGAGTAACGAAGCTTTGCATCAGAAAGCTTCTCACTGAAATAAGCCACGGGGTGGCTTTCCTGGCTGAGCACTCCTCCTATTCCTACGCCAGATGCATCACAGGATATCTCGAAGACTTTGGAAAAGTCTGGCAGGCGGAGGACAGGGGCTTTGGTCATGAGCTCCTTTATGGCATGAAAAGCCTGGGAGGCGGCTTTGGTCCACTCAAAATTCTCCTTACAGATACAATCCGTAATGGGTGCCATAATGGTGCTAAAACCCTGAATGAAGCGTCTGTAGAAAGTGGCTAGCCCATGGAAACTTCGAACGTCATGAACATTCTGGGGTTCTGGCCAGTCTACTAAGGCTTGGACCTTGGATTGGTCCACAGGCACTCCTTCACTCGATACCACAAATCCAAGGAAAGCGACCCGGTCTGTCATTAATTCACATTTCTTGAGATTGGCAAACAGGGTTTCTCTCCTCAAAGTCAAGCAGACTTCCCTCAAATGATGGATGTGATCCTGGGGATTGTGGCTATAGATGGGAATGTCGTCAAAGTAGACGACAACAAAGCGACCAATCAGGGGTCGAAGGATTTCCGTCATAAACCGCATGAATGTGCTGGGGGCATTGGATAGCCCAAACGACATGACAAGCCACTCATACAGACCTTCTTTTGTTTTAAAGGCTGTCTTCCACTCATCCCCTGGTCGAATCCGGACCTGGTGGTAGCCACTTTTCAAGTCAATTTTGGAGAAGGTGGTGGCTCCACTCATCATGTCAAGCATGTCATCAAGACGAGGAATGAGAAACCTATACTTGACAATGATCTTATTGATGGCGCGGCTGTCAACACACATCCGCCAGGTGCCATCCTTCTTGGGTGTGAGCAAGGCAGGGACAGCACATGGGCTCTTGCTCACCCTGAGGAAACCTTTTTGGATAAGGTCCTCGACAATCCTTTGGAGCTCAGCATGCTCCTTGGGGTTCAGTCTGTAATGGGGAAGGTTGGGTAGGGTGGACCCGGGGACGAGATCAATAGCGTGTTGTACGTCACGCATGGGAGGGAGTCTAGAGGGCAAGTCCTCTGGGAAAATATCTTGGAAGTCCTGCAGAATTGCCTGGACCTCGGGGGGACTGAGACTCGGGACTCCTCGGGGGTGATGGTAACAACAACAGCCCAGACAGGGGCACCTTCGGCAACCTCCCTATTCAGCTCACGGACACCTATGAAGTTAAGGCGCCTAACCGGGTCATAACCAACCTTAGGGACCTTAGGAACGGGTGTGATAGGTGCAAGAGGAGAGGGAATGAGAAGTTTCCCCTCAGTGGGAGTCCGAGGACTCTCTTGAACCTTGGGGGTTCCAGTGGAGGTGGAGGTGGAACTCTTCCCCAGGGTCACCTTTGGGAGTGCCGGGTACAGCTGTATCTTCTTCCCATTGTGTGAGAAGGAACACTGATTGGACCGACCGAATGTAGTAAGGTCTACATCACAGATCCACGGTCGTCCTAAGATGATGCTACCAACCTTCATAGGCACTACATCGCACAAAATCTGTCCTTGGTAGGACTGGAATTGGATGGGAATGACACATGTAGTGGTGACTGGGATAGACGTGTCGTCAACCCAAGCCACATTGTATGGCCTCGGATGAGGATGGGAAGGTAGACCTAGACGGGAGACAAAGTCTGAAGAGACTGCATTGATACATGTCCTGTTGTCAAAAATCACCTTGTAGGGTTGGGATTTCACCATAATGTATGTTTGGAAGATGGAGGTTCGACGCCAGTCGTCCTCCTGGGGGTGGGTTAGGATGCAGCGAACTACACCCAGTCTTCCCTGGTTCGAACTCTCAGCAATATCTCCCACTTGCATGTACTCGACATGCGCGCTATCAAACCCCGCTTCTAATTCCTCAAACTGGGCAATGAGATCAGGGTCAGGCTTATATCTCTCAAGGTGTTCTTCTTCCTGAGATGGAAGCTCCACAGGCTGGGGGTCGGTCATGACCAAGGCTCGGGTGGGACAATTGGTGGCAATATGCCCTAGGTTATGACACCTAAAGCAGCGGACTCCTGAGACAGGGGTTGGTTGGGAAGTGCTCGAGACGGAACCCTTTCCCTTGTCATCCCTCCTATCAGTTTGCGGAGTGTACTCCAACTTGGGCACGGCAGCAGGTGCAGGTAAGGGGTTCCTCGTGAAAGGAACGGTAGGGGCAACGGCCCGAAGAGGGGTAGCGGTAGGGACATAGGAGGTGGAGGGGCCAGGCCTCTCAGAATAGCGGACCATGGGGTTTCGGGACTCGAGTTGGCGGTAGGTGGAGACCCGAGGTGGGACCACCCTTTGAAACCGCTCGACATCCCGAGCAACCTGATAGGCATGCTCGAGAGTGTTAACTTCCTGTAGAAGCAACTCCCGTTGTATGCTCTCGTGTAGGCCAGCCCTAAACCGTGAGAGGGTGACATAGGCATCCTCCATGACTCGATTCCGAAGGAAGAAGTCATCAAATTTGGCGATGTACTCGTCCACGGACTTTCCATCTTGGGTGAGTTTCTGCCATTGGTCTAAAAGACGCTGATGGTAGGAGGGTGGCAGATACTTCTCCCTTAGTTTCTCCTTCATTTCCTCCCACGTGCTTATGGGTTCCTCTCGTCTCCTTGCTAGGAGATTCTCAACGTTACACCAGTAGGTTTTGACTTGACCCAGGAGTTTCATTTTGGCAAACCTCACCCTTGTAGCAGGGGTCATACGGCTATGCCAGTCAAAATATTGATCCATCCCGGTCTCCCAATCAAGGTATGTAGCGGGGTTTAGGGACCCATCAAAATCGGAGCGTCAATTTTGACGTTCCGAAGGATGATATCCTCATCGTCGTGGTCTCTCTCTCGAGACGCACGAGCCTCTTGCTCTCTACCTTAGGGAGCCTGGTTCGGGCGGACTTGCTCTCTTTCCTCCCTATGATTGGCTACGGGATCGTCGTGGCCATTCACTCGTTCTTCCTCTCCCTTTAGTCGATCCTCTAAGGCTCGGATCCTCTCATCTAGTTTCGCTCGTAGTTGGCCTATAGATTCTTCAAAGTAGGCCACGAGATTGTGCTCGAGCTGGACTAGCATAACAGTCACGCCCTTTTGATCCATGGGTAGCGTTGAGGGGCGCTCTAAACGGCCGGATGAATTCCTAGACCAACGTGACATGCACGACCTCGGACCTAAATGATGCAATCCTGGGACTGATAATTAGCAAGCTATAGACCCGAATTTTGTTGGCTATTAGGCAAAGGGCCAATTTAAAGGGACCGGTCAGGGAGAGTTGCTCCCCCGTAGGCGAAGTAGTTGTGGAACTACCTCCTGACAATTATGGTGCCCTAATGCGACAATCTAGGGCCTAAGGATGGGTACATACAAGCTCTCGCTTTCCGCCCACAGTGATGTACTCAGGAGACTGGCTGCATGGATCGGGCTCTGCTCACTTCGTCGCGCGGCAAATGATAAGGATACTAAATAAGCAAGTGATTTGGAGCACGTACCTAGCTGACTGAGAAGTCAAGCTCCGACCGGAGACGAAGGGGAGGGGGGGCGTGCGTGCCCGCACGGTGTCGACGAAGCTTCACGGTTACAACAAATTCAGTCCACGCAGGGAGGATTTAACTTATTACAAAACCGCTTTAAAATGTCCCACGCAGGGGAACAAATTATTTCAACTTTCTCCGCGCAGGGAGACTTACGGACACTCACACTCCCTAAATTACGGACTGTGTGTCGGTGACCGGGTGACTCGGGCACCTGGCAAGCCGTCGTTTGTGGACTTGGGTGCCACAATTGATAAATTACAAGATATATATAAATATATATATATATATATATATAAGATTATATATATCTCAAATATATATATTATATATATTTAACTCCCTTTTTTTTCAAACCCCTTTTTTTAAACAAATAATATATATATATAGATATATATAACATTATATATATTCCATATATATTATATATATTCAACACATTTTTTTTCAACTTTCCACCTTTTTTTTTCAAACCTCCTTTTTGACTTTTTCAAATTCTTCTTTCTCTTTTTTTTTCAAACATTACCTACTCTTTTCTTGATTTTTTTTCAAACTTCAAACCCTTTTCCCAAGTCTTTTCTCTATTTTTTTTTCAAAACCCCCTTTTCAAACTTCTCCTCTGTCTGCGTAATCCACGGACGAGGGGTGGGTTCGCGACGGTCAAAGCTGGGCATGAAAGGGTGGCGCGTACGCATCAAGGGCCATGCATGTCGGCTAATGCGGCCAAGGAAGCAGGGCGCTGTCAGCGCGTCGACAAGGCCAAAAAGGCTTGAGCGGCCTTAACACGTGGTCCACGCTGGGCCAGGCTTGGGCGATCAAAAGAAGCTGGCGAACGGCAGCAAAGTCGGCGTGAATGGCGGGGCCTCTTCGCGGGCTTCACGGCACGGGTGAACAGGACAAGGCGGAGGGGTCTGCGGCCGGGCGCGCACGCAGGGAGGAGGTCGCAGGCGTGCTAGGTCCGCAGGGGGGCTGGCGATGGTCGCCGGAGGGCTGGGAGGTCCTCGGCTGGGAGCTATGAGGCCGAGGGGAAGGTGAAGGGGGTTGGCAGCGGCGGCTTGCGGCTGGGTGGGGGTGTGCGCAGGAAGGTGGCAGGGGGACGGTGCTGCGAGTGTGTGTCTGTGAGGGGAAGAGCTTGGCAGTGGTTGTCGCGGCGGCCGGAGGTGGCGAAGGCAGTCGGCGGTGGCGAAAGGCCAGGCGGCGGCGGCTTGCGGAGGTGGAGGCCGGCGATGGCGAAGGTGGTTCGTGGATGTGAGGGGTGGCTCGGACGTCGGCGCCGGCGGTCGGCGGAGGGGGGGGGTCTCGCGGTGGCCTCCGGGTGCGCAGGCGAGAGAGAAGCAAAGAGGCGGAAAACCGACAGAGAAAGAAACAGGGAGAGAGAGAGAAAGGGCGATGTGCGCTCGCGAGAGAGAGAGAGAGGGAAACACGGGAGAGCGAGAGAGTAACAAAGAGAGAGAGAGAATAGGCGGGAGAGAGGAAGAGAAAAACAGAGAGAGGGAAAGAGATAATACGAGAGAGGTTGATTCAATTTTTTTTTGTTCACTGCCTTCGAGAGAGAGATCTCGAGGGAGAGAGAATAGAGAGAGAGAAAACAGAGAGAGAAATAGGGAGCTAAATAAAAGTGGGTTTTTTTGTTTCAATTTTTTTTCTCAGATCTATAAAGGGAGATTTTTTTTTCTACTTCTCTCCTTCCTTTTTTTTGCCTTTTCTTTCTTTCTTTTTTTTTTCACTTCTGGGAACCGAAAGAACGAAGGACCGACGACGGGGACGTCGGGGTCGAGGGAGGTGCCGTGTTGGGCTCTGATACCAAATCTGACGCGGCGGCGACGTGAAAATGGATCGACGGCAGCTCCGGAGATGCGAACGGGACAGGATAACTTGCTACCTCACGCAGCTCGGCCTCACGCCGGACGGTCTCACACCGGGCGACACTCAAACTCACAAAATGAGAAAGAGGGAAGGAAAACTAGAAGGGGCCAAGACACCAACGTAGGTTGCTTTGATTCTTTCATTCATATCAAAATAACACACCCTAGCCTCCTATTTATAGGGAAGGCCATAACAACAATACCCACAATGTTTCACTAATTGTGTTTATACTCTAGCCTAATAAAATAAAACCCACCCACCTAACTTTTAACTCGTGGGTTTTAATCAAATAAAATACACAAAATACACATGTTATTTGACTAGCCTAATAAGACGATTAGGCACAAATACATAAAAATACGTGTATCACTCAATACACACAAATACGCCGAGTCTTCAGAAAGTCGGATCTCCGAGCCATAAACTTGGTGCAGTCGGGGCGGTGCGGCGTCGGCTCCGAATAGTGGACCCGGTAGTGGACCCAGTGTCCCCACCAAAAACTTTATTGGGCAAAGTTCTACATCAAAAACTCCTTAAACACTTTTGAGGATATGGACTAAATTTAAAGCAGACATCTAGCTAAAGGTAGCAGCAGAATTGAACCTTATCTGCAATATGGACAAATGTATGGAAGTATGTGCATTAGGAATCACTGCGAGTTCAGCCTAGCCCTTTTGGGCAAGTGGCTAACAAATATTAGAATACAACATCAGGGTCTTTGAGTGGAAATCCATCAAGCAACATTATTGTGGAAGAAAGAGAGTTTGTCGCATTTTCACAAGCACTTCTCCAACATCTCCCATTGATCGAAGGGTACTCAGGCATGTGTTGTGATGCCCTTAGGCATATCAAAAATGAAGAGTGATATGAACAGAGTTCCTGGCAAAATAAATGACGTGATAGTGGAATATTGGCAGATATGTTCCCAGATCTTGTCGGCATTTCAAATGATCTGCTAACCATTATGGCTGATGTATTTGATTTCAAGCTAGCCCTCTTGAGCAAGTGGCTAAGAAATATTAGAATACAAAGAGTGGGAAAAGTAAAGGGGTATTATACAAGGAAAAGAATTTGTAACATTTTCATGAGCCCTTCCTCCAACATGTCCTACTAACAGAAGGGTAACTCCTCAGGCTGTCTTGTGATCTCCTCAAGCATAACCATAATTATGGAGGAGGGAACAGAGTGCATTTTTCCTGGTAGATGGGATAGCAGAACTATGCAGTCAAAGGAGAGAGGTAAGCAAGAGAGCCAGGGGCTCGCCTAGTCCTCAACCGGTCTGTGTGTAACAGAGAGAGTGTCTGGATAACAGCTAATATAATGTTCACACCTATTATGCATCTAAGCATCCTGAGCATGCAACAAATACTCCACATGCTCCAATACAGGTCATTGGTTGGGGTCAAACATGCCTCACATTAGTTGCAGAAACCTCCAAGTACCTTGTATCTGAACATCGTGAGTATGCAATAATTTACTCCGCATGCTCCAACACTGGTCGTTGGTTGGGGTCAAACATGTCTGACCTGCATTGCATAAATCTCTAGGGCCATGTTTGTTTGCAGATTAGGTTAAGGGGGATATCATAACCGGGGTTAGCTTATTCCAAAAGATAAGCAATTTTGCTTTGATCGAGGGATACCATAACTGGGGTTATAGCTTATTCCGGCTTTTCCCTCAAACCGACTAGGATGGGTAAAGGTGGGGTATCCGAGTTAACCCAACCCTAGTATGCAAACAAACAAGGCCTAGGTACCTTGGGGATACCTTATATGTACACACACACACACACACGCTCCAACACTGGTCGTTGGTTGGGGTCAAGCACGTCTGACCTGCACTGCATAAATCTCTAGGTACCTTGGGGATACCCACACATACACACACGGGAGGAGCGAGCGAATGTATGAATGAAGAATGATGAAGGAAAAAGAGAACATAGTTGAATATCGGTTGCAAAACAATATGAACATATCTGATTCTAGAGAATTCTCACTAACTCAAACATACTTCACATGTAATGGCTTTTTGGGGGGGAAATTATTAAGAAGAAAAATATAAAATAGCCTATGATACCCAGTATGGATACAGAAATGCGAACTAAACAACATGAGTGTATCATACTAAATATGGAAGCAGGTTCAGATTTAGTCTTGGAGCTTCTTGCCATTTGAAGGATCCAGATAGATTCACACATTTAAGTTTACCATATGGCCTTCAACATCCACAAAGCATGCACAAATTCTAAATCAAAGAACTGGTTTCCTATCTAGTGTTCTGAAAAAAAGCTTACAACAGCCACTCCAATCACAAAATTCAGCACCAAGAGAATTACAAAAGTAAAAACAAATAAGAAATCTTTCAAGCAGAGTATCCATTGTGGATAAGAATCTAGCATTATTTATTTGCATAGAGGCAGCAATTTGCCAATTTTGGCAAGACTGTAAAGCCAAGCATTTGAAAGACACCTAACAAAACAATGTGCAACTTTGGGGTCTTACAGTCTAGGTCAGTTTGAGGGATTAATACCAATCAGTAATACCAGAACTGTCCCTGCAGTTAGGTGTGCGGGGATCCCATATCTGGGAGAAATCAAGATATATTTCTAAAGCTCTTCCTCATTCTCTTTCACTGTCTCTCTCCTTTTCCTTCTCTTTCTCTATCTTTCTCTCTCTTTCTCCTTTTCCTTATTCCCCATCCCCCACATTCTCCCAATTCTTTTTAGCCCCAGCCTATATTTCATCACAGACCCTGGAGAGGAAAGATCTCAAGATCCTGAGAGATGGTATTCCATGCAAAACATTTTTACACATCTTTCTAATTTTTACCAAAAGGATGCTGAGTACCTTCATAATCTTCTCGCCTTCCCTCTGCGGTATATCATAGAGTTTTGAAGTTGTTTCATCATGGTTTCCAATTAGAACGATTATCATAAGAAGGAAACAACTTTTCATTTCAAGTATATTTATTCACTTCAATAAACTAAAATAAAAACTTCCACATAATATATACGAGGGATAACATTTCCTATGATGGAGGATTTTAAAACTTATTCACCTCAACAAACCAAAACAAAACCTTCCAGAGAATATATACCCGCGAAAACATTTCCTTTGATAGAAGATTTTAAAAGTCCATTACACAATTGCGAATCCCTATTCAAGGAACCTGTCCATATTTAAAGATCAAATTGATATGCTTCCAAGATGAAAAAGGATCAGCATCCACATAACAACCACATGAATCCACATCACTTTTATCAATAACAATCAGAGCTGCTAGTGGCCTCTGAAGCCAAGACTACATATTCAATACTACAGTCTACATCTGCCCCCAAAATCAACCATTCTCCCAATTTACCTCTCTACAAAACTACTTAAACTGCTAAAACTCATTTTCAAAAGGAACCATCTCACCCACTATCATGTCTCTTCATTTTTATTCCACTCTTGTCAAATGGCAAAGAACAATTACGCATGAGTACATGGACTTCCATTATCACACAGACGATTTGACGGCTCAGCAAGTGGTTCAACTTGTTGAGTATAGCCATGGACAGGGATGGGTTATTAAATGGCAAACGATTATGCTGTTAAAGAGGAAAAAATGGGAAGCAACCCAGAAAATGTCAATTACTCGGCATTTCCGTCTTGTCAGTGCCTTAACACGGAAAAAGGAACGAAAACCTCTGATTCAAACGGGAAGAAGGAGATTAAAGAAATAACATGAAACCCATAATACAATCTTCATGTCCGATGTCCAACGTCCGATGTCCAATGTCCAACCTTGGTGTCGATGGCCTTGAAGACGACCCCATAGGTCCCCTCCCCGAGCACTTCGCGCTTGAGGTAGCGGTCGGCCACCCGCTTGGAGTTACCCGAATCCTCCTCGGCGGCGGCGGCGGGAGGAGCAAAGGTTGGATCGGCAGGCTTCAGTGGCATCATCATCCCCTCCGTGGCCGGACTCTTCACACTTCCAGGTTAAATCCCGCCGTTCAGCGGGGATCTCATCAGATAAAACACTACAGGCGGCGCCGGCGACGGCAGCTACGGCCGGATCCCTCCCACCTGCAGCTGCCGCCGCGTCGCAATGATGAGACTTACGAGAGATTCATCTAGTCGGGAGGGGAAGGGGGGGTGGTGGGTGAGAAGAGGGGAGAGGAAGTGGGGGGGGGGGGAGCTGCCCTGGTCTGCTTTATGAGCGCGCACACGCGGACCGGGAGCGGCAGCGTCCGGCGGTGGGGACACAGCCATTTTTCCCTCTATATAAAAAGTGGGTGGAGAGGTTTCCGTGATATTCTTTACGATTTGATTTTTTAGCGGGTGGATAAAGTAAAATGTCATTAGCATAAAATGTGGAATTATCGTTTTAACAAATAAAAATTCGAGATAGACTAGCACACGTGATATCTTATGAGAAAGACAAAATTAGCTCGACCTTTGTAAGGCCCATCTATCATAGGCCCAACTCGACTGGCGTCGCATACAGCGGGCCTCGACTGACGCGGCTCATTACATATAGCCCAGGACGACAGTCCTTGGATTCGACATCAAGACGGGTCTTAACCCGGACAGAATGACCGTCGGATAGGTCTCCGATGACCGACCGTTATCCCCCACGGCTCTGGTCTCGACTCCATCAAGGGCGAGCACGCTCCACGGGCGCCGTAAGACTCGTCAAGAAACTAGCCGACTCCGGGGTGATCGCCCCTCAACAGGAAACTCTCGCCACGATCGCGAGGAGCGTTATCCCACGACTTACTCCCTTCTCTCTTAAGGGATCGGCCACCTTCACGAGGACAACCCCCTATAAAAGGGACCCCAACGAAAGACAATGCACGGTGGATTTCTTTGCCAAAAGATACACACAGAGAGAAGAGTCATTCCTACTACTTCGAGGTCACGGCTGTTCACTCCCTGAGAGAGGACCCCCTCTGAGCGACCTTACCACCCAGTGAGCACTCGTGTAGTCGTCACTGAGGCCGGCGAGCACTTGTCGAGAGGCCCTACAGCCTTCTCAGACCTTCTACGGTGACCTCCTCCATCCTTTCTCTCCCTCTCTTCTCTGTCTACTATTTGATCTCTTGCTAACTTAAGTATCGGAGGGTTGTCTCTTAGGGTAACGCCCATGGCTCCTTCTGACGCTTGTCTCTCTGGTGCTTGCAGGCTTCCACAGGTGCCAGACGATCTTCCACAACAAACAAATAGAAAAGTATGGTACGTGGCGTAGGAACCAGATTCTTGTCGCTACATCTTCTTATATGATGAGGGTGACTGATCTCATAATCTCTAGTGTGGAGACACTAAGATATATGTGAAGGTGTCTATTACAAACATAGGGTTCACTGAAATGATCTAATCATAAATCTCTAGATAGTAATGATCCAACTATCAACCAAGAGATTTTTCAGTCATAGTAGCATAATTGGTCTTTAGACACAAGTAATGATATCTTGTACGAGGACTCCTATGTTTTGATTCTTGGAAAATGGAATTTAGTCACAAGTTCCGGATGCTCAAATCTTCGGATACAACAGAATACATGCGAAGGTAATTAAGTGACAACAATGGATCATTTACTCTTAAATATACTATGAGAAAGAATGCTATATGAATGTTACTTGAAAAAATCATCGACCAAGGTTAGACAGTTCACTAGAAAAGGAGTTTTCTAGGGGGACTTGGAGTATGGAGTTCATCAGGTCATAAGTAAGAAGGGTTTGACAGTATGATTATAGCCTTAATTATGGACAGAGATATTGTATGAATAAAGGACTATAATTGTGTAGTAACTGCGGATGGAAAGGTCCTAGAGTGATTTTATAGACCCCATTTATCTTTTAGAGTCACAGAGTATTTTTTGGTATTTACCGTGGCCTGAAAGCTCAATAAAAAATAATCATGAGATGATTATCCGTCGTAAGATGATGAGTTAATTATTTAAGTCATGAGATGATTAAATAATTAATTCTGTGTTAAGTGTTAATGCGAAATAGCTAAGAAAGAGTTCTTAACCTTAATAAGCCTAAAATCATATTGACATTGGGCTTAGAGGGTCACACACATTAGAGTTATAGACGACGAGAGTATTTATGTAATTATAGACTTATAAGGATTTTGAGAAAAATTAGAGAAGTTTATAAATAGTTGCATGAAAAGAACCATGCGCCAAACATCCAGAGTTCTTTCACTAGGCGGCCCCCCTCTCTCCTCCTTGGTTCTTGTGCCCTATTCTCTGTCCTCTCTTCTCTCCTCTCCTCTCCACTTTCTCAAGGGTTGAGACTCTGAAGAAAAGACTTCGTGGAGATCGTTCGAGGTGTGTTTTGTCGAGAGAACTCCATCGTTCGTGGCCTGTGTGGATACTGCAAGAGATCAGGCACTTGCACGGTTCGTTACCGCCACACGGGTATTGTTTCTGCTTCGTTGCGATCAACACATCGCATATTGACGCGGGACGGCGTCGGAGGCAGGATCGACGGCACTCCGATATCACGAATAGGACGGATAACTTGTTACCTCGCGCAGCTCGGCCTCACGCCGGACGGTCTCACACCGGGCGACACACTCACACTCAAAAGAGAATGAGAGAAGGGAAAGGAACAAGTGAGAATGGCTCTCACGTAAGACACTCTTTCATTCAATTTCATCATATCAAAACATACACCCTTAGCATTCCTTATATAGGAGGAGGCTATAACACTTACACCTTTTAAACTTTCCTAATTGCACATATGTCCTAGCCTAATAAAATAAAGCTCACCAACCAATGTTTGACTTGGACCCTGTGGACACCAAAAAAATTGCAAACCCAGATATCCTACTCGGCCTCGCATCAACAACGGCGCCGAGTGAAGAAGCCCCGGAGAGACTGGTCGTCCGGACTCCCCAAATATGCACACTGCCGTGAAGCCGTCCCCGGAGTCACGACGGCAAAGAGAAACCAATTCCCGGGAAGTGCATAATCCATGGGCCTCGAAGAAAATCAAGCGGGCCACGACTCGTGCTCACAACGAGCTCAAAACTGCCCATTTAGCCCTTCAGCGGCACGCCCCTGGAGCCCTTCAGCGGCACGCCCTCCAGGGTGCTCCAGCGGCACGCTCCCGTGAACCCCTTCAGCGGCACAGCCCCCAGCGGCACGCCCTTCAGACGCCCCAGCGGCACGGCCATTTGGCCCTCCAGCGGCACGGCCATCCAGCCCTTCTGCAGCACGCTTCATCGCACCAAGTCTATACAGCCATCAGCCCAAGTCTGTACGTTGGCTGAATGAACAAACAAAGTCTGTACAGCCAAGCCCCAAGTCTGTACATTGGCTGAATGCACAAACAAAGTCTATACGTCCAAGCTCCAAGTATGTACATTGGCTGGCTGTTTTGAACGCAAAGTCTATACACTCGTGTGGCAAGTCCGTACAGAGTTCTGGCAAACGCGAAGTCTATACACTGGTGAAGTCTGTACATCCACCAGTTCAACGCGAAGTCTATACACTGGTGAAATCTGTATATCCACCAGTTCAACGCAAAGTATGTACATCGATGAAGTCTATACATCAGCCCCTGCAAGTCTATACGTTGCAGCTAGGTGAAGTATGTACAGCCCATGCCTTGCCGAAGTCTATACACTCTTTGGTGCCCTCCAGTGGCACACTTTGAAGTGCCCTCCACGGCACACTTTTTATGCCCCCAGCGGCACACTTTGAAGTGCCCTCCACGGCACACTATGAAGGGCCCCCAGCGGCACACTATGAAGGCTCCCCACGGCACGCTCTTTGTGCCCTTCAGCGGCACACTTCTCTGGGCCTTCAGCGGCACGCCTTTTGCCCTCTTCAGCGGCACGCCTACAGTGTCTTACAGCGACACACTTCTTCAGCCCGCCAGCGGCACAGCGTGAAGGTTTTTCAACGGCCAAACGACGTGAAGCCCATGCCCTATGGATCCTCGGCGCGCAGTGGGCTGTCCAAGGTGTCACCCGGGGGTTGGGCCACGCTGCCTACTCCCACTGTCACCCAGGACAAGGGAGTCAACTCCCATTAAACCCCCCGGACGCTTCCCGCCTTCGAGGCTTCCACCGTGTGGGGTATAAAACCCCTCTTCGCTGCGAACAACAAATAAGGAGGAGAGGCATATACACAGAGGGGCATACACACACAGACAGATACACGCAGAAGAGAAGAAGGAGAAGAGAAGAAGGGAAGAAGAGGACGAGAAGAGAATAAGAGGGAAGAGAGGAAGAGAGGGGAGAGGCCCCGCTGTTCCAGCCACCGTCTCCGTCTGTGCGAAGAGGGAAGAGAAGAAGAGAAAGAAGAAGAGGAGGGGAGGCTCTGCCCCCCCCCTCCCGCTGCTCCGTCCACCGCCGTCCGCGCGAAGAGCAGAAGAAGAAGAAGAGAAGAAGGAGAGGGGAGGCTCCGGCTCCCCCGTTGCTATCCCGTCCACCACCGCCCGTGTGAAGAGAGGAAGAGAAGGAGAGTGAGTGAGGAGAGAGCGTGAAGTCCGGGAGGGGAGGAGTCCATGCCCCCAATTGTGTCTTCTTTCTTTCTTTCTTTGTCCCCTTGTTTTCCTTCCCGTCGTCATGTATTAGCCCCCTTGGGGCACTCCTCTTGTGTGAATAAAGGTAGAGGGCTTGCAATATCTCTTCGGACGTCTTTCCGACGCATTTCTTCCGGGTTTACATCCTTCGGTGTTTCACGCCCCTTTCTTTTCTTCCCTTCCTTAGGGTTTACTTCCTGTTGGGCGTTTTCCTCTTCGTTCACCCCCAGCCGTGCCTCCCATGGCACACCCCAATTGTGCCTCCAACGGCACACCCAAAGAGTGAAGTCCGGGAGGGGAGGAGTCCATGCCCCCCATTGTGTCTTCTTTCTTTCTTTCTTTGTCCCCTTGTTTTCCTTCCCGTCGCCATGTATTAGCCCCCTTGGGGCACTCCTCTTGTGTGAATAAAGGTAGAGGGCTTGCAATATCTTTTCGGACGTCTTTCCAACGCATTTCTTCCGGGTTTACATCCTTCGGTGTTTCACGCCCCTTTCTTTTCTTCCCTTCCTTAGGGTTTACTTCCTGTCGGGCGTTTTCCTCTTCGTTCACCCCCAGCCGTGCCTCCCAAGGCACACCCCAATTGTGCCTTCAACGGCACACCCAATTGTGCCTTCAACGGCACACCCTGATTGTGCCTCCAACGGCACGCCCAGTTGTGCCGCCTTCACAGGCACGCCCTCTTTGAACCCTTCTCCGGCGCGCCTGATCAGGTCTTCGCCGGCACACCCCGTCGGCCCCCAGCGGCACACCTGTGGACACCCAAAAATTGCACACCCGTGATATCCTATTCGGCCCAATATCAACAAGCGCGTCCACAACACCCCAACTGTGCTCAGCGGCACACCCTAGCCGTGCCCCAGCAGTACGCCCCAGCCCAGCCCCAGCGGCACACCTTTGGCCTGCCTCTACCCGGCACACCTGGCCCTCTCCCTGCCAGTCAGGGTATCCTTAGGTTGCATTAGCCCCGTGTTTCCTCTCTATCGTCCCCTCCAAGTTTTCCGAGATTTTATTAAGGTGTTGCCGCTCTCGGGCGCCCACCTCCAGTTGTCGGATTCCGCCACTCCATGTGGGCGCGTTCCCTGTATCTCCCTTACGCTCGGGTCAAGGGGAGATGCTGCCGAATTTTTGTTAGAAACAATAACATATTTAAAGACAAAAGGAAGCAACAAACAAATGGAATAGCCACACATTTAAAAGATAAAAGACAGCAACAAACAAACGAAAAGAACAACGGTGAAATGCCTTAACCAAAGCAAATGGAACCGCAATCAATTCAAAGAATACCGAATCGAACGACAACTAAACAACTTGAACATCCGCCCTCACAAAAGAAAGAATGAAAATTAATCAAGAGAAGAAAAGAAGAAACCCATGCAAACTTAATAAAATCAATAAAAGAAGAAAAGAAAAGCCTTAAAAACAAATAATAGAAGATCCCAACCTTCACCGACGCGCTTTGTTGTGGCCCTAGCGGCACACTCCGATAACCTTCACCGGTACACCTTCATCCCTCTCCCACTACCTCATTCTCCCCTTCGCCGGCACACTTCCCTCAGCGCCTTCAACGGTGCACTCATCTGGCCCTTCGCCGGCACACTCTACCGCCCCATCCTAACCCCCAGCGGCACACCCCTGCTTAGCCCCAGCGGTACACTCTCATTACCCTCAGCGGTACACCCTTGTTACCCCGAGCGGCACACCCCTCTTTGCACCCAGCGGTACACCCCATTCCCCAGCGGTACACCCATATCCCTTCGTCGGTACACTATATATGTGTATATATATATATATATATATATATATATATATATATATATATATATATATATATATATATATATATATATATATATACACATATGCATAGCATGATAATAACAACAGCAGTAGCAAATGAATTAATGAAACTTATGCTAATTAAAGGACTCCAAATGTGTAGCAGTGATAACGATAGTAAAATGAGGGGGTAAGAAAAATAATGATAATAGTAATAAATAAAAGAAGAGAAATCATTCGGGACGAAATGCATGAAGAAGTAATAAACGGCAGAGGAAAGAGAGGAACCTATAACTAAGAAAATCCCAAATAAAAAAGGATGTCGGGGCCCACATTGCAACCCCATCTCTCCCCGTGGCCCGACGCAAGAGGAACAACAACGCCGCCCTCTCAGGCCGGACCCGAGTCTTGGGAGTTATTCCGACATGGCGAGGTTCCGACCTAATCTCGGGCCGACATTCAAATCAGACCGGATTCGTTTCTCGCCCCGGATCCCTTCCGAGCCATCATTAAAATTACCGTGCATGCGGCAGACATTTGAACGGGTTCACCTCGATTTTCGCCGCATTTCTATTATGGACTTGCGTCCGAACATGAAAAGGCCCGTGAATGCCCGACATGGCCGATGGCTCCCATCCCGACATGATCGTAATCCAGCGTTGCTCCGGGCCAATAGTTCATCAATTCCGACCCGTTCCTATTGGGATTCATTCCCGCTTTTTGACTGAAATTGCCGTGAACTCTGCATACATTTATACGGGGTTGTGCCTAGCTACGCCGTACCTTCAATACGGACCCTTGTCCGAATATCAAGTGGTCCGCAAGTGACCGACAGAAATCGGAATAGAAAGAGACGGCTCCCGTCATCCCTGGACCCTATATACGGGAATATCAATAAGGCCTTTGTGGGCTGTGCTTGGACCTCGGGTCCGTCCCGATTATGGTCATTGTCTGACCCACGCCCTCGGCCTATAGCTCGCTTCCTTCGAACATGTTTTGGGTTTTGGAATCTAGTCCCGGGACTCTTCCCCGTTGCCCTCCGGCACCGGGAACATTAATGATGCCCACGCAAGCCCCGTTTGGACCACGGGAGGCGCCCCCGGTATGGTCCCGACTCGATCTCGCACCGGGCCAATAAATTCGCTAGTTTCCTGCTACACTAATCGAGATTTGACCGAATGTTTTCAGTGTCTCGGAATAATGTATTTGCCGTATCACAGCATACATATGTTCCAGGTCCTCCTGCGACGATTATGATACTCTCAAGCCGGACACCCGTCTGAATATTAAACGGTCTCCCGAATGACCGACACGTTTCGAACGTCCGCTTCCCTAGACACATGGCTTTTCAGCTGATTCAAGGGATATTCCCTCGTTGCCCCTTGGCACCGGAAATATTAATGACGCTCATGCAAGTCTTGTTTCGACCGCGGGGGGCCCACCGCAGTATGGTCGCAGCTTGCTCTTGCACCGGGCCAACAGATTTACTGGTTTCTGACCGCTCTGACCGAGTTTTAGCCGAACGTTCTCCGCTCTTCCGAACAATAGATTTGCCGTATCTCGGCATACATGCTTTTCGGTTTTCCCGCGACAACCGTGATTTTCTCGAGCCGGACATTCGTCCGAACATTAAATGGTCAATACACGACCGACATGATCTCGAATGGTTTTCTTCTCGCCCTCGCACGAGGATTTCAATATCCCGTAATAGACCTTCCATGCAATTGATTTCTTGGCCATGAGGCCCTAAATCCCGACGATTAATCAAGGGTGTTCCCTCGCATGGGGGATGTAAATGACGTCGTGACCTTTATGGCACGGCGGGTTTTGGTCCCGACACGAACCACACAATCGTCTGACGAAGTCAAGTCGAGCGCACCGTGGGCTCCTCAGAGCCTGAATAAATTGTCACTTTGTGACTGGCACGCCCACGCACTTAATAGACGAATCAACCATTCCCGAATAGACGAAACCACCTGAATAAGCGAATTTTAGTGCGTCCATAAGTCTGGCACGCCCGGTGGGACCTAAACCACCCTTCATCTCTTCGCCGAGATTTGGGGCCTCGTGGCCTCCTAATTAACGATGTTTGCCTGCTTTGATGAATGGCAGGTGCTGTCTTCGCCAGTTCTATGGGGAGAAAAGCCAGACTCGGTGCAGCTGCCTTCGTGGTCTCGGGGAGGCTGCTTCGAAGCATATGCAGCTTCCAGGAATCATGGGGGCTGTTATAAAAAAGGGAGAAGAGAAAGAGAAGAGAAGGGAGGGGAAATCAAACCCCCCTTTTCCTCAAAAAGAAAGAGAAGAAAAGAAGAAAAGAAGAAGAGAAGAGAAGAAGGAAAAGAGAAAAGAAAGAAGCAAAAAAAAAGAGAGAGAGAATTGGCTAGAGAGGGTTGTACGGCCATGTCCGTCGAGACCCGTGCTGAACAAAGATTACCATTGTGGGGTTGATGCGGTGGAGCGAACCACTCATCCCCTCCCTGAGGGCGTGAGTGCTCTCCTGCACCTCCACCCTGGTCAATCATACAAGAAGAAGAGAAGAGAAAAAAAAAAGGAAAAAAGAGGAAAAAAAAGAGAGAAAGAGAGAAGAAAGGAAGAAAAGTTGGCCAGCATCGCCGACTAAAAGAGCAAGAAGAAACCTGGCATCCCGCCCGACTTTAGGAGGCTCCGACTCTGCGGTGCAATGACCCCGCTCGTTCCTCCTTCCTACTGCCTCCATCCGGCATAAGACGGCCCCTCGAGTGACTGTTAAAAGACCCAGCGAGCCACAATTGTAGCTTGGTGAATGGTTGCCCGCTGTGGAGAATGTTTTGTAGCAATGAGGCCGAGCACGGCCACCACTCCCGAAGAGAGCATGCGCATACCCCGCCAGGGGGATGAAAAGAATATATATACCATGCTACGGGGCATAGGAGGCAAAAAAAAGAAATACACCCCGTTCCCAGGGGCACATGAAGAGAATCCGCCCCGACTGAGGGGCACACAAAGCAAAAGCTACACCCCGGCTTCGGGGCATTTAAAGAAGAATCCGCCCCGACCTGGGGACGTAAGAAGAAATAGAGCTGCACCCCGACTTAGGGGCATTTGAAGGGGAAATACACCCCGGTATGGGGGCACCTGAAGCAGAAGACATACCCCGCCATGGGGACATAAGAAGAAAGGGATACACCCCGGCTTGGGGACGCTCAAAGAAAAGGAGCCACACCCCGGACTGGGGGCATACAAAGAAAGAAATACACCCCGGCCTGGGGGCATAAGAAGCAGAAGAAACACACTCCACCAAGGGGGCATACGAAGAAAGAAACACCCTCCACCCTGGGCGCATAAGAAGAAGAAGAGTGTCCCCCGATATGGGGGCATAAGAAGCTAGAGTATACCCCGAGCTAGGGGGGATATAAAGAAAGAAATTAGACCCCGCTCCGGGGCACACAAACATGAGAAGAAGAACTCACCCCGCCAACGGGGACACAAGCAGCAAGAATACAACCCGGTTGGGGGCGTAGAAGCGAAGAGACCCACATCCTGACTTGGGAGCATACGAAGAAGAAGTATACCCCGCTTAAGGGGCAATTGAAGAAACAGCCTACCCCGCCTGGGGACATAGAAGCCATGAAGAGCACGCCCCGACTCAGGGGCATATGAAGAGAAGTCCACCCCGGCTTAGGGGTGTCTGAAGAAGAAACATACCCCGCCAGGGGCCATAGAAGCCATAAAGAATACGCCTCGGCTTAGGGGCATTTGAAGAAGCTGCATCCCACCCTGGGAGCATAAGAAGAAAAGAGTCCACCCCATCTTAGGGGTATTAAAAAAAAAACATACCCCGCTATGGGGGCATAGAAACCATAAAGAATACACCCCGGCTTAGGGCTATTTGAAAAAGAAGGATACCCCGCCTCGGGGGACATTGCAAGCAGCGATATACCCTGCTTGGGTGCACAGGAAGAGACCACACCCCACTCCTAGGGGCACATGAAGAGAATTCGCCCCGACTCGGGGGGTACATGAAGCGACAAAGAATACACCCCGCCTTAGGGGAATTTGAAGAAGAAGCATATACCCTACCAACGGGGGCACAGGAGCCATCAAGAAAACACACCCCACTTTCGGGGCTCAAGAAGCAAATATTCCCCAGCGTGTCGGGGCAAAAGAAGAAGAATCTCCCTCGGGGGCATAAAAAGCAAAGATACACCCTCGTGCCGGGGGCACACGAAGAGAATGCACTCCATCCCGGGGTCATGAGAAGCATAAGGCGCATCCCACCCTGGGGGCATATGAAGCGAAAAGAATACACCCTGGCTTAGGGGAATACAAAGAGAAGTATACCCCACTCTGGGGCAGAGGAAGCGGGAGAATCACACCCCCGTCTTGGGGGTATTTGAAGAAGAAATATACCTCGCCTCGAGGGCCTAGAAGCTATAGAGAAACTCACCCTGGCTCAGGGGCATTTGAAGAAGCTACGTCCCGCCTTGGGGGCATAAGAAGAGAAGAATACGCCCCGACCTTGGGGCATTCGGAGAAGGAATACATCCCGACCTCGGGGTCCATGAAGTAACATATATCCCCCCCCGGGGGGCATCTGAAGCAGAACACACAATATTCCCCGGCTTAGGGGAGCACGTGAAGAAAGGAATACACCCCGATGCGGGAGCACATAAGCATAAGAAGAAGAGACTGTCCCGGCCAGGGGTCATGAGAAGAAGCAGAGTTGCACCTCGGCTCAGGGGGGCATATGAAGAGAAGTGTACCCCACCTTGGGGCATAAGAGGCAGAAGAATCAACCCCGACTCAGGGGTAACTGAAGAGAATTCCACCCCATCCCGCCACGGGGGCACAAGAAGCAAAATACCCCCCCGTCTTGGGGGCATATGAAGCCAAGAATCACACCCCCGTCTTGGGGGTATTTGAAGGAGAAGCCCACCTCGCCTCGAGGGCCTAGAAGCTATAAAGAACACTCCCCGACTCAGGGGCATATGAAGAGATGTCCACCCCGGCCTAGGGGTATTTGAAGAAGCATACCCCGCCAGGGGACATAGAAGCCATAGAGAATACACTCCGGTTTAGGGGTACTTGAAGAAGCTACATCCCGCCTTGGGATCATGAGAAGAAAAGAGAATCCACCCCGGCTTAGGGGCCTTTGAAGGAGCATACCCCAGGCTCGGAGTCCATGAAGCAACATGCACGCCCCCGGGGGGAACATCTGAAGCAGAACAAACAACATCCCCCGGCTTAGGGAAGCATATGAAGAGAGGAATACACCCCGATATGGAGGCACGTAAACAAAGAAGAAGAATTCACCCCGCCTCGGGTGCATAAAAAGCAAGAACTACACCCTGCATCAAAAGCGGCAATACACTCCACTCTGGGGACACTAGAAGTGGAATACACCCCGTGCCGGGGGCATATGAAAAAAAGGGGGGATACCTCGCTCTGGGGCATCAGAAGCAGCAATACGCCCCACCTTGGGGGCATCAAAAGTAAAAAAATACGAGCACAAGAAGCAAACATTCCCCCCGGGGTGTCTGGGAAGAAAAAAAAGAATTCACCCCGGCCTGGGGACACTTGAAGAAAGAAGCACATCCCGCCACTGGGGCACATGAAGAGAACCCCTCCCGCCTCGGGAGTCTAAGAAAGAGAAGAATACACCCTGGTCTGGGGGCTTTTGAAGAAACAACATACCCCCTCCATGGGAGACAAAGCTACGCCCCGACTCAGGGGTATCTGAAGAGAGATCACCCCGTCGCGGGGTCATAAGAAGCAAAAGAATACACCCCGACCCGGGGACACATGCAGAGCGTCCACCCCGCTCAGGGGGCACAAAAAATTACACTCCGCCCTTGGCGCATAAGAAGTAGAAGCATTTACCCTGACCCGAGACACGGAAGCGAAGAGACATACATCCCGATCTGGGAGCATAAGAAGAAAGATATACTCCGCCCAAGCGGCATTTGAAGAAACAACATACCCTGCTTCGGGGGCACAGAAGCCGTAAAGAGATGCACCCCGGCCTCAGGGGGGCATAAGAAGCAAGAGATACACCCTCGTGCCGGGGACATATGAAGAGAAGCACTCCTCCGCCTTTAGGGGTAGAAGAAGCAGAATTCACCCCCGCCATGGGGGGGGTATAAGAAATAAAAGACACGCCCCGTACCAGGGGCATACGAAGAAGAAACATACCCCGCCTGGGGGCATAGAAGCAGTGAAGAGTATACCCCACCATGGGGGCATTTGAAGAGAGCTACACCCCGCCTCGGGGGGCATTAAAAAAAAACACATCCTGGTCTGGGGACATAGAAGCCAAAAAAATACACCCCGCCTGGGGGCACAGAAGTAAAGAGACAAAACACACCCCTCAGGGGGGGATGCATACCAAATGAAGCTACACCCCGCTCTGGGGGCACATTAAGAGAAATACACTCCAGCACTGAAGCGTTAATGAGAAAAGAAGAGCAGAAAAGAAAGAAAAAAATGGGCATACGAGGCAGACGTGGTCTTCGAGCCCGCCTCATTCCATAAAGGAAGAGAAGAAAAAAAAGAGAGTCACGAGACAGACGTGGTCTTCGAGCCCGCCTCTTCACACAAAAGAAGAAGAGCATAACCAAAAGAAGACACATGAGACAGACGTGGTCTTCGAGCCCGCCTCATCACACAAAAGAAGAGAAGGAAAGAAAGAATGCACATGAGGCGAACATGGTCCTTGCACCTGCCTCTCTACAAGAGAAGAATAGAAGAGAAAAAAGAGACATGAGGCGAACATGCTCCCTGCACCCGCCTCTCTACACAAAAGAAGAAGAGAAGAATAGAAGAGAAAAAAAGAGACATGAGGCGAACATGGTCCTTGAACCCGCCTCTCTACACAAAAGAAGAAGATAAGAAAAGAAAGAAATGATCACGAGGCAAACATGGTCCTTGCACCTGCCTCTCTACAAAAGAAGAAAAAAAAAGAGAAAGAACAATCATGGGGCGAACATGGTCTCTGCACCTGCCTCTCTACAAAAGAAGAAGAGAAGGGACAAAAAGAGAGTCACGAGACATACGCGGTCTTTACACCTGCATGTCCACAAAAGAAGGAGAGAAGAAAAGAAAGAAATGATCACGAGGCAAACATGGTCCTTGCACCTGCCTCTCTACAAAAGAAGAAGAGAAAGAACAATCAAGGGGCGAACACGGTCTCTGCACCCGCCTCTCCATAAAATAAGAAGAGAAGAAGAGAAAGAACAATCACGGGGTGAACATGGTCCTTGCACCTGCCTCTCCATAAAAGAAGAAGAGAAGAAGAGAAAGAACAATCACGGGGCGAACATGGTCTCTGCACCTGCCTCTCTACAAAAGAAGAAGGGAAGAAGAAAAAAGAGTGGTCATGAGGCGAACATGGTCTTTGCACCTGCCTCTCCATAAAAGAAGAAGAGAAGAAGAAAAAAGAATGATCACGAGGCAAACTTGGTCTCTGCACCCGCCTCTCCATAAAAGAAGAAGAGAAGAAGAGAAAGAACAATCACGGGGCGAACATGGTCCTTGCACCTGCCTCTCCATAAAAGAAGAAGAGAAGAAGAGAAAGAACAATCACGGGGCGAACATGGTCTCTGCACCTGCCTCTCTACAAAAGAAGAAGAGAAGGAAAAAAAAGAGTGGTCATGAGGCGAACATGGTCTTTGCACCTGCCTCTCCATAAAAGAAGAAAAGAAGAAGAAAAAAGAGTGATCATGAGGCAAACATGGTCTTTGCACCTGCCTCTCCATAAAAAAAGAAGAGAAGAAGAAACATAGTAATTTTGAGGCAGACGCGGTCTTTGCACCCGCCTCTTCACACAAAAGAAGAAGAGAAGAAAAGAAGGAAATGATCACGAGACAAACATGGTCTTCGTACCTGCCTCCCCACAAAAGAAGAAGAGAATAAGAGAAAGAAGGGTCACGAGGCAAACTTTGACCTCCGACCTCCAGCCATCCAACAAATAGAAACCAACTAAACCTTCCGCCGACGGGGCGTTAAACCGACTAAACCTTCCGCCGACGGGGCGTTAAACCGACTAGACCTTCTGCCGACGGGGCATTAAACCGACAAAGGCCTCCCAGATCTGGGGTTTTGTAGCTTGCTTCCCAAAATTCGGCCCTCGTGGCCCGCTTCCCAATTTTGGCTCTCGCAGCCTGCTTCCCCTGGCTCTCGTAGCATGTTCCCTAATTCTGGCTCTCGCAGCCTGCTTCCCCCTGGCTTTTATAGCCTGCTCCCCAACTTTTGCCCTTGCATCCTTCTTAACTTTGGCTCTCGCAGTATGTTTCCCCCTGGCTTTTATAGCATGCTTCCCAACTTTGGCTCTTGCAGCCTGCTTACCTTTGGCCCTCGTGGCCTCCTTCCCAACTTCGGCTCTTTGCAGCCCGCTTCTCAGCTTCGGCTTGTAGCCCACTTCCCCAATTCTGGCCCTCGTAGCCTGCTTACCTGTGGCCTTCGTGGCCTGCTTCCCAATTCTGGCCTTCGTGGCCTGCTTATCTTTGGCCTTCGTGGCATGCTTCCCAATTCTGGCCCTCGTAGCCTGCTTATCTCTGGCTCTCGCAGCCTGCTCCCCCACGGCTTTTATAGCCTACTTCCCAACTTTGGCTCTTGCAGCCTGCTTCCCTCTGGCCCTCGTGGCCTGCTTCCCAACTTCGGCTCTTTGTAGCCCGCTTCTCAGCTTCGGCTTGTAGCCCGCCTCCCCAACTTTGACTCGCGTAGCTTGCTTCCCTTTGGCCTTTGTGGCCGGCTTCCCAATGTTGGCTCTCGTAGCCTGCTCCCCAAACCTTTGGCCCTTGTAGCCCGCTTCCCAGCATCTCCCGGCTTCTATGGCCCGCTTCCCTAATACCCCTTCAGCCGTTCGCGGTCTGCTTCCCTAATACCTTTACTATCACTACACTTATACGTAACAACAATATTTTCTTATGTGAAAAACAAAACAAAACAAAAGCAAAACAAACACACAAAAAAGAGAATGCATGATTGCCCTGCTTGCATGGTTGCTTAATATAGAATAATACACCTCCTTGGAATTTTCTAGGACCGTGTTTCCTTGCTAAATAACATTGCCCCGATTCCGGATGCACGGGCGTCATGACACGCGCTCGAAGGGAACCCAATTATGGCGGGTGCACACGTCAAGGGGAAGAGTCATGGCTGAATCGCTAAGCCCAACTCACAAAATCAACCTGAGGTAACGCTCCCACACTTATCACTTAATGTGTTCAATAGCCTTCGACTATAGGGATTGCCCGAATTTCTTCTTAGCACTCTACGGAGACTTGAATTCCTACACTCGCGTGAAAGGTAATCGTGAGGAAAAAGCTGCCTACCCCCACTGTAAAAAAAAAGAGATAGAGAAACGCGGAGCCAAGTAGCCGGGAATCCCCACTGAAACAAATGAGGAGACTCGCGCGAAATGGTGAAGCGAATTACAATAAGGATGAAACCTATTAGCCGGGAATCCCCATTGAGACACATGAGAAGACTCGCGTCAAACGGTGGAATCCATAATAGAATTACAATAAGGATGAATCTTAGTAGCCGGGAATCCCCATTGAGACACATGAGGAGACTCGCGCCGAACGGTGAAATCCGCTACAAAAATAAACAGACGGGGAGTTGTGCGAAGCTACCAAAATCGAGAGCCTGAAACATATCTGTAGGCGCTAGAGTGATCCTCGAGTGCCACCAGGAAAACCCGCATATCCCTATGGTTAGGGCTCTTTGTCCACACACTTGCACTGCCGCGTCACAGATAATTGCCTCGGGTGAAATGCGTGAATTTAGGCTATGCATGCAAGACATGCGATATCCTCTTGACGGGTGCACCACCCCTCAGTTGTGTCTCGCGGCCCGCACCGCATCTACGAATTACGGGCGATGTCCCTATCCTATCCCCTATAGGGGGAGCTGCCTTACTTATATCTATGTTATGTCTGCTAATGAATGCTTACATGCTTGAATAAAAAAAATATATAAAAAATAATAATAATAAATAATAAAAATGTGCGTATGCAATAAACTCAATTCTGGCCATCGAAGCCTACGTTCCCAGCTACGGCTCGTAGAGCCCAATCTTGGCCCCCATGGCCTACATCCTGCCCTCACGGCTCGTTAATCTCCCAATTTCGGCTCTTGTAGCCTGCTTCCCAACTTCGGCTCTAGCAACCGGCTTACCTTTGGCCTTCGCAGCCTGCTCCCCAATTCCGGCTCTTGCAGCCTGCTTCCCAACTTCGGCTCTAGCAGCCTGCTTGCCTTTGGCCTTCGCAGCATGCTCCCCAATTCTGGCTCTTGCAGCCTGCTTCCCAATTCTGGCCCTCGTGGCTTGCTTCCCAATATCTTTGGCTCTTGCAGCCTGCTTACCTTTGGCCTTCGCGGCCTGCTCCCCAATTCTGGCTGGCTCCCGTAGCCTGCTTCCCCGATTCGGCTCTTGCGGCCCGCTTCCCAACATCCCTGGCCCTTTACGGCCTGCTTCCCAGAATCTGGCCTACACGGCCCGCTTCCGTAACGCCAACTTTGGCCCTCGCCGCCCACTCTCCCAAGTCCGGGTTTCATAACTGATATCCCCGGCGCATTTTTGAATCAACAAACTCTTCTCTCCGTCCCTTCGGATGACGAACATCTCAGTTGCTTCTGGCCTTGGCTGTTTCGGCCTCACTTACTGGCTCCCGTGCCAACAGCTTTCAATTATCGGCCGCTATACCTACAACTCTTATATCATTGGCATCCATGCCAACAGCCACCTGGAGTTCTTCAAAAAAAAAGGAAAGAGAAAAAAAAGAAGGGAAAAGAAGGGAAGAAGAGAAGAAACAAAAAAACAACAACAAAAAGGACAAAAAAGAAGAGATGACAAAAGAGAAGAAAAGAAAAAAAGAGAAGAAGAGAAAAGAGAGAAGAAAAGAAAGAGAAGAGACAAAGAGACCAACATACCACTTCAGTCCCCGGCATCCCGTCGGCACTGATGAAGAGACCAACATACCACTTCAGTCCCCGGCACCCCGTCGGCACTGATGAAGAGACCAATATACAACTTCAGTCCCCGGCACCCCGTCGGCACTGATGAAGAGACCAACATACCACTTCAGTCCCCGGCACCCCGTCGGCACTGATGAAGAGACCAACATACCACTTCAGTCCCCGGCACCCCATCGGCACTGATGAAGAGACCAATATACAACTTCAGTCCCCAGCATCCCGTCGGCACTGATGAAGATACCAATATACAGCTTCAGTTCCCGACATCCCGTCGGCGCTGATGAAAAGATAAAGAGACCAACAAACCAGGTCAGCTCCCGACACCCTGTCGGCACTGACGAAGAGACAAAGAGACCAACATGTCTTGTCAGTCCCGACACCCTGTCGGCACTGACGAAGAGACAAAGAGACAACAAGCCAGGTCAGCTCTCGACACCCTGTCGGCGTTGACGAAGAGACAAATAGACCAACAAATCAGGTCAGCTCCCGGCGCCCTGTCGGCACTGACGAAGAGACCAAGAGACCAACTGTAATATCCCGGACCTTTCGGATCCTTTCTTCATGGGTCCCAGATCTGGTTTTCGGAGCGTCCAGCTCTGTTGTGTCCGAAATTTCGTTTCGGACATCTTTCGTGTTCGGATCGGCGCGATCCGGAGTTGTTTCCGAGGCCTGGAGGCGTTCCGCGGCTTTTCCGTGTGGGTTTTCCGATTTCCGGTGTGTATTTTGGCTTTTACTTCGGAAGCTCGCTGCGGGTGAATCGGGCCGTTCACCTGGGCACGAGTGGTACCGTTGTGATCGGTGCGTTTCGAGGATCGCGGGGGTGTAATTTTCTATTTTTTAAAATTTTTGGTATTTTCCGGATTTCCTATAAATACCCCCATGTTTCTCTCTCCTCCACCACCCTCTTCTTCTTCTTCTTCTTCTTCTTCTTCTTCTTCTTCTTCTTCCTCCTTCCTCCTCCACCGTAACCCTCTCCCTCTCCCTCTCTTCCTCCCGTTCGAGCGCGGCTAGCTCCTCTCCGGCTGCTGACAGTGGCGGGGCGACGGCGCGGCGACGTGGACGGCGGTGAGGCGATCGTGGGGGCGTGCGGCGAGCGTGGGAAGCGTGAGGAGGCGGGGTTTCCAAAGGCGTTCTTCGTGGTTTATGGGCGATCCGGCGGAGCATTCGCTCCATTGAGGTAGGGTGACGTTCCTTAGCCTCTTGCCGTTCATTTCCGTGGTTTGTAGGCCGCGGGGAGGCCGAGAGGGGCTTGATTGAGCGAGTTTGGGGGTTTCCATGATTTGGGGAGAGCTCGCCCGATCTATGGTTTTAGCCCGCGATTCACGTTTGGATGGCTTAGATGCATGCTAGGGGTCCCCAGGGGTCTTCCCCTTTATTTTCCCCCTCTCCGGTGGAGGCACGGGGGCGTGGTCGAAGTTTTTGGGGTTTTCCCGCCGTAGCGTGCTCGGGAGTGTGTAACGGTCACTCCAGTGACCGTCACATGCTTGTGACGCCCCTAGAGGGGTGCGTTACATTACTGAGTAATGTTTTTGGGGGTCGGGGGCTGTAACGGCCTCACGATAGACCGCCATTTGCCTATGACGCGTTTGGGTAGGGCCGTCAGGGGCTTTCGACCGTTGGTTTGTGACCGTTGGGGGTCAGGCCATGTAACGCACCGGGCTAGGCACGTTACATGCGTATAACGCGCTGGGGTAGGCGCGTTACTTCCTGTTTTCACCCCAAGTGTGAGGGCCATGTAACGCGCTGGGCCAGGCGCGTTACATGCGTGTGACGCGCCGGGCTGGGCCGTTACATCCCTTTTGGCTTTGGGAGCGTGGGGGGTGTGTAACGCACGGGGCCAAGCGCGCTACACTCTTGTAACGCGCCCGGACCAGGCCGTTACATCCCTTTCCACTCTGACTGTGTGACTGTCTGTTTTGAACCGTTAGGCGCATGTAACGGTCTCGCCTAGACCGTTACTTGCTTGTGACGGCCCTAGGGTGGACCGTCACATGCCTGGTTGCCCCATGAGTGTGGCAACCCCGTTTTTACTCCTACTGTGGCCACCGTGCGACGGGGCTGGTGCGTGGGGTGATTCCCACACGTTGTCGGATTCGGACGTTGTTTTCCGTTGACTTGAGAGTCTACTCCTTCAGTGACCCTCCACTAGTCGTAGCCCACAAGTACGATGTGCTGGTCTCACCTGGGAGTGGTGTACGGGCATTCACCTTTGAGACGGTTTGTGGACCGGTTACCGTAGGCCCCTCGTCGGTAGCCAGAGTCCGGCTACGGGGGAAAACCGGTCAGAGGACCAGACCTAGTGACGCAAGGTCTGTGTGTGCACGCGTGGTTGGGGGCGGTTGGACCCACGTCGACGGGCGTGACCCCAACTAGTCACTTGTTTGTGGTTACTTGTACGGTGTCTGCGCCTCGGGTAGGACCTACCACGTCAGGCGGTTCACCTGCGGCGCGGTGTAAGACGTCAGGGAACGCTACCGGCTGTGCTTCTAGTGGGTGGTACTCCTGTCGAGTACGGAGTGGCAGACTGTCAGTCGAGTGTTTCCGACCTTCGGGTTTTACCGATTCGACCTTTGAGCTTCGGTCTTCCTACCGTGGCACGGGTGTCGGTTTGCGTGCCTGGGACCTTTGTCTTGTAGAGTACAGGGCTCTCCTTTCCGAGGTACTCTCCTACCGCTAGTGTAGTGGTTTCTCGTTTTACGAGGTAGGGTTCAAGTGATCCCTACTGAGTCTTGTCCCGAGACTCATTCCCTGCGTGTTTTCACCGTGTTTCAGGTGAGGCGCCACCTTCGGGGAGCGCGTCAGGAGTGCAGCGTGTTGCGGGTGCCCAGAGGTAGTGCCAGAGGTCAGAGCCGGGGTATGCCCCGTGTAGCTGTATTTTTCTTCCTTGTCACTGTACTAGTCGTGGACTATAGTTATTGTTGTTAATTTCCATTGTGGACCATGTAAAATGTTAATTTATTTCCTGCTTAATATTATAACTGTTTAATTTCTGCAATTTTTTGTGATACTTGTGTAGTTTCCACACCATCCTTTTAACCCTTCTGAGTCTTCGGACTCGTGGGTGGCGGTGCGAGTCTCGGGTTATCGGGCCTTCCCGGTAATCGGATTCTCGGGTCGTTACAGTTGGTATCAGAGCGCGGTTGTGGAATTACATGAGAATCATAGGTAATTGTAGTGGTCCACTAGTCCACAGCAATGATGTACAGGTGACGCTGGCATTCGGCATCGTGTGTTTTTCTTGACCTTGCCGTTTTCGTGTTTTCTGTCTTGTGCTTCAGGAGCGAGTATGGCACCGAGGAGGAGCTCTCGCTCTCAGCAGGGGCAGTCGGCTGGAGGTCAGGAGATCCAGCAGGGGGTCCAGAGGGACCAAGAGGAGCATAGCTGAGCGCCACCGGGAGCTACCGAGGCCGCGGATACTGCGAGAGTTCCGGGGGCCGAGGATTTCTTCCGTGGCATGTATCAGCTTATGTCTCAGCGGTTCGGCGGAGAGGCTGGTGAGGGCTCGTCAGCTAGGGGTGGGCCAGGCCGAGCAGTGAGGGACTTTCTGCAGTTCCATCCACCTTACTTCAGCGGCCAGGCAGACCCTGATGCAGCTCGTGATTGGCTTGACGAGATGGAGCGGGTGTTCAGTTCTGCGAAGAGTGCTGCCGAGGACAGAGTTGTGTTGGCCTACAACCAGTTGCAGGGTACGGCTCGGAGGTGGTGGTCTTCCGAGTGGAAGACGTCCTTTCAGCTTCGTCCACTTGAGCAGATCGAGTGGGATGACTTTGTCAGTGCTTTCGAGCGTACGTACTGTCCAGATATTGTTGCCACGCAGCGAATGCGGGAGTTTCTGGAGCTGGTGCAGGGCGACATGTCCGTGTTGTAGTATAGGGCCCGATTTCTCGAGCTGGGTCGGTACGCACCTCACATCATGGAGCACGAGAGGGTGAGGACCGCGCAGTTTGTGCAGGGCTTGAGGCTGGAGCTGAGGCACCATTTGATCGCGAACGGGGCCACTGATCTAGAGACAGCGTCTCGTGTTACGGTTTCTTTGGAGATGGATATGCAGAGGACTCGAGGACCGATCAGCCAGGGGCAGTCCTTGTCAGGTCGCAGCCATCAGTCGGCTACCCAGCAGCAGGGTTTCTTCCAGCATGCATTGGGTGGTTCAGGAGTACCGGCATCGGCAGCTTCGGTGACAGGATCAGCGTCCTTCGGCTCGAAGGTCAAGAAGTTCTTGAAGAAGAGTTTTCGTAAGAAGCACAAGGATCAGGGGCAGGCTTTATCGGGCAGTGTACAGCAGCCGATTCCTTTGCAGCGTCAGGGATCAGGGGGTGGATCGCGAGGACCTTGTCCACGGTGTGGCGGGACCCACCCAGGCAGGCAGTGCACGGCGCCGATCATCTGTTTTCGGTGTGACCAGCCAGGGCATATGGCGTGTGACTGTCCTCAGAGGCCACCGCAGCAGCAGGTCCCCCGGCAGCAGAGGCCGCAGCAGCAGCAGCAGGGACAGTATCCGCCGCTACCCGGGTCAGCTAGTGTGGGTGGCAGGCAGAGAGCTCGGGGCCAGATCACGCACATGACCAAGGCAGAGGCAGTGGCGTCGCAGCTCGTGGAAGGTACCGTTCAGATTTTGGGTTGTGCGGCTCGGGTTTTGTTTGATTCGGGCGCGTCTCATTCGTTTATTTCGGAGGATTTCGCGTCGAGCGTCGAGGAGCCGGTGACCCAGTTGTCCTGTGATTTGGCAGTGGAGTTGCCTTCGGGTGACTTTATGATCACTCCGTATTGCTTCGATCAGGTTCCGATTTGGATCGATGGGCGGAGTATGCCAGGCAGGTTGTATGCGTTGTAGCTTCGGGATTACGATGTGATTCTAGGCATGGACTGGCTCGAGACTCAGGGAGCGGTGGTGGATTGTGGAATGAAGAGGGTCTACTTCCAGCATCCGAGCAAGAGGACCTTCTATTTCCAAGGTATCCGTTCCACCTCTTCTCGATTCCTTATCTCTACTATTCGAGCCCTTCGATTGCTTGATTCAGGTTGTCAGGGTTTTCTCGCATCAGTGGTTGTGTCTGACCGGATGGAGCCAGATGTCGAGGACATTGCGGTGGTGTGCGAGTTTCCTGACATTTTTCCCGAGGAGTTGCCTGGATTGCCTCCCCAGCGGGAGATCGATTTCGTGATGGAGGTTGTGCCTGGTACGGGACCTTTGGCGAAGGCTCCCTACCGTATGGCCCCCGCTGAGTTGAGGGAGTTGAGGGCGCAGTTGCAGGAGCTGTTGGCCAAGGGGTACATTCGTCCGAGTTTTCCCCTTGGGGTGCGCCCGTGTTGTTTGTGAAGAAGAAGGACGGTAGTCTGCGACTGTGCATTGACTATCGACAGCTGAATGAAGTGACCATTAAGAACAAGTATCCGTTGCCGCGGATTGATGATTTGTTCGACCAGCTGCAGTCTGCGCGAGTGTTCTCGCGGATCGATTTGCGGTCCGGTTACTATCAGCTGAGAATCCGCGAGTCCGATGTGGAGAAGACTGCATTCAGTACGAGGTACGGGCATTATGAGTTTCTGGTGATGCCGTTTGGGCTCACCAATTGTGACGACCCGAGAATCCGATTACCGGGAAGGCCCGATAACCCGAGACTCGCACCGCCACCCACGAGCCCGAAGACTCGGAAGGGTTAAAAGGATGGTGTGGAGACTACACAAGTATCACAAATAATTACAGAAATTAAACAGTTATAATATTAAGCAGGAAATAAATTAACATTTTACATGGTCCACAATAAAATAACAACAACAGCAGTCCACGACTAGTACAGTGACAAGAAAGGAAAGTACAGCTACACGGAGCATACCCCGGCTCTGACCTCTGGCACTACCTCTGGGCACCCGCACCATGCTGCACACCTGACGCGCTCCCCGAAGGTGGCGCCTCACCTGAAACACGGTGAAAATACGCAGGGAATGAGTCTCGGAACAAGACTCAGTAGGGATCACTCAGACCCTACCTCGTAAAATGAGAAACCACTACACTAGCGGTTGTGGAACGCACTGGATTTTGAGGGGCGAAAATATTGTGGGTGTTCTTTTTATCAGTTTATCTAGTGCGGGGGCGTGCCAGTCACATAGGTGACAATGTGTTCGGGCTTCTAGACTGGAGTGGTCCGAAGCCCGGGGTGCGCTCCATCTGACTAATCAGATGATTGTGGATATCGGGTCGGGACTGGAGACCCGCCGCGCCATAAAGGCCGCGACGTTAATTACATCCCCTCGGAGAGGGGAAGACCTCTGATTAATCGCCAAGAAAAGGGGGCCTCATGGCCTAAACATCAATTTTTCATTAAAGCATGCGAGTTGGGTTCACATAATTTAAACCCTCCGCATCGAGATGCGAAACGGTGTTCAAAACCATACAAATACTTGCTGCGAGTGCGGCAAATTTAATGCAAGTGCGGGATTAGATCCCGGTATATATATATATCAGTCACTAACGGACCATCCAGCATTCGGTCGAGAGTTCGTATTCGAAGCATCGAAGGTGACAACAAAGACATTCGGATATCTGACGTAGGTACGGCACGTCTCATGTGGGTGCGGGATCGGATCCCGGAAGAAGTGGGTCAAGCTGATGAACTATCGGCCCAAGAGGTGCACGGATCATGACCATGTCGGGGATCCCGAGGTCCACGTCCAACACCATGGGGCATCATTACACAGTCCGGGGGAGCGGGTTGTTAAGTGTAAAGCCCGAAACTTGACAACGTGTGCCCTCGCACGCGGATCGACCTGCGCGGTCAGGTCGCGGGGTTCGACCTGCCCGGTCAGGTCGCGGGGGTCAAGGGGGCAGTGCCCCTTGCGGGGGTTTCCGGGGGCAGCGCCCCCGGAACAAAATTTGGAGTATAGTGGAGGGAAAACTTAAAGTTTTATTCATTAACTTCAATTCCTTTTTTTTTGATTAAGCATTTTCTTTTCTTTCAAGCACGCCGGATTAGGTGATATTGAAGGGGGGGGGCGCGCCGGTTAAGGGGCGCCGTTTTAAGGATACTACAAGGGGGCTGAAGGGCGCGCCGGTTTAAGGGAGGCCAAGGGGCGCCGTTTTAATGGTTAAGCAAGGCAGAAGGGCGCGCCGGATAGAGAGGCTCCCACGGGGGGCGCGCCGTTTTAGCGTTCAAGGGAGATGGGAGGTTACGAGGGTGGTGTTAAATCGGCGCGGTGAGGGGTGACCGCGCCGGATTAGGCCACGTCGGGACATCGTCTCTTGAGTTTTCTTATTCGTTCTGTGGACTTGTTTTGCTTTCTGTTCTTGATTCTATGGCCTACAGAAGGATCAATAGTTAGATTAATTGTTCAATTGACACCCTAGATCAGTAGGATGAAGGTTTAAGCATCGTTGATGGTTTGTTAAGGTGAGTGAGCAGGAGGTTTAAGTGTTTTATTCGGGGGGTATGATTCACAGAGCTTACTGTGTATTGGATTAAAAACTTAGTTCGTTCTTGAGTGTTCTATTTGTTCACTTGTTCTTGGCCCTGACGAAAATCGGGCAGCACCTCCCCTAGATCGGAAGGGTCTGGGGGAAAAGATGGGGCGCGCCATGCGGAGAGAACTCCGACGGCCCCGAAACATCCCGGTGTGTGCATAAGCAACGACACCAGTAAAGTTACCCCATTTGGGGCCGGAGATCCCGAGGGCTAGCCTACAAGGGAAACCGGTGACCCATGGGTTGTTGCGATCGTATCGACTCCCCCCGTTCGGGGCCGGAGGTCCTGAGGGCCAGCCTACAAAGGAACTCCGAAGACCCTAGGGTTGCCGTGATCGCGTGGCTGAAGACCGCGTGAGAGCCGAAGTCGACACAAGAACACGGCGGAAGGGAGAAAAACAGAGCCACTACGGGCTGAGTATTGAGGGGGATTGGGGCATCAAAATCTCCCAAAGGGGAGTTTTCCTTTCATTCCACAACAGACCGAACTCCGATTACATTGAAAGGGAATACGAAGACAAAGGTCTACATATGAAGATCACCAAAAGGAAATCAAAGGGGCAGAAGGAAATGCAAAGACAAAGGGGGGAACCAAGCTCTCTTCCCCTCACCTCTCCTTCTTTCTTTCACCCTCTTATCTCTCTTCACACTTCGGAGCAGGGCTTCGCCGCCAGTAGAGCGTCCCTCCTCTCTTTGCTTCTTGCCTGGGACTTGTATTTATATGGAGAGCAGGGAAGCAAGCTTCCCATTTCTATGGCTTTTTGTTCTGTTCGCAGTTGCCGTTGCTAACGTTGCTGGGGTCACCGTGTCGAATGCCGCTGTCGTGGACGTCACCTCCGCCGCAGCTACAGTGTGACCGGGAGAGGGGCAGAGGCATGGCCTCCTCCTTTGCTGGCATGTACACCGCTAGCCACGTTGCTTTCATCATTTGCAGGGGAATGGGCGGCCGGCTGACGGAGCAAGCGTTCGACAGTGCAGGGCTCGAGAATTTCCATTCACGGCATATGCTTGGTTGCCCGTCGGATCGAAGTGGGAGTTTTAACCACTTCAGGCTTGTTCGTCGTCGTGCAGTTCCCAGGAAACAGGGGACCGCATTGATGATGAGACGGGTTGGCTATGGCGCCGGGTAAATGCTTCAGAGAATAGGTTCAGGGGTTAAAACGGCGCCCTATTCAAAGGGGCGCCGTTTTAAGCAAAGGTGAAGGCCCCTTCTAGCGCGCCGTGTAGCCAAAGAAAGAAAAGGGGGAGCGCCGTTTTAAAGGGGGGGGCGCGCTGTTTTAAGGCGCGCTCGTGCCGTTTTAAGCACTAAACAGATTCTTCTCGAAGTCGCGGCCATTTTACGTGAATGTCGACATTCCCGGAAGGTTCCGGTTGCTATGTATGACCTCTACAATGTTCCGTTCGTAGCCTTTGGGGCTCGGTCCCAGACTCTACGTGACTTTTGGTGCACGTCGGGCTGTGTCGGAGTCCCCGACTCTTCTTCAATTCGGCTCTCCGCCCGGCCGACTATAGAGTTGTGGCCGTATCTTCCGCCCGAGGGGCTCCCTCATCGGCTAGCGGACCACCAAGCGAGTCCTCATCCTGATCAGGCGAGGCATGAGGTTCATTTGGCATTTTCATCTTTGGCTTGCTCTTGAGTGTCGAGACGTGCATGCCGTATGATCATCATCGACATTTTTCGACGTCCACAAATGCCCCCCACTCGCGGGTGGCGCAAGCGAGGGATGAGTGAGCGGGGGTCGCGAGTGTAGAGTTCTTTGACAGGACGTCTGTTCTTCCGAGTCAGTGGGATGCTAGTCCGGTGCGAATTCACGGGAAAGTGCTCACTCCTTCAGCGAAGGGATGAGGGGATCGCTTCACCGCACATGCACACGGACTGGCATATCTGAGCGGAGGTTTGGTCGTCGGCATGGCAGAGTGTCGAAGCAAGAAGGAGGGGTTCAAGTTTCTCTGACTTAGACGAAAAGTCAAGATCGGATCGCACGGCTGAGGCCCCAGAAAGGCCTTAGGCGCCGTCAAAGGTGGTTCGTTGACACTGGGATTGCATCAACGCAAGGATTTCAATCTTCTTCCGACCCAGACGAAAGGTCTAAATCGGAGCTTTCGGCGAGGGTGCCGCATAAAGTAGATTTGTCAATGCTGGGATTACATCAACGCAATGATTTCAATTTTCTTCTGACCCAGACGAAAGGTCTAAATCGGAGCTTTCGGCGGGGGTACCGCATAGAGTGGATTCGTCAATGCGGGGATTGCATCAACGCAAGGATTTCAGTTTTCTTCCAACCCAGACGAAAGGTCTAAATTGGAGCTTTCGGCTAGGGTGCCGCATAAAGTGGATTCGTCAATGCTGGGATTGCATCAACGCAAGGATTTTAGTTTTCTTCCGACCCAGACGAAAGGTCTAAATCGGAGCTTTCGGTGAGGGTGCTGCATAAGGTGGATTCGTCAATGCTGGGATTGCATTAACGCAAAGATTTTAGTTTTCTTCCGACCCAGACGAAATGTCTAAATCGGAGCTTTCGGCGGGGGTACCGCATAGAGTGGATTCGTCAATGCGGGGATTGCATCAACACAAGGATTTCAGTTTTCTTCCAACCCAGACGAAAGGTCTAAATTGGAGCTTTCGGCGAGGGTGCCGCATAAAGTGGATTCGTCAATGCTGGGATTGCATCAACGCAAGGATTTTAGTTTTCTTCCGACCCAGACGAAAGGTCTAAATCGGAGCTTTCGGCGAGGGTACCGCATAGAGTGGATTCGTCAATGCGGGGATTGCATCAACGCAAGGATTTCAGTTTTCTTCCAACCCAGACGAAAGGTCTAAATTGGAGCTTTCGGCGAGGGTGCCGCATAAAGTGGATTCGTCAATGCCGGGATTGCATCAATGCAAGGATTTTAGTTTTCTTCCGACCCAGACGAAAGGTCTAAATCGGAGCTTTCGGCGAGGGTGCCGCATAAGGTGGATTCGTCAATGCTGGGATTGCATTAACGCAAGGATTTTAGTTTTCTTCCGACCCAGACGAAATGTCTAAATCGGAGATTTCGGCGAGGATGCCGAGTAAGGTGAATTCGTCAATACTGGGATTGCATTAACGCGAGGATTTTGGTTTTCTTTCGACCCAGACGAAAGGTCTAAACCGGAGCTTTCGGCGAGGGTGCCGCCTAAGGAACACTAAGGAACAACTTCTTTCTTATTCTTATTCTTTTTCTTCTTCTTTTTTTTTCTTCTCTTTCTTTTTTTTTCTTTTTTTTTATGATCACGGTGGGACCGGATCACAAAGGTATGATAGTATCGTCGACATTGGGTTCATAGCAACGCAATGGAACCAGGTTTAACCGGCTTAGGCGGAGGTTCTAAGCCATATTACTCGGTTGAGGCCTCGGAGGGCCACGGGTGCCGAGTTGAGTTTTCGGGTGCTTTATGTAAAAAACTCCATGACGGAATCCTCTTCATTGTGTGGTATTGGTTTCAGTTGATCGCCGAGCTGGGGAAGCGGCGCATGGTATAGTTTCAAGTGTTTCCCATTGAGTGGTGGGAATTGAATTTCCCCCCGGTGGTTGACGATGACATAAGCACCGCCTTCATAGACTTTCTGGACCACATAAGGTCCTGTCCAGTTTTCATTCAGTTTGCCTTTGGGGTTGGCCGCCATGACTTCTCTTCGCTTGACCATGACTAGGTCTCCCTTCTTGAATTCACGTTCTTTGACGAGTTTGTCAAAGGCGCGGGTCATACGGGCCTGGTAGACTTGTATGTTCTGCTGGGCTCTGAGCCGTCGTCCTTCTAGATCGGAGAGCTCCTCCAGTCTTCTTTCTATATTGGCTTGGCCATCTTTGACTAATTCGTGCTGGATCGCCACCCGTAGTGAGGGTATCTCCAGCTCTATCGGGATGATCGCTTCTGAGCCGTACACCAAGGAGAATGGTGAGCAACCCGTGGGGGTCTTGTACACGGTGCGGTACGCCCATAGTGCTTCATACATCCTATCTTCCCAATCCTTCTTGCTAGAGCTGACCGTCTTGGCAAGAAGTGTGCATAGTGTCTTGTTGAAGGCTTCCGCTAACCCGTTTGCCTGCGGATTATACGGAGTGGATGTCCTCCAGTCAATCTTGAATTTGTCGGCCAATATGTAGACCTTTTGGTTTCGGAAGTGGCTTCCGTTGTCGGAGACAATTTGATCGGGCACGCCGAATCGGAATATGATATTTCGACGGACGAATCTGGCTACGATTTCTCCCGTCACTTCTCTTAGAGCCACAGCTTCCGCCCAGCGAGAGAAGTAATCTGTTGCTGCTAGAATGTATTTGCATCCCGCTGAAGACGCGGGGAGCGGGCCCACAACATCAGTACCCCATTGAGCAAAAGGCTAACTGGGCACCGTTGGGTGCAAATGAGCTGGAGGTCTTCTTGGGATCGCAGCATGCTGCTGGCATTTATGACATGACTTGACATACTTGCAGCAGTCATCGAACATAGTCGGCCAGTAATATCCCAGCTTCTTGACTTCAATCTTCATTTTCGGCCCAGCTTGATGAGCACCAGCCGACCCGTCATGAACTTCCTTCATGACCATCCAAGCCTCCTCCATGGATATACATCGGAGGAGCACCTTTCTTCCGGCATCAGCCATGGTTCAGAACAGAGTTCCATTTCTGACTTCGTAAGAATCTTTTGTTCTGATCAATCTGATCCTCTCTTCCCTCTGTTTGGGAAATTCTTGGTGTTCAAACCATTTCATTAGGGGTTCCCTCCAATCAGGAGAGTTAGTTGTTTCTGCTGTCGCAACTTCATATTCTTCTTCATCACCTGGCTCCTCTATCATGCTGGGGACCTGGCGCCTGTTTATGACTGTTATGTTGAGGGATTCGCCTGGCAGGGCCGCCAGTGAGCTTGCTAATTTTGCTAGTGCATCAGCCTCGGCATTCAGGCTTCGGACGACATGGCCTACTTTAATGAAGTAGAACCGCCCCATGAGCTTCTTCGCCTTGGCGCAATACGGAAGTAACCCGGGCTTCCGGACGTCGAACTCTCCTTGTATCTGCTTGACAATCAGCATAGAATCACCAAACACCTGCAGCATTCGGATCTCCATGTGGAGGGCTATCTGAAGACCGATAATCAAGGCCTCATATTCTGCTTCATTGTTCGTGCACGATTTGTTGATCGAACACGATGTATGCAACACTTCTCCTTCTGGGGATTTGAGGACGATGCCTGCTCCAGCCCTTATCCTCGCATGCCCTGATTGAGATGTTTCAGTTCTGGATGCTCCGTCGAAGTATAACTGCCATATGGCTTGACGGACTTGGTCCACTTCTAGTGTTTCATCTTCCGGAAGTTCCGTGACAAGCGTGGAATTCTCAGGCACAGGGTGTGCTGCAAAGAAATCTGCTATCGCCTGGCCTTTAATAGCCTTTTGCGGCACATATGTAATATCAAATTCCATCAAAATGACGGCCCACTTCCCCAGTCGCCCTTTCAGCGCCGGCTGGGACAAGAGATGTTTGGCTGGATCGGCCCTTGATATCAGCTGTATTTCATGCGAGAGCATGTAATGCCTCATTTTCTTGGCCGCAAAGACCAAGGCAAGACAAACTTTCTCGATCGGGGTATACTTTGCTTCTGCCCCGACCAGTCTTCGACTGAGGTAATAAAGTGCCTGCTCCTTTCCCTCGTCGTTGTTTTGAGCCAACATTGCCCCGAGTGAACATTCAGTGGCGACTATGTAGAGAATTAGCGGCCGCCCTTTGACAGGTGCCCCGAGCACTGGTGGGGTCTTCAAGTATTCCTTTAGCTTATCAAAAGCCTTCTGGCATTCTTGATTCCAGTCGAATGGCACATCTTTCATCATCAACTTATGAAATGGTTGACATCGCCCGGACAGGTTGGAGATGAACCTGCGGATATAGGCCAATCGGCCCTGCAGTGATCGCAGTTCCGTCAGGTTCTTCGGAGGCGGCAGCTCCTGAATGGCCTTTATCTTGGAGGGGTCTATTTCAATCCCCCTATATCGGACAATGAAGCCCAGAAACTTCTCACTGGAAACGCCGAAGGCGCACTTCAACGGGTTCATCTTCAACTCGTATTGTCGGAGCCTTTGAAATATAACCCTGAGGTCACTCAGGTGATCTTCTTTCTTTTGGGTCTTGACAACCAGGTCGTCGATGTAGCATTCGACCTTGTCATAGAGCAATTCATCGAATATCTTGGTCATCGCCCTTTGATAAGTGGCGTCAGCATTCTTGAGGCCAAAAGGCATCCTTTTATAGTGAAATATCCCCTTAGGTGACCGAAAAGCCGTATGAATTCTGTCACGCTCGGCTATCCATATCTGGTTGTATCCGGACGACCCGTCCATGAAAGATAAGGCTTCATGGCCAGTGGTGGCATCGATCATGACTTCAGTGATGGGCACCGGGAAATCATCTTTCGGACAAGCCTTGTTCAGGTCTCGGAAGTCCACACATATCCGGATCTGGCCGTTCTTCTTCTTGACGGGCACAATATTGGCCAGCCAGGTGGTATACTGGTTTTCTGTAACGAAGTCGACGTCTATGAGCTTGTCGACTTCCTTGCAAACTTGGCTGACCAGTTCTGGTCTCATTCGTCGGGGTGACTGCTTCACTGGTTCGGCCTTGGGGTCAATGGCCAACATATGCTGGGTAATCGTCGGGTTGAGGCCCGACATTTCTTTGTAGTTCCAAGCAAAACAGTCTCGAAACTCTTGTAGGAGCTTGATGTATTGCTCTCTTTCTTCTGGGAGAAGGAGGGCGCTGAGGAATGTTGGTCTGGGGTCATCTTTTGTGCCCAGTGTGAGCGACGTCACGCGGTTCGGGGAAGCGGAGAAGGACGCGGAGCGCGCGGGCTCCTCTTTTTTTTATTTGTTTTGTTTGCTGCAACACAGAAATGAGAGGAAAGAGAGAAGGGGCCACCACGGGAGATTACTCCGGCGGGGCGAGCGGGACAAGTGTGATATAGCAAGATATGGGGGTTAAACGGCCATAGCGGGAAGTGACTCACCGCGACCTCGGGGGGACGGGAATGGTGCAGAAATTAAATAACAAGAATTGAAACGGCCATTGGGGAAGTGACTCGCCGCGGCCTCGAGAATATGAGCAGATAATAAGATGACAAAATATAAAGAGAATACAAAGAGCAGGAATTTAAACGGTCATTGGGGAAGTGACTCGCCGCGGCCTCGATGATAGGAGCAGAATATAACGGAACATAAAGAGAATATAAGAACGGAAATTTAAACGGCCATTGGGGAAGTGACTCACCGCAACCTCGATGATATAAGCAGAATATCACAAAATATAAAGAGATTATAGGAATAGAAATTTAAACGGCCATTGGGGAAGTGACTCGCCGCAGCCTCGATGATATAAGCAGAATATAACAAAATATAAAGAGAATATAGGAAACAGAAATTTAAACGGCCATTGGGGAAGTGACTCGCCGCGGCCTCGATGACAAGATGTGATCGCCAGGGGCCAAAAGACCCCAAAATAAGAAAGTGATCGCGCCTACCTCAAGAGCGGGAGATGGCAGGTTGCTTCTTCCTCTCCCTTCAGCCGGCCGACGGAGAGGGCTTTCCTCGGCTACCCTTGCAAAACAACGACAAACAAATGACAAGTGGATTAGAAAGATGGAGGTGTAGTATTCAAATCCTTGCGATAAAAATAACGAAATGATGGCAAGACACACACCTGGTTGGTGTTATCTTTTAAACCCCTCTCGGACTCGAGTAGGAGGAAAATGAGATGATGGATGTAAGAAGTGTATAAGAAAAGGCGCCCTTGTGAAGGGGAATAGGGGATGCAAGATGATGAATGCAAAAGAACTACGAAGAAAAGGAAAGAATTGGCTTATTGGATGTGCCGATGGTGAAATCCGGCGGAGCTCCGGCCGCGTGGGGACGATGTGGAAGCGCGGTGGATGAAGACGACCTTCCTCTCGCGAGCGTGAGCACCCGAGAAGCCGGCAGAACCTCCACCTACAAAAGAACCCGCGGGTTAGAAAATGACTCCGTAGCCTCTGGGCTCCGGCAGCCTATCGGATCACTTAGAAGCTCCTCTAGAACTGAGGGGGTGGGCCTCTATTTATAGGGCTCCGGAGGGTGGAGGCGTCCAGGACCCTGGACACCTCCATCAGGGCCGAACTAATATTTTATTCTATTTATATATATATTTTTGGAATACTTTTGTGGGGGCGTCCAGGGTCCCGGACGCCTCAAACAGGTCCACTGAAAACTGACGGCGGCCGCACGCGGTTTGGCACAACGCGTGGTTTTGTGAGCGACGCCTCGTGATTCAGAAATGGGCGCGTCCAGGTGGCTGGACGTCTCTAAAATTTGGATTTTTTCACACACGACAAACCGTCGTTCGGTGGCCGGCGCCCGTGAGTGAGTTGATGGAGGCGTCCAGAGGCCTGGACGCCTCCAAGATATATTTATTTTTTATTTTTCTTTTGTCTTTTATGTCAGGGCTAGCATTTTTGATTTTTTATATTTGTTTTTATGGAGGCGTCCAGGGGCCTGGACGCCTCCAAATATATATTTTTTTATTTATTATTTTTTGTGTTTTATGCCAACTGGCTTTTTTACAAACATTTTTTATTATTATTTTTATGGAGGCGTCCAGAGGCCTGGACGCCTCCATTAATATATATATTTTTTATTTGGTTTAAGGCCCTGAGAAAAGAAATAAATAAAATAAAATAAAATAAAAAATGGGGGCGTCCAGGGGCCTGGACGCCCCCATTAAGACCCACCCGGGTCCTAGTCAGCGGCTTCCCGGCAGACATCCTTCTTGGTTCCGGAAACTCCTGATGCGTTCGACTGATGTTGATGCCGTCCGAATGTCGTGACGAGACGATTCCGGATGCTGAGAAAGGTAGAAGAAGACCCAAGAAAAGGAAGCACTCGGGCGATTCAAAATGCGTAAGCCGTTGCGGGGCGTTGTATAGTAATATGAGACTTTCTCAGGAGACGTCAAGAATGGCGTGTCTACAGCTGCCCCGCCTTGGCGTCTGCTTTGCAAGGGAGCGACACGTAGTGGAATGGTATCGAAGTGGAGTGAAATGAAGTGGGAGCGGACTGATAAGTTGATGCCAAGGTGTGATGAGACACGCTTTTGACGTTACTGTTTGGAATCTTTCCTGAAGTTTCAATGAGGCGACCTTGAAGAAGGTCTTTCAAGTATTGACGATTGCTTGGATGGAGATCAAATAAGAGAGGGTGAGATGTGCGCTCAGGCACGAAAAAAGAGACAAACTTCTCGGTGTGGAAGTACCTGGGTCATAAACCTGTAGGTTTCACCTCTGGGGAGCGATTACCAGCCAATGTGGAAGTGCTACAGCCAAGGTGGGTCAAACAAGGTCAAAAGGAATATCTGAGGGTCTGTCCAAACAAGGGTCTCCTTTTAGAAGAGCAACGTAGGGCCGTTTCAAGGAAACTCAGTATTTCATTCGGAGTGGAATATCTCATATTTGTAGGAATTGAAGCACAACGGCCTTCGCAATCGAATCGCTTGAATGATCTTCCGCAATAAATCAAAGTCCTATATGAATGCATGCTGGGTTAAAATAAAAAATTAAAACAAACAAAAATAGAAAAATAGCCAAAGATAATATTGTCGACTTGTTAAGAACGGGTCAGGATACCGATTCGGTGAGCTGATACTGGGCTGGGGCCCGTTTATCCTCGCACCAACTCACTGAATGGAACCGTCGTCCCCATGCTACCATAAGTTAACGGTCTATCCGTACAACCCAAATTCCTCCGGGATCATCATCGTTTTTTTTTTGTTAAAGGGGAACTCAAATCCCAGATTCGTTCGGGCCGCAAGGTCCTTGACATGTTCTAGTAGCGTAGGTATCATATACTATGATGCATGACATGGTGGGACCAACCATTGAAAGGTGGGACAAAGACGTCCGTTAGTAAAACCTACACAGACTGACAAAGTTTAGCAACATCAGAAAGTAGTAGAATCACAGCAGAATCGCACCACAATACAAAGGAGATCTAGACAAAATCTTGACAATGACCACTGATGTGACATGTTTTATCCTGTAGCACCCTTCCCTTCCTATAAGAACTCTCCTAAGGCTAGTTCATTCAAATGCACCAAGGTGGGTTTTGGAAGCTCAGGAGAGGAAGGAGAGGAGAATCTAGAGGTTTCAGGATGGAAGGAGAGTCTTCCCGCGTTATGAAGAGGAGCAGGCCTAGCAGCGAGATCAGGCGACTCTCCGACCTCGAGGGTCATCTGAGTGGGACGATCATGTCGCATATGGTAAGCTGATTCGTTTCAAATTTCTCCACGTGAATCTTCTTCTTACTTCCTTCCTTTCTTCTTCTTTCTTTTCTCTTCCAGCCATATCCACTTTTCCCAGGCCCGAGGAAGTTTTCCAAATTGCCATGGCTTTCAAAGCTAACTTCCGACATCTCGATCGGCATGAGGGCCATACTCTCGAAGTGGCATCTGCAGGGGCTCCTTATTCACGCCAAACACTATGAGAAGATTCGTATGGACTGGGCGGCTATGGGCGCACTAGTGGAGATCTGGCATCCCCAGACCCACACTTTCATCTTCCCGACCTTCGAGGTGACCATCCTTCTCGAGGAGGTGGAACTTCTGCTCGGATTGAAGAAATTCAAGAGTGACGGGAAGGTGAAGGCTATGCGGATGCTGACACGGGGGAGTTCTGAAAGCGTCCTTGGGAGCTTCATGCCACCCGACGCAGCCCGAAAGGTCCGTACTCAAAAGGGGATCGATCTCCAAAAGCTCGCGGAGTGGGTGATGGACGCCCTGAGAGGGGCACCAGATGATGACCACTTAGAAGGAATCATGAAGGGGTTCACCATTTGTCTGGCGGGTGCTCTCTTGTTTCCTTATACTGACAACATGGTGGAGGAAGACCAACTAAGTGCTATCTGCGGGATCTGGCGTGGAAAGAGGGTGGGACCCGCCGTCCTTGCCTATCTTTACAGCGGTCTTACTGCCTCGAGCATGGGTAAGCCTCCATTTGGTTGTGCACTTGTCTTGAATTGCTGGCTGGATTTGCATTTCAAATTCGACCACCGCGAGGGAATGCCAACTGCTTCGAAGCTCTTCCAACAAAGCCCTCTTCATCACATAGCCGACGTGTTAGGCTTCGGTGGTACTGTAGTGAACCGCGTTCCGTGGCTGAAGAAACGTGAAGACTGGCGGTCTCACTTCCGCACCGTGACACAAGGCTTCTTCACTTGCGCACCGGCATGTTTGCTTTCGCTTGATCTCCTCATGAGGCCTTCTCCCGAAGTTGATCTTCAACTGATCGGCGCGACCGAGTTTGTGCTTTATAACGCGCATCGATGCTGCCTCCAGATTGGCATCCCACGCCATTCGTTCCCGCTACTGATAACTTCATATTTTCACATATTATTTCTGTATACTTGGGAGAAAATTCTAAATAAAATTACTTATTATGTGTGAAAATGATGATAGAAAGAGATTTTTGTTAAAATGTGAGTTCTCATGGAAAACATATATTATTGAGAGTAATTGACTAATGTTTTATGTTAACAACATTATAAATATCTGTTGACACACATGCATTTTCTTTTAAATGGCAGGTTGTGGGTGTTGTAACACATGCATGGTGGTTATGGCATCACGTAGATGGATATAAATAGTTGCATGAAGTGGCAACGTGATGATGCAGTTGCATAAGACCCTTGGCTTAAAATTTGCATGCATGAAACACATGCACGATGGTCACGTAGATGGCTAAAGATAGTTGCATGAGTGTTGGTAGTGTAACGTACATGAAATGTATAACGTGCATGGCAAGGCAAAAATGCATATACATGAGTTGATGAGACTATTGGCTTAATTTGCATGCATGATTCACGAGAGGTGTTTTGTGAACTTCACGAAGATGGCTATAAATGGTTGTATGAAGTGGCAACGTGGCAACGTGGTTGCCAAGCATGGAAAGCTCGGTGGCAGAGCAGGGTTTAAGGTGTCCTTGCCACGTACACATGGGTGAAAGGCGTTGGCATTTCCATAGTCCCCGTGAAGATAGCGACAGCAGGGTGCGAGGCCATTCACAGCAGCATGAGCAGTGGGCGGAGCTGATTTTATCTGCGAGATAGCCGTCGTACACGTGGAGAACTCCGCTATGTGATGCAGTTGGATTACTCCCGAACGCGTGGCTTCAGCAGAAACAGTGCAAGGCGGATGCAGGGTGTTCGTAATGGGCCTCAACAGAAGATGCCATCGACGCGATAAGGTAGATGCAGCGAAGGTATCAGAGGTAGGTTGCATGGCTGATGAGTGTACGTGAAAGCCAACAAGAACACGGCGAGATACTTGCGTGAGGGCTGTGGATGATAATGGCTAAGGCGTGGAGAGAGGAGGTGGTTCCATGGAGCTCTTGGCGAGGTGTATCCCTATAAAAGGGAGGTTCAGGGAACGCGAGAGGGGGTTGGTCGTTCTTTGTTTTTGGTTTTCTTTTCTGGGTTTTTGTTTGGTTTTAGTTTTGGGTTTTCTTAGCCTTCGTTGCAGGTCTTTCTCTTGCCGTTCTTTGCCGCTCGTGTGTGGCATCCGCAACGATTTGACGGGGAGAAAGTGCAGCGTCGCCGTCGCGTGTGGAGCCTTCTCATCCGATCGCTCCCGTCGCTTCAACGTGCAGCTCATCCCGTCCCCAGCTGCCGTGTCCGTGGCGTGAAGACAGGAGGCGTGGTCGCGGCGAGCTTCTTCGTGCCGTCCGTGGTGAGCGCCCCTCTGCATCGTACGGGTGCCGCAGCAGGCTTCTTCAGCGGTTAGAAGTGCAGCATCGGCCACATCACGCGCCCGTTCTGTGCATCGCGAACTCCTTCTACTGCTGTGAGCTTCCCTCGCCGTCGCGTGAGGATATCGTTGCCAGCAAGCCTCTTCTGTAGCACATGTGGCATCCACAACGGGAGAAAGGGAGAGAGCAGCCGAAGCTCTTTTGTGTTGCAGATCTTTGTTTTTGTTTACTATTGTTTCCATAAAGTTCTTTTCAGGGTCTTTGTTTACCTATTGTATTATTCTCTTCGAAGCTTTATTTAGTTAGTCCATTAGTCTTAATTAGTCTTAATTGTCTCAATATTGATTTAATGCAAGTGTTTGTTCATGATCTCTATCTTCCCTCTTCTTCTTGACGTGGTGTCTTTCTTCTCTTGTTATCTTTGCAGTTGATTAATTGGTGTCTTAGTTCTAAGTCTATTCACCTAGACTTGTTAATTTGAATTTGTCAACTTTTATTTTAAGCCATTTGCTCATGAATTGTTAATTATAAAAACTCAAGAATTTTCTACCTTAAAATCTAAATTTCCCTGTGGACTCGACTCGGTCTCACCACTTAACTATTTTCTTATAATTAATTTGTGAGCCGATAATTAAATTTGGTAGTGAATGTATTAATGGCATGCATTTTCTCTATCAATTTTTGGCGCCGTTGCTGGGGAAGTTTATGATTTTTAGGTCGTTAATCTTGTATTTTTGTACATAAATTGACACTAATAATTTCTCTTTTTCTTATTTTTGCAGGAAAAATCAAAAACACAAAAAGTGGTAAGGTTTCTTTGTCATTTATTTCAAAAAAAAAATGAGGGAACGCCTTTTCAAGTAAGTACTCACATTTCCCTCCTTCATTTGAGTTTATTTTCTTTATTTTTCATATCTTGTGGTTAGTTAGGGTCATTAAAATAAAAAAAATCATTTGAACTTTAATAAAAATTTTCATCTTAAGATTAGCACCCACATTTCCATGCTTTAGGACATGCATCATATAGGTTAGAATTGTTTTTGTTATTTAATTTTGTTAAATGCATCATTGAAGATTGCGGGGGCAAGGTGAGTTCTTCTATCTTTTTCTTAATCACATGACATTCAAATTTGCATAGAACCCCTTGTTTGACTATGTGGTGTTGCATTTCATTTTAAACTATCTTAAGGGCAAAACCCATAATCACATAAGGTGGAGATTTGATCACCCTTCCTTGGCCCACAAACCACAACTCCACATTTTGCATTTCCCAAGCCTAATAAAATCTAGTAGACATTGGCCCTAGGGTTCACTTTGAGATTTGATTTCACTTGGGTCCATTATCAATTTGGAAACTAGTGTCTAGGAAAGAGGTCCGATGGCAAACGCCTTAAGTGGGATTGTGGTTTATTAATTAGGACCCTACATCTGTAGGGGGAGCCTCCCACAACCCCACCTCTTTCCTGGCTAGTGGACAAATTTGGTAGTGGACTTGGGCTGGATTCAAGTTGATTTGTGAGAAAGCCAACATTTGAGCCCACTTAGTGGTTGAACCTTAAGGAAATTGTGCTTGTATCACCATCTAAAGGCTGGTGTCTAGGCAAGAGGTTAAAAGGCTACGCCTAAATGGATTCGTGGTTCATTAATTAGGAGCTTGCGAAGCAAGGGGAACCTCCCACGATCCTACCTCTTACCTGGCCAACTTGAAGTTCGGTGTGTGCAAGATTGTAATTGAACTTAGGGGAATTCTCACTATTTGTGCTTTTAAGTCCAAGGAGCCCTAAGTCTTGTAGGTTAATGTGTTGATCAAGTGGTTGCAAAGAAAAAAAAATCTTTTCTGCAAAACAAAATAAAAAAAATAATATCACTCTTTCTTGGGCTTTTTGCATTGCCACTACCACTTGTGTTCAGGCCCACTAATAATTCTTCCATGTTCAATCATGTGGGCCACTTGAATTCAAATCCATCATTTACCCAATATCATCCAAATCCTTCATTCATCCAAAATGGGGTTTACAATTCATCTCTTACCCAGGCACCAAACCAATTTCCATTGGCTTTTGCCACCAATTTCTCTCACTCAAACTCATATCCACGGTGGGAAAACCAACAATCTTCTTCTTGGGCACCCTATCAAGACCCCATTCAAACTCCTTCATACTCACACTTTTCAGATTGGGATTCTTACTCAAATGATCATTACAATCAAGCCCAACATGAAGGACAACCCATCTGCTCCTCACCACTTCAGTACCAAACTGATTTTCATTCTAACTACTTACCACTGTCTGAGTGCCATCCAATCTATCCAGATCCTCCAAAGTCTGATTTCGAGGACAACATTGATCAAGTGACTCAACTCATTTTGGCCCAAAATCAATCTTTCCAAGCCGACATGGCAGAAATGAAGGTCATGCTTGACCAATACCAAAGAGAGCTAGAAATGGACCAATGTGATAACCTCCCCAAGGAAAATTTTGAACATCCATTTCCTGATTACAATATCACGCCAAATGATTCACCCATCAATCCTCAATTCAATGACTCTCAAATAAATTTTGATGAGGAGGATAATATGGAGCAACCATATCAGGAAAATTGGGGGGAAGTTAGTGAATCTCAATTCGTGATGGTCAAGGAAAATAATGAGGTGTTTAAGTTGGGGGGAGAACAAGAGGAAAATCAAACTTGGGCCCCAAACTCTAATGACTATTATGATCCACCCCAACATAGAAATCATTCCCCTTCTTGCTATTCATCTCTGCCACCCTCAGATAATCACCCAATTGATCAATTCAATCAGTTCCTTCTCCAAGGTCAACCCCTCCAAGAGCAAATCAATAGACTGACCATGGAAATCAAAAACATGGAGGGAGATCAATTCTTTGATTACTCTGTATCCAATCCTACTCATCATGTCCTTTACCCTGACTGTAATCACTCGCTAATTCCTCAATCTCATAAAACTCAAAATTTTGATTCCGAAGATGAAGGGATTATGGAGAGAAATTGTCAGCAAATTTTACATGAAAATTCTAAGGACTTTAAGGAGATTGAAGGAATCAATGGGAAAGAAACCAAAGAAGGTGATGAACTAATGAATGATCATAGTCCCCCTCCTAAAAATGAATCTGAGGAGCTTGTGCTTGATTGCCATCATGAGGGGAATGCTAAAGAGGTGGATGATCTCCAATTACGGGGAGAGGAAGAGTATAATGAATCCCAAATATCTAATCACATGTCTCCCCCTGAATTTGATGCAATTCACTTTGAAGATGGGAAAGAAGAAGAAGTGAAGATGGATCTAGAATTGAACATTTATTTGAATAATGAAGTTGAGGTAAATAAGGAACTGAATTATTTGAGTGTGCCACGTGATAATCTCAATATAGAGGAGAGGGTAGAGCTTATGCCAAATCTTGACTACGGTGATTCCTTTAAAACTCTTCAAGTCAGTTGGCCCAACCTTGCCCTACCTACTGATTGCTCTGATCCCACAGAATCTCAGGAGAAACATTTCGTAATAGATGACATGATTTTTCCCTATGCTTCTCCTCTATTCTCTGATCGGGGTGGTCCTTTTCACATGTCTCCGCCCCGTTATATGCTTTGCCCTTATACTCACCAGTTCCAGTTATATCTCTCAGGGCATGAAAAAGAAAATTTTGACGAGGACAAAATTCTGTGGTGGCTCATTCTAAAATCAACTTGTTGGTTATTGAGCTTCCATGCGTCTGGCTGAAGACATTAAACTTAGCGCTAATTGGGAGGCAACCCAATTCTTCTTCATAAATAAATGAGAATGACTGATTGCTTTTCTTTCTAGAAACATGGAGCATGGCGCAACATCTCTCTACAGCAACATTTCATATTGCTCAGGTTGTACCTTTCCCTCAAAACATTCACTCTATATTGTCCTAATTTTTTATTTTAAGCATGTCATTGAGGGCAATGTCATTTTAGTTGGGGGGTAGCCTGTGCTTAAATTTCATCAAAATGCTATAAATTTTTTCTTCATGACACCCCTAACAAGTGCGTCAGGATCATTTTTCATGATAAGAAACTTGTCAAAATGATAAGGCTTAGAATATCCACTTGTGACAGCATTGAATTAAAGGGTGAATTAGTTGGTTATGTTTTTAGCATCTTCCCCGGAATACACTCAGATTTTTTTTTGAACTCACACACGTCTACACACTAATGAGACTAGTAGGTATTAAACACAAGGATGATGAGTTCTTTTGCTTAAAACTTAGACGAGGATTGAAAATTCTGCCTAGTCATTGAAGATCTATCGTGAGGAAAAAGCTACCTGCCTGCAAATAAGTGCAAAGCACCAAAAAGAAAGAAAGAAAGAAAAAAATATATATGATGAAAAACTCATGGAAAATGCTCCTGATCTTAGTAACCGGGCCTGCTTCTCCTAGCAAGAGTTGAGGTTCGCGTCAAACAGTGAAGGAATGTGCAGCACCATGATGAAAAAATTGATGATGATCAGGCAGAGTGAAGCTACCTGTAATTCGAGAGTCTGATTTAAAATAGGTAGAATTGGAAATCATTGTTAAGTGATAAAAAGAAGGCTCATTCATCCAGTTGTCTGATATCCACTAATCAAATTAGATCACATGCACAAAGAGATACAAAAATTGTGAGTGTAACCTGAGGAAGTGTCTAATTACATGGATTGACGAAGTTTATTCCAGACATACTTTGCTTGAACTTGCAGTATTCTATAGTTTAAATCATGATGCTCACATTCTTGTCATAAAACGTGGTTTATGAACTCTTGTTAGTCCTAAATTCATAAGTATTTGCATTACTAAGGGACTAGCAATGAGCAAGTTGGGGGGTGTGATAACTTCATATTTTCACATATTATTTCTGTATACTTGGGAGAAAATTCTAAATAAAATTACTTATTATGTGTGAAAATGATGATAGAAAGAGATTTTTTGTTAAAATGTGAGTTCTCATGGAAAACATATATTATTGAGAGTAATTGACTAATGTTTTATGTTAACAACATTATAAATATCTGTTGACACACATGCATTTTCTTTTAAATGGCAGGTTGTGGGTGTTGTAACACATGCATGGTGGTTATGGCATCACGTAGATGGATATAAATAGTTGCATGAAGTGGCAACGTGATGATGCGGTTGCATAAGACCCTTGGCTTAAAATTTGCATGCATGAAACACATGCACGATGGTCACGTAGATGGCTAAAGATAGTTGCATGAGTGTTGGTAGTGTAACGTACATGAAATGTATAACGTGCATGGCAAGGCAAAAATGCATATACATGAGTTGATGAGACTATTGGCTTAATTTGCATGCATGATTCACGAGAGGTGTTTTGTGAACTTCACGAAGATGGCTATAAATGGTTGTATGAAGTGGCAACGTGGCAACGTGGTTGCCAAGCATGGAAAGCTCGGTGGCAGAGCAGGGTTTAAGGTGTCCTTGCCACGTACACATGGGTGAAAGGCGTTGGCATTTCCATAGTCCCCGTGAAGATAGCGACAGCAGGGTGCGAGGCCATTCACAGCAGCATGAGCAGTGGGCGGAGCTGATTTTATCCGCGAGATAGCCGTCGTACACGTGGAGAACTCCGCTATGTGATGCAGTTGGATTACTCCCGAACGCGTGGCTTCAGCAGAAACAGTGCAAGGCGGACGCAGGGTGTTCGTAATGGGCCTCAACAGAAGATGCCATCGACGCGATAAGGTAGACGCAGCGAAGGTATCGGAGGTAGGTTGCATGGCTGATGAGTGTACGTGAAAGCCAACAAGAACACAGCGAGATACTTGCGTGAGGGCTGTGGATGATAATGGCTAAGGCGTGGAGAGCGGAGGTGGTTCCATGGAGCTCTTGGCGAGGTGTATCCCTATAAAAGGGAGGTTCAGGGAACGCGAGAGGGGGTTGGTCGTTCTTTGTTTTTGGTTTTCTTTTTTGGGTTTTCTCGGGTTGGCTTCTACTTTTGGGCTTTTGTTTTAGTTTTAGTTTTTGGTTCTCTTCGGGGTTCATCTTCTGTTCTGGGGTCGTCTGCTTCTGTTTTGTTTTGGGTTTTCTCGGGTTGGTGCTTTTGTTTTTGGTTCTCTCCTTGGGTCTTAGTTTGCGTCGCGAGACTCCTCAGGAGGAAGTGCAGCGTCCGTCCGCGGCGAGGTCCACCCGTGGTAGCTGTGCAACGTCCGCGGCGAGTCTCCTCGGCGTGGTGGCGACGAGTTCCTTTGCAGCATTCGTGCAGCCCGTCTCCGTGGTCCGTGCAGCTCCTTGGCGTCCGTGGAGTCCCCATGTTGCCAGCCCCTTTGTTGCTATATCAGTTTGCCTTGGGTGCTGATTAGGGAGTTCGCAAGGAGCAGAAGCCCTCCATGCTCTTTTATTTATTGTTATTTGCATGTTGATCATTTCAGTATTCTGTTATCAATTGGAGCTTTTTAGTTTGAGTTAGTTAGTTAATTAGTCTTAATTGTCTCAATATTGATTTAATGCAAGTGTTTGTTCATGATCTCTATCTTCCCTCTTCTTCTTGATGTGGTGTCTTTCTTCTCTTGTTATCTTTGCAGTTGATTAATTGGTGTCTTAGTTCTAAGTCTATTCACCTAGACTTGTTAATTTGAATTTGTCAACTTTTATTTTACGGTCCATTTGCTCATGAATTGTTAATTATAAAAACTCAAGAATTTTCTACCTTAAAATCTAAATTTCCCTGTGGACTCGACTCGGTCTTACCACTTAACTATTTTCTTATAATTAATTTGTGAGCCGATAATTAAATTTGGTAGTGAATGTATTAACGGCATGCATTTTCTCTATCAGCTACCGACTGGCATTGTTCCTTTGAAGAAGAGGGAGTTGGGTACCGAAGTGGACGCGAAGGAAGCGAAGGCCATTAAAGCTCCCTGGAAGACAAGTGTTGCGGGAAAGGCCTTAGCGCACGTGGTGGAAGAATGCGAGCCGTGGAGGGCTTATGTAACCGAACTGGGGAAGTTAAGGCCTAAGGCGCCTAAACCCCTGATGTAGCCCATTCTGCTTTTCTGATGGAATAAAATCTGGCATGGATGTTTTGGACCCTCGTCCCCTTAATTATTATTATCTTCTTTTTTATGGTTTTTCTTTTTCTTTGTGTTTTTTATTTTGTTTGGATTATATACATACTCTCATCTTTTTTACTTTTATTATATATATATTTTCTTTTGAAAAATTTATTATTATGGGGGCGTCCAGGGACCTGGACGCCCCTAATTTTTATTTTTTATTTTATTTTATTTTTTTATTTTGGGGGCGTCCAGGGTCCTGGACGCCCCAATTTTATTTATTATTATTTTTTTTTGTTTTGGGGGCGTCCAGGCGCTTGGACACCCCAATATTTTTGAATTTTTGAAAAAAAATAAAAATTGTGGGGGCGTCCAGGCGCCTGGACGCCCCAAAGAAGGTGGCTTTTATATATAAGGGCTGGCCCCCCCTTTTGCTCATTTACTGTTCATTCTGACGACCCAGTCACCCCAGACGACCCATTCTTAGTCCCAATGGAGCGAGGAGGATCGAGCCAGGGTCCAGAGAAGCGGAAACGACTGGCTCGTCGTGCGAGGAGGTTGAGGGATGATGCCGAGGAGGCTGCTGCGGCGGAGGAGATTGCCGTGGAGGATGAGGCTCCTCCTTTGGCTGTGGAGGCTGTAGTGGATGCTGGCGACGCGGGAGAGGACGAGCACGATCCGGTAAGCCCCTCGGAACTCTTACTCTGTGGTTCAATAGGCTAAACGGACGGGTGAGAGGCTGTGAGAGAAGGCCGGGGAGTGAGGGAAGGAGGCGTCCAGGGGCCTGGACGCCTCCACATTTTCTTTTTCTTTTTATTTATTTATTTATTTATTTATGAAAAGTAATAGAAATATAATAAAAATAAGGAGGCATCCTGGGTCTAGGACGCCTCCATGATAATATATATATTATTAATATTTTTTTGTTTTGGTTTTTGGTTTTTTCTAAAAAAAAGAAAATAAAGGAAAAGGAAAAGGAAAGGAGGCGTCCAGGGGCCTGGACGCCTCCACAAAAAATAAATATTTTAAAAAAGAAAAATAAAATAAAATGAATAAGTAGTATATACAGTGTTATTGTTTATTACTGTTCATGATGCTGATGTGTTCTCTGTTAGTTTTGTGGTGTGCAGGGCGTGATGAAGGGCCGGATCAGTTGGTCCCTAGTGGTGGCAGCATACCGCGGGCTGCCGAACTTCCAGAGGGCACGTGTGGACGCCATGGGCTTTGGAGCTTTCCTTCGGATCGAGCCCTTTCGGCTCGACCTTCCTCTTATCCAGGCATTGAGGGAGCGGTGGCATGCGCCGAGCCGAGCGTTTCTGATGCCCTGGGGGCACATGGTGCCGTCACTGGAGGACGTGGCTCGGATCACCGGGCTACGAGTGGACGGAGAGGCGGTGAGCGGGGTCACCTACCCCGACTACCGAGAGAGTGCCCTGGACCTGCTGTGGTTAGAGACGAGCGTGACTGATAGGGACAGCAGGGTAGTTGGCCGAGTGGAGATCATGGAGGCGCTCGGATTCGTTGACCCGCGCCAGCGGGTCAGCGAGACTGGAGGGAGCTTCTGGCACGACTGGAGGGAGATGCCCATGCAGCTTTCACCCAGGACCCGAGCGAGCGGGAGCTGGTGGATCTAGACCTCCGGAGGTTTCTTTTCTTCTTCTTGGGCCGCCTTCTGCTGGGGACGAAGGGGGATGGCATCCACTGCCGCTTCCTCGGGATCCTGGCGGACCTTGACAGAGTGGGGCACTACGCGTGGGGGGCGGCTCTGCTTGCCCATTTGATTGCTGATCTCTCCCAGGCTTCGGAGAAGGAGACGACAGTCAGTGGCTTCGCACCTTTTCTCCAGGTAAACATTTTATTTATGCATTCTCACAGTTAAATATGCAATTATTGTACTAATGATGTATGATGGATGCAGGTGTGGAGCTATTACTATTTCCCGATGGGGAGGGCTAGGCATGGGAACAGGAGGGCCGTGCCTTTGGCGCGTCAGTGGAGGCCGGTCGTGGTTGCAGCACCCCATGGCTACCAGCTGGCGTCACTTCGTCGGGAGCTGAGCGAGTATCCCGAGGCCATGGTATGATGCGTATGATTTTTTGTGTTTATACATGTGACTGAATGGTAACTAATATGATGTATGTATGGTGATGCAGGTGGTGTGGAGGCCCTACCTGGGCATGGGCGATGCTGGCCAGCCTTGGGTTGTAGCGGGTCTTCCTCGTTTCAGGCGGCACGTGTGGGTCCATTGCCTGAACGAGATTGAGCCGCTGCGGCTTAGACTGGTCATGAGGACGTTGGGGCTGGCCCAGGAGTGGGTTGATGTAGATGCGCCGGCCCGCATTGGGCGGAAGACCAAGGGGAAGGCAAAGATTGTGGACTGGCGTACGCGCTTCCCAGTACAGTACCAGGACTGGCAGCAGGGCGGGGTCCCAGTGGTGTCCCATGTACAGGACATCACAGATTACATGAGACGGTACCGAGCTACGTATGGGGACCGCCTCTCCTTGGGTGGTATGGCAGGGGTAAGTGTGAAATGAAAATGCTTCACCCTTCTATATGTATATGCATGTGGTACTAACTTACGTGCAATGCAGGATGCTCGTGATACCATGATCGCCGATCTGCGGGCCCAATTGGCGGACGCCCGGCGGCAGTTGGTGGCCATCCGACAGGAGTTGGAGATCCTGGTGAGTCTATGCAATGCATTTTTTTTGTGACCTGGATTTTTGATGCTTAGCCTTTGACTGACGTTTGCCCCGTGTTTCAGTGGGCCCACCAGACAGCGGCAGCCGGGATGGCTGGCGGAGCGGGTTCCAGTTCGCGGGGCCCTCCTCCGGAGGTTTCTGGCCTCCAGGAGCAGCTGGCGTCTGCGGTGGCTCGGGCTGAGGAGGCCGAGCGTGACCGCGAGGCTCGAGTGAGTGCCTGCCTGACTTCGATTCTGCTTCTAGCTGCTTTCCTTCTATCACTATTTTCTTACGGTGCATGCGTGCTTTGACAGGTGGCCGAGATTCGGGAGGCCCTGGCCCATGCTGTTTGTGCTGAGCAGGAGCGCGATGCCTGGGTGGCAGAGCGTGACGCCCGGATTGCGGAGCTAGAGGAGGAGCGGCGACGGGAGGCTGAGGAGCTTCCTCGCGACGTAGTGGATCTGCGGATCGCCCTCGAGCTGTCGAGGAGAGAGGCGATGAGGGACAGAGAGGAGAGGGAGAGGGATAGGGAGAGCGTAGAGAAAGAAAGGGAGTATAGGATGGCAGAGCGATATCGAGATTGGGACGAGAGGAGAGCTCTGGTGGCTCAGGTGTCGGAGCTCCGGCTGAGTCTTGGCATGGCGGAGGGGAGACTCCGGGAGAGTGAGGAGCGGTATCAGAAGGCGAAGGAGCGTGGGGCGCGACTTCGTCAGTCCGGCTCCTTTTCTGTGGGCAGCTTTCTAGTTTCTTCGGCCGAGCAGCGTCGCCGCACCTTGGAGGCTGGCATGGTGTCACCTGGAGAGGCGAGCACGGCTTCTCAGGGTTCGCAGAGGTCACAGAGGCCCCCTAGGGATCCCCGTCAGAGGAGGGAGGAGAGAGATGACCAGGAGGGTGATGGTGAGAGTTAGAGAGTTGTTTGTACACTCCACCCTCCTCACCGTATGATGTACTTTCGACTATTATATGAAATGAAAATGGCTTTCTTGTGTTGTGTGTACATTTCTCTCTCCCATATTTTCTTTTTTTGCACTGAGTTGTCCTTCGAGACACGCTCCACGAGACCATGCCCTGAACAGCGGGGAACTACGCTTTGCACGGGGGGATTCTATTTCTTTTCTCCCTCTTTTTGGGCGCGTCCAAGCGCGAGGACGCGTCTTAATCCTCGAATTCAAATTTAAAGCGAGGGGTGGCCTTTCTTCTCCAGTGCCTTACCTGCAAACGAGCCCGCCTTCCGCCGAAACTCGCTCGCCCCCTTTCGTCTTCCTCCTCTTTTGATCGATGGAGTTCGGTGGGCCCGACCATGGTGAAGGTGGAGAGGGGCGAGGAACTCCTCGCCCGAGGAGGGACATGCAAGAACATGGAACGACGTCCATGGAGGAGGAAGGGCCGCTTCGGGCCCCCGAGGGACCCGAGGGGCCCGATGGCATGGGAGGAGGTGAACATGGCTCGGTGAGTGCTTGGTTTTCCCCCTCTTTGATCCATTTCGGGTTTTGAAGCAAACCGTGCAAGGGGGGAAAGGGTTCGGTGAGTGTTGCACTTAACTGATGGACGCGTCCTAGACAGGGGACGCGTTCTTTTTGACTGATGTGGGACCCCTTTCTTGGTGCAGGACATGGCGAGGACCCTGGGCCTGGCTGATGAGTGGGCGAGTGCGGACGAGCCGAGCCGCGTCAGGAGGGAAAGTCGGGGCAAGGCGAGGCTCGAGGACTGGCCCGTATGCCTCCCTGGACAGCAAGGGGGTGTACTGGTGCAGGACAGCGCCGACTTCCTACGGCGACAGAGAGAGAGAGTTATGTGGGTCTTCCCCAAGCTGGGGACACGCGTGGCATCGGTGGCTCGCGCGCCCAACTGTTAGAGGTTAGGCGGCAGATGGCCGTCGCTCAACATGAGCTGTCGCTCTTGGTAAGTTACGTGCCGCACTTTTATCTTCAGATTTGGAGTTTCACTGACGACCATTATTTATTTTGTTCCAGCGTGCCCAGCAGACAGCGACGGTGGGAGTGGCTGGCGGCACATCTTCCAATTCCTCGGCCCCTTTTCTCGAGATTGCCTCCCTCCGGGAGCAACTTGCCGGTGCGGTGGCTCGGGCTGCCCGGGCGGAAGAGGAGCGTGATGCCTGGGTGGCGACTATAGCGGAGCTGCGACATCGCGGTGAGGAGAGACCTTCTCCAGACATCCTGGAGTTAAGGGTTCTTCTGCAGATGATGAGGAGACAGGCAGAGAGAGAGAAAGCCGCGAGAAGGTCCGAGCGAGAGCGGGATCAGACCGAGAGGAGGGCCTTGGAGGCCCAGGTGAGGGAGCTCCAGCTGGGCCTTCAGGCCGTCGTGCAGAGGCTAGAAGGGATGGAGACGCACTACGAGAGGGCGCGAGAGTTCGGGGAGCGACTCCGCCAGTCTGGTCGCTTTGCCGCTAGTGGCTTCTTCGCCACGCCAGGGGAGGAGCAGCGAGTCACTGCTGCGGAGCAGGCGCCAAGAGGCGAGGCAGGTGCTGCTGCACGAGGATCCCAGAGGCTTCTGAGGGACCCGCACCTCAGGGGAGAGGAGAGGGACGCCTAGAGGGACGAGCATGAAAATAATGGCAAGAGTTGGCGAGCTAGTGGACCCGCCAGCTCTCTATGATTGTAGTGTTTATGATAGCTTGTGTAGAATTATGAATGGAGTGATTTGATTTTCTGCTGCTTGTTTGTTCTCTTGTGCGTTCCTTCTTCCCTACGCTTCTCCTCCTTTGCACTGTTCCCATGTGATGGGTCTGCCGAGACTCCGCTCCAAGCGGAGAATCGCGTCTTGTTGTGACCATTTTCCACGGGAATCTGCCGTCGAAGTCAATACTGACGGCCCTAGTCCCTTTTCCCGGATGTTGTGTCAAATTTTGCGGACGTCCTCCAAAACATGATAGGGTATCCGTAGACAACAGGGGGCTAGTCGTCAATCAATCACCTTGTGCGAGCGGTGAAGTGACATACGTGACCGCATGGTAGGTGCCTCATTGTGAGGGCTAACATTAAAGGTGATGAAGGCAATCTTGGCCTGTACTCCTTCCATTTCTATAAATTCTTGTCCCTTTTATCCTCCCAGGTATATCGAGAGCTAACTCGAGGAGCACAAGTTCTTACGGGAGAGGAGGAGTTCAAAATTCCGAGAGTTGGATGGAGGGCGAATCTTCCCACTCCTCGAAGAGAAGCAGGTCCAGTGGTAGTAGTTCCAGGAGGCTTTCGGACCTCGAAGGGCACTTCAGCGAAAGGCCCCAATCACAACTCGTAAGCCAAGTTTTCCTACCCTTTTTTCATTCTTTTTCTTCCTTTCTTTCTGACCAAACCTCCTCTCCATTCCCTGCATGCGTAGGTTGTGATGAAATCACAGATCTCATGGGAGTTGGTAGTGGCAGCGTACAGGGGCCTCCCAGATTTTCAAAAGGCCAGGCTAGACGTGATGGGTTTTGGCACCTTTCTTCGGATCGATCCGATCCAGCTCGACCCGGTCCTGATCCAAGCCTTGTGTGAGAGATGGGACCTAGTGAGTCGGACATTCCTGATGCCCTGGGGGCACATGGTGCCCAGCTTGGAAGATGTGGTCCGAATTACGAGTCTCAAGGTGGATGGCGAGGCAGTGATCGGAGTCACTTACGCGGACTACCGAGAAGGTGCCCAGAAGTTACTGGGTTTGGACCTAGATGGTCGGAAAAATAGGTCAGTAGCTAGGGCGTCCCTCATGGATGCATTAGGGCTCACCGACACTCGTCGACGGGACGATGAATCCTCAGAAGAGTTCATGGAAAGGATGGAAATAGGATGTCGTGCCGTGTACTGCACAGATTTCGGCAACTGGGAAAGATGCAACATAGATTTGAGGAGATTTCTCCTCTTCCTTTTGGGGAGATTGGTACTGAGCTCGAAAGGGGATGGTATCCAATGTTGCTTCCTGGAGCTGCTGTCAGACCTTGAAAGAGTAAGGTACTATGTCTGGGGAGCCGCCATGCTGGCACACTTATTTGCAGGCCTATTCCAAGAAACGGATCGTGAGATGACTGTGAGTGGTTTCACACCATTCATCCAGGTATTTTTTTGGTTTTGCTTGTTTTGTATTTTTTTTTGTTGTTTTCGCAAGGTATTGATGACCTGCGCCGAGCAGCTATGGAGCTATTATTACCTCCCCATGGGGAGAGCTCGACATTGGCGATCCGTGATGGTGCCGCTAGCCAGGCGGTGGGAACCCATCATGAGTGCGGCACCCCTAACTTACCAACTGATGGTGCTAAGGCGGGAGCTACAGGAGTTTCCTGCGGTGATGGTAAACTGGAGACCCTACTCAGACATGGTCGATGCCGACCAGCCGTGGGTTCTAGCAAGTCGTGCCCGGTTCGGACGGGAACTATGGATACACTGCCTGAATGAAATCGAGCCGCTTCGGCTACGATTAGTTACGAGGACTTTAGGACTGGCTCAAGAATGTGTGGATTCAGCTGCGCCACCTCGTGTCGGGAGAAAGACGCAAGGACCGGCGACCTGCATTGACTGGCGCGTGCGGTTCCCTGAACAGTATGAAGACTGGCAACGGAGTGGCACGATTGTAGAATCGCAGGCGCGGGATAGCGAGGACTACTTGCGTCTATATAGGACAAAGTACGCAGAGCGGCTCCAACCCCGGGGACTTGTGGAGGTAGGTTTTCCCTTTTTCTCTTTTCTTCTTTCTCCCTTTTGATTTTCTGGTGGAAATGCTGACTTGCATGGCTGCAGGATATCCGTGATACCGTGATAGCGACTTTACGAACTCGCTTGGCAGGGATGGAGCAACAATTGGGCGATGCCCGCGGAGCTACGAGCGCCTTGGTAGGTGGACAGTGTATTTTTTAATTAAAACCCCAAATTCCAGATGTTGGCTGCTAATTCACGCGGTCGTAGCATGCCCAGATTGGTGCGGCTTCCCCAGCGACGGGAGTAGGTGGTACCTCCTCCAGCTTGTGGATTCCTACCTCCGAACTTAACTTGCTTCATGAGCAACTTGCTCACGCCACGCAGCGTGCTGCGGAGGCAGAAGGGATGCTCCGTATACAGGTAAAAGTTTCAGCGTTGAGTTCTCTTTGTTTAAGCCTTATCGCGTATCTGAGATGGTACACTCGACAGGAAAAGGAGGCGGAAGAAGCGGTTGCCCAAGCTGCGCAGAAGCAGGCTAGGATAGCAGAACTGGAGAGGGAACTGCGGCGTCATCCTGATGACGACTCTTCCAGGGATGCTATGGAATTGAGGATCACTCTCCAGTTGGAGAGGGAAGACCGTGAGAGAGAACGGACAGAGAGAGAAAGAGACGCAGAGAGAGAAAGAGCCAACAGATTGACTGAAAGGGAGGAACGAAGGGTCATGGAGGCCCAACTATTCGAACTCCGGATCAGCCTTGGTCTTGCTGAACAGTGGCTGAGAGATGGTGAGGAGCGCTACCGAAAAGCACGAGAGCGTGGCTTTCGTGTTGGTAGCTTCTCTGCTGCTTCCGTGGATCAACGCCGGGATGTGGGAATAGGAAGGGGAGTACAGAGCGGTAGGAGTACCGCTTTTCGTAGTTGGGTAGCACCTTTGAGAGCGTTTTGCCCGGAGAGTAGTGGGACGAGTGATGCAGAGAGAGAGGGCGGAACTTGATGTAATTTTTTTGGTTTTTGGAATAAAATACAAGGTTCGGTTTGTTTGTTTTTCACCTTTGCTTCTGTTGCCCGAGTCCCTGCACACATCACTGAAACAAACAAATCAGAATTTCTGTTCTGACTTGGCCCCTTGCTCAATAAGCAAATGGTCACTGTGACTGTCCTTGATAACTGGTCAAGGGGCCAAGCCTTTATTTAACGAAGGCAAGGGAAAGATGTGGTGATGATAAATACGACAGGCAAGCACACGAATGCAAGCGGTATTAAAGTGAGATGCTGCACGCAAATGCAATCATGCAAAATTGATTTGTTTTCTTTTTTATATTTGGTATTTTTTTTTCTTTATCATAAAAAAGATTTTTTTTGTTTACAAATATGTAAAATTTCTCTTTTCCATTTTTTGTTATTTTTATCATTTCAATTTTTTTTGTTGCTAACGCCCGGCAAGCACCCAAATGGCACCTAATTAACCTACGTGAGAACATGGGTTTCTTACTAACCTCCCAGGTATCCTAAGTGCACATCTAGGTTGATTTGGGCCTCTGGACCCCTCGAATGATGATCCCGCCGGCTAAGACTTACCCTGATGACAATACCGTCATGCCATGCTTAGGCTCCCAGTCGCTTCCGACCACAGGGATTCACCCAAAAGGTGTTTGAGGTAAGAGATTTACCCGACCCGGGTCTATTTCCTCACAACTCTAGATGGTATATGATGGAACACCCTGGAACCCTAACGATCAACCGCGCGACGCTGACCCGGAATCAGACGCCGTCGTACCCATAGGTGACGCGCTTGCATTGGCCTAAGCCCAAGGTTAAGCAAGAAGACATCAAGGTGGTAAACAGGGGTCTTGACCAGCCAGAAACACGGAGACTCCTTCGCAGCGATAGCTTTTACTTTTCAAAGTAGGCAACCAAATGTGTATATTAAAATAAGGTCGCAGACCCTGGGCAGTTTTCACCTTTCAGAAACTCCATCGAACCTTCATCTTTAGAGGGAGAAGGAAGAGTGTAGGGGATAAACCTCCTGAGAGGGCCGGCAAAGCCGTTAACCCGGCGAGCGAATAAGGGCTCATTAACTCTTTCCTTTCAGACAACTTCGGACTAGATCTTGAGCATTTACATTCCACGGCCCCTTTTGTGGATTCAGACTTTTACTTTGAGGGGTTCCGTTTATCGCAACAGGCACGGTCACGACCAGGCTTTTCTCTTGATTTTGACTTTGTATTTCTTTTTGTGAGGGATATATAGTCGTTTGACGTTCGTGGGCTCCCTTTTCGTATGCCTGCGGGGACACTGCCCTCTTCTCGTGCTCTGATCGATGCTCGAGGAAATGGATCCTACTCTTGCCTTTGGGGTTTGAGTTTCGGTTTCTCATGCTCAGCGTTTTAAGGGCGCCGACTGTCTCATTTGGTCGAAGAGAAAAGAATAAAGATTACAGCTTCCGGAGATCTTCTGGGTGATGCTCCACCGTAGGTGATGCTACCGACTTTTTTGAATAAAATACATAAGTGAGCACATGTTAGCTTCCTTCGAGCGAGCATAGGCCGACGTGGCCGGACAGGGATCTCCACGGTTCTGGCAAACCAAGACCCGGTGCCTACCAAACCTTAATGGGCCCCATCCTAACATGCAGGTTAGATGCAGGGACTTAACTACATGGTGACTGCCAGGCATCGGCATTTTGAATTTTCCATATTTTTAGTGGTTTTTGATATTTCTTTGTTTTTGCTATTTTTTTATCTTTTCATCATCATTTTTTTTTTGGTTTGTTTCATGCTAAGGGTAGTATTTCTTAAGATAAAGCCCATTCCAAGGGTGGGATAACTCGATCCCTTCGGCGTTGATTAGTTTGTAGGCGTTGCCAGGGTACACGGCTTGAATTACAAATGGTCCTTCCCAATTGGGTTGGAGCTTAGAACGCGGCCCTCCAGGTTTGACAAAAATTCTTTTTACGACCATCTCACCGACTTTGAATTTTCTCTCAACGACTTTCTTTTGGTAAAAGCGAGCGAGTCTATTTTGATAGACACGCACGTGTTCGGCAGCGGCCAGCCGCTTCTCATCCAAGAGTTCCAACTGGGCGAGGAGTGAATTACAACGATCGTCGAGGGGAAATTCCTCGTCCAATTGTACCCTGAGAGAAGGGATCAGAGTCTCGTACGGGACTACCACTTCCATACCATAAGTAAGGGCAAATGGAGTCTGCCCGGTGGGGGAACGGATTGAAGTGCGATAGGCCCATAGAGCTTCGATAAGCTTTTCTGGACAGTCTGAAAACTTACTAGACTCGCAGGATTTTTTGATGATTTTGAGCAATGTTTTATTGGTGGCCTCCGCTTGGCCGTTACCTTGTGGGTAATAAGGCGATGAATGATGCAATGCAATTGCGTACCTTTTGCAGAGGTCCTGTAGGTCCTGAGAAATGAACTGTGGCCCATTGTCGGTGACGATCGTGCTTGGGATGCCGAATCTGGCGAGAATGTTCTTCATGATGAACTTGCAGACTATTGACGCCTTGATTTCCGCGTAAGCTTCGGCTTCGGCCCATTTGGTGAAATATTCCGTCGCAGTAAGGATGAAAGATTTCTGCTTGGTGAGGGAATTGGGATCACCTAGGGGACCAATGATGTCGAATGCCCACATGGAGAAAGGCCATGGGAAGGATATTGGGTGAAGTGAGGAAGATGGAGAATGGATTTTATCGGCGTGAAGTTGACACTTGACACACCTACGGACATAGACAGCACAATCCTCTTCCATAGTGGGCCAGTAAAAGCCTTGCCGAATGATATTCTTGGCGAGCATCTGACTATTCACGTGGCCACCGCATACACCCGAGTGCGTCTCCTCTACACATTTCCAAACCTCATCGTCACCAAGACATCTTAACAGAATACCAGTAAGGCTCCTCCTATAGAGTAGACCTCCAACCAATGTGTATTTTTGAGCCACCCTTCTTATGGCTTTCTTGTCCTCTGTGGTGGCCCCTTCAGGATAAGATTGATCTTGGCAGTATTTGACGATTTCATATAACCATGGTTTCTCTTCATCAGCCAGTTCTTCTTCGACCTCTGCCAACATGATTTCTCTCTTCTCAAGGATATCTTCCTGCAGGATCTTCCTTGCTATCCTGTCTTTGATGTTTGCGTAGGAAGCATCATCGATTGCAGGGGCGTGAAGTTTGTAGATGGAAATGGACTTAAACCATCTTCCTAGAGGGAACCTTATGGATGATGCCAACGAGGCGAGGGCATCGGCGAGAATATTCTGATGACGAGGAATATGAACAAAGATCAGTTTTGTGAACAGTTTGGCAAATGCAGCAGTGAGTTCTTGGTATGGCTTGAGTTTGGGATCGCGAGTGAGATATTTAGTGAGCACCTGGCGAAGGATGAGTTGACTATCACCTACGACTCGCAACTCAGTGATACGAAAAGAATGGGCGAGTTCTAGGCCAGCTAGAAGAGCTTCATATTCGGCTATATTGTTGGTAACTGGGAATTTAAGCTGGTATGCCAATGGGAATGTGAGGCCTTCAGGCGACAGGAGGGCGATGCCGATTCCTCTCCCTTGAGAATTCAGAGCTCCATCAAAATATAGTGTCCACATTGGCTCATCTGATTGGTTGACGGACATTAGTTCCTCATCTGGAAACTCTGATTGGACGGGATCGAACTTGGGAAGAGGATGGTGAGCGAGATGCTCGGCTATGGCATAGCCTTTAATCGCCTTTTGCTGGATGTAGGTGATGTCGAACTGAGAGAGAAAACTTTGCCAGCGTGCTAGCCTATCTGTAAGGACGGCTTTCTCCAGAAGGAATTTGATAGGATTCATTCGAGCAATCAAGTGGACCTCATGAGCCAAGAAGTAGTGCTTCAATTTCTGCACTACCCAAACGAGGGCATCACAGGTTTTCTTCATGACGGTGTACTTCTGCTCACAGGGATTGAGAAGTTTGGACAAGTAATAGGTTGCCCGTTCCTTACCTTCTTCATCAGCTTGTGCAAGGACGGCTCCCACGGAGTCATCCAAGACTGAGACGTAAAGGATCAGAGGTTTTTATGGTTTGGGTGGAATGAGAACGGGTGGACTAGCCAGATATTCCTTCAACCCTTCAAAAGCTTTCTGACATTTAGAATTCCAGTGGAATTCTACTCCTGGCTTGGTCAACTCGTAGAGAGGTCTACACCTTTGTGAATGTTGGGACACAAACCGACGAATAAACGGTAACCTCCCGATTAAACCTCGGACTTCCCTCAAATTCTTGGGAGGCGGCATATCCCTGATAGCCTTGGCTTTGTCGGGATCTATCTCGATCCCTCTTTTACTCACGATGAACCCCAGCAATTTACCTGACGACACACCAAACACACACTTTTTCGGGTTCATTTTCAATTGGAACTCCCTTGACCTTTGCAAGACCTTAGCCAAAACTTCTGGATGTTCCATCCTGGTCTTTGATTTCACCAACAAGTCATCCACATATACTTCCAGATATATGTGCATCATGTCATGAAATATGGCCATCATTGTTCTTTGGTAAGTAGCTCCAGCATTCTTTAACCCAAACGGCATGACCACGTAACAATATGTTCCCCAAGGGGTAGTGAATGACGTCTTCTCCTGATCCTCTTTTGCCAAACGAATTTGATTGTATCCTGAAAATCCATCCATGAATGAGAGGGTTTCGTAGCCTGCCGTGTTATCAATCAAGACATCAATGTGAGGTAAGGGAAAATCATCTTTTGGACACGCGCGGTTAAGCTCCCGGAAGTCGATACAAATCCTGACTTTCCCATCTTTCTTCATGACCGGGACAATGTTCGCCACCCATTGAGGATAAAGGACGACTCTAATGAACCTGGCTTTGTGGAGCTTATCGACCTCTTCTTTCATTTTCAAAGCCATCTGAGGGTGGAAACGCCTTAACCTTTGTTTTACCGAGATGGACCCTGGTTTTAGGGTTAAACGGTGTTCGACCAAGGTTGAATCTAGACCCGGCATATCCTCGTAGCTCCATGCAAACGTGTCCTTATATTCCTTGAGAACCTCAATTAATGCCTCTTCTTCAGAGGGTGGTAGGTTGTCACTTATGAGGATGATCCTAGGGTCTTCCTCAGTTCCCAAGTTGACTTCTTTGGTGGATTCTTCTACGGCGGTTGACGGCTCGTCGAATCTCCTCATTCCACTTGCATATGCGCCCGCCACATCCTCATATTCTTCACCCTCATCTTCAGTGGGGCATTCTTCATCCGTGATCTCGTAGACTCCATACCCTTCATCAAATGCACAGTCGCCCTCGCATTCTATTTCGGGTAGCTGGATGGGATTTTCTAACAACTGGGGGATGGCAAGAAGGGCCTGACACCTGGCGGCTAAATCCAGAAGGAATCGACGAGGGATCTGCCTACCCTTGGATTTCTTCCTAGGTACTACCCTTGTCCTATCATTCCTAGATTGACTGACAATATTTACAGAAGAAGAGGAAGACAAAGAGGATGGTGTAGAATGTACAGGAGAAGACCCCTCAGAGGAGGGGTAGAAAAGGTCGCTCATCGGACCTTGGACGGGTGGTCCGCAAGGGGATACGCACCCGTGGGAGATGTAGGAGGTTTCCTCAACGAAGATGTGTTGTTGGGGAGTTTGAAAATTGACGTTTTTTTTTCGTTTTCATTTTTAATGACAAAGCAGTGAAAAGAGATTGGAGGAGAGAGGAAAGTGGTTATAGCTAGAGGATTGTGGGGCTCGTAGAGCAGATCATGGTTGAAGACCTGGCGCGGGTTGAAAAGCCCGCGTAGATATGTAAGCAAAGAAGGGGACCTGGGAAGATCATCAGACAGTTGCCTGGCCCAGGAAGAAGATATCAGCAAAGGCTGAGACGAGTGGATGGAGAAGATGGCGGCTAATGATCCGTCAACGACAATGCTGAGGACGGATGAAGATCCGTCGATGACAGGGTCCTTCTGGCGAGGATGAGGATAGTTTGGAACCTTGGCAAGAGTGGTAATATTCTCTGGTATTTCGGAGATCAATGGTGGTCTTTCAAGCTGCGGAGACGAGAACATCCTTTCCAGTGCAACGGAAATGTCCCATATGTCGAACCATTTGTCCCATTCGCATTCCGGATCTTTGATCTTGCCTCTTTTGGTGATCCTCGGACATTTTTCAGCCAAATATACAGCATGTGATCCCCCATATGCTTCTCGTGGGTGATCTCCCATCTGAACAACGGGCCCTCTGTTGAAGTGGTTTGATAGAGTCCACGTGAGGGGCTTCCAATCTGCCTTGAACGGTCCTTTGAAGCCTAGGCCAAACCTGCGGTTCGGCCTAATTTCCTTTGGGGGTTTGAGCATACCCTGTAACTGTGCGCCCAGACCTTTTTCTTGTTGATAGCCGATGTTCCTCATAATCTGCCAACCTTTGGAGTGAAAAGGGAGACATGATGTTGTGGTTGCCCTGACCGGCTCCTTTGGTGCTAGTGGAACATGAGATGGATCACGTACGTCCAGCAGTGACAATATGGGCCGATGAGACGGCCAAACAGAAGGTAGAGAGGTGTTGATAGCATCCACTGTGTGAAGGACAGGTGTACTGACCACTTTAATAATTCTCCCATTGTAAGGAAACTTCATGCACTGATGGTTGGTGGAAGGCACAGCGTCCATGGCTTCGATGTAAGGGCGACCCAGTATAGCCTTGAATGTGGGGTCCATGTCGAGGACATGAAATTCCGTGGGAATTGACATGGGGCCTAGTTCTGCCTTCAGAATAATCATCCCCTGCGGCGGCCTTTTGCTATTGTCATAGGCCGTGACCGTGATCGAGGAAGGTCTTATTTGTTCCTCGTCGATCCCACACAACTGAAGAGTGCTCATGGAGATCACATTTATGGACGCACCCGTGTCCACAAGACACGGGTTTATGGATACCCCATTAATTTTTATTGAAATGCACAGTGCATATTTCCGAGCCTCCTTGGGAGCGAGCTCGTAGTTGTGGAACATGATGGCCGGTTGTGTGTCTGTTGGGGTCAGGACGGTCGAAATCTTCTCCACGGGGAGGTCTTCATTAACCATGACATTTTGAAGATATTCCATCAAGGCCGCCTGGTGGGATGTGGATCTTTGAAGTAGCTCCAGGATGGAGATCCGGGCAGGTGTCTTGTCCAAGTGTTTCAATAGATCATACTGTGTTCCAGGGATAGCTCTTTCTGGTTGTTCTGCATAATCCTTCTCTGGCTGAGATTGCTCGGGATTCTGACTGTTGTGGGGGAAAACCCTGTGGAAAATCCTTCCACTCCGGAGTACCATTGCCTGCGGCTTTTGTACCTCTGTGGGGGTAGCAGTGGGTTTTAACAGGGGTTTGAGGGGTAGTAGTGGAGGAATGGTTGATGAAGCAGGGGTGATGATGGGAGCATGAATTCTGATGAGGGGTTTGTTAGGTGGAGGCATGGTGGAGGTAGAGGGGATATCGCGCGGATTATGAAGGATAAGGGGTCTGGAAGGTGGAGGCGGAGGCAAAGTGGAAGTGGGTAAGGTTTGAAACGGGTAATGGTTTTGAGGTGGATGGTGGGTGATGAGTGATTTTGAAGGCATTAGTGGCGATGTGGTGGAGAAAGACGGGGTTATGTATGGTTGACGGATGATAAGGGGTTTAGAAGGCGTAGGGGTAAATGTGGTAGAGGTGGATGGCAAAGTGGGGGAGTGAGAGAAGGTGAGAGGGTGTGAAGGCGTAGTGGAGAGTGTCGGTTGATAGGAGATCGGGGTACGGATGAGAGGGTGTAATGGTAGTGGGAATGGTGAAGGCGATACTGACGCGGGTTGATGAGAGAGAGGTGCTACCCGGGCAAGGCAAGGGTGTTGCGTGATGATAGGATTGGCGGTAGAAAGAATGGAGGTACTTTCTTGGTGCCACATCTGCTCTCTCCCGACTTCCGGGAAGGAGGAGATGGGGTTAACCTGATGATTGGGCTGTTGGTGCTCCGGTAATGGATTCTGGATTATGCCCATGTCGGGCTGTTGTTGTGGGGCCTGCTGAACCTACTGTTGTTGTTGTGGTTGCTGTTGCTGTTGTAACTGCTGCTGTGGCCTATGAGGAGGTCTCCTAGCCTTGAGAGCCGCGACATATCGTCTCATCTCATCCCAATCTATTTGATGTTCATCATTCATATCATGGATGTAATCTTTGAAATGGAAGCAGTAATCTACTGTGTGTCTCGGCTGCCTGTGGTAGACGCAGTATTTGGAGGTATCAACATTGGGGGGCCATGCGGGCCTTTCTCTGGGTAGGGCGAGTTGGTTTGATGCCATGAGGGCATTAAAAATATCTGTTAAGGTTTCTGGCAATGGTGGATAGTAGGCTCTCTTGGGACCGAGCGGCCTCCTTTGTTGCTGTTGGGGAGCATAGTTCCCAGGGGGTGGAACTTGGTTGTACTGAAGTGGTGGTTGTTGTGGCTGAGGTTGTGGTTGTTGTTGCTGGGGTTGGCGTAATGGAGGCATATTATCCTGGGGTGGATTATTTTGGGGTGGAGGACGAAGAGGGAAAGGAGCTGGTTGGAGGGGAAGTCGGGGCATTTGTGGAGGCCTTGGGTTGACTCCATAGTTGGCATTGTTGACCGCACCCACTTGCTCATTTGTCACGACCCCTTCTGTGGCTCCGCCCGGGACACCAGCACCTGTCTTTCTAACCACTTTGGGCTTCGGTGACTCAAACATGTTCAAAATGGGGGAGTCTTTTAACTGTGTTTGGATGTACCGGGCCCTTTCATAGAGTTCCTCCATTGTAGTAAGTTTATTCATGGCCAGGACATGTCTGAACTGTGGGGTTGCATTAGACACAATCATCTTCACTTGTTCGGGCTCGGAGAGGGTATCCCTTATTCTTTCCGCCAGAGACCTCCATCTATCAGCATAGCGGACAAAATCCTCGTCGGGCTTCATCTTTTCGGCCACTAGGTCGGTAATGGAGAGTGAGGGACCGACCCTATCCCTATATTTCTGCAAGAACCTTCTCTGGACTATTTCAAAATTCTCAGCCTCGCGGGGCTCCAAGGAATAGAACCACTCAAGGGCGGGACCATCCAATGATCTCCGAAAGAGGTATGCCAGAGACCTCTGATCGTTTTGCCAATAGGAGGACTCATACATGAAGTCCTTGAGGTGAATGAAGGGGTTGCCGGTACCATTGTATCTGCGGTACGTGGGCATTTCGGAGGGAGGAAGGTGAATGACGGGAAGGATTGGCAAAGCAACCTCCGGGGTGGCTTTCACGTCCACCATTCTTCTCAGATTTTGAAACTGCTCGTCCATGCGATTGAACCTATTGAGGAGCGATTGGGTGAGCTCCTCTGGAGGTGAGGGTGGCACTTGCCACTGGGGGAGAAACTGTCTCCCGGAGACTTGAGGGGGGAACCCGGAATGGGAGGGAGCTGTCGGACCGCCGACAGTTGGCCCTGGCTGAAGCGGTGTGTGGGGAACAACGGGAGTTTGAGATTGTGACGGGAACTGGAATGAGGGTGGTTGTTGGCTCGCTTGACCTTGAAGCGAGGGAGACTGGATGGCTTGCGCCAATGAAGGAGATGGAATGGCCTGCACGGACTCTTGGAGAGGTGCGATGGCCGGAGTTGATTCCTGGGGCGTGGGGGAAACAGATTTTCCCTTTAGAATGGCCTGGAAGGCCCGGAGCTGTTTAGAGGTAAGCTCCGTGTTGGCGAGGACGCCCAGTAAGGAAGAGATATCCTGTGGTAGGGACGTGTCCCCGGCAATAACCTGCACCTCATGCGAGGGCTCATGAGAGGGACCCGAGTCCATAGCATATATAGACTCGCGGGCCGGCTGTCAAACCACGACTAGGGTGGTTCTCCTCAGAAGACTCGTGAGACATGCTCACAGTTTTCTCAGAACGCAAAAACATACACTAGCAAGTAGGTAGCAGAGATTATCAAACAAGTGGATGCCTTTACGCCCTTTTTTGTGTTTTGATTTTGGTGATTTTTTGTGTGTTTTTAACGAGATCCGAAGTTCACACAAAACGGGGACCCTAGTTTATTTTTGTTTCACCGCCGTGTCAGCTAGGGTCTCTCGTCTCACCACGAATGAAATGACTAACTTCGGGGAACTTCAATGGTACAACCAGCCCAGTGAACGAAGAGGAGATTCTTCGATGTCGGGGACTTACGGAGGTCCCAGTGTAGGAGATTCTAGTCCGTTGAGAGGAATTCCCAAACGGAGAGTCCTTCCTTCACCGGGAAAGGGTGATCCTCAAAAAAATGAAAAAAGGATAGAAAAGAGGAATGGATGTATGCAATGGAATGCTGACAGAGATATGGGGTAAGAAAATAACAGAAATAACAGACATATAATAAACAAACAACCAATCACAACTGATAGTGCTGCCGTGAGCACAACGGGGGCGCGCGCGGGCGCCAAGGTGGAGAGGCACGGGTGGTGCCGAACTTGCAAGGGTAGCCGAAAGGAAGCAGTAGAGGTCCCACCGTGATCGCCAATCTGTGAGCGACGTCACGCGGTTCGGGGAAGCGGAGAAGGACGCGGAGCGCGCGGGCTCCTCTTTTGTTTGTTTGTTTTGTTTGCTGCAACACAGAAATGAGAGGAAAGAGAGAAGGGGCCACCACGGGAGATTGCTCCGGCGGGGCGAGCGGGACAAGTGTGATATAGCAAGATATGGGGGTTAAACGGCCATAGCGGGAAGTGACTCACCGCGACCTCAGGGGGACGGGAATGGTGCAGAAATTAAATAACAAGAATTGAAACGGCCATTGGGGAAGTGACTCGCCGCGGCCTCGAGAATATGAGCAGATAATAAGATGACAAAATATAAAGAGAATACAAAGAGCAGGAATTTAAACGGTCATTGGGGAAGTGACTCGCCGCGGCCTCGATGATAGGAGCAGAATATAACAGAATATAAAGAGAATATAAGAACGGAAATTTAAACGGCCATTGGGGAAGTGACTCGCCGCGGCCTCGATGATATAAGCAGAATATAACAAAATATAAAGAGATTATAGGAATAGAAATTTAAACGGCCATTGGGGAAGTGACTCGCCGCGGCCTCGATGATATAAGCAGAATATAACAAAATATAAAGAGAATATAGGAAACAGAAATTTAAACGGCCATTGGGGAAGTGACTCGCCGCGGCCTCGATGACAAGATGTGATCGCCAGGGGCCAAAAGACCCCAAAATAAGAAAGTGATCGCGCCTACCTCAAGAGCGGGAGATGGCGGGTTGCTTCTTCCTCTCCCTTCGGCCGGCCGACGGAGAGGGCTTTCCTCGGCTACCCTTGCAAAACAACGACAAACAAATGACAAGTGGATTAGAAAGATGGAGGTGTAGTATTCAAATCCTTGCGATAAAAATAACGAAATGATGACAAGATACACACCTGGTTGGTGTTATCTTTTAAACCCCTCTCGGACTTGAGTAGGAGGAAAATGAGATGATGGATGTAAGAAGTGTATAAGAAAAGGCGCCCTTATGAAGGGGAATAGGGGATGCAAGATGATGAATGCAAAAGAACTACGAAGAAAAGGAAAGAATTGGCTTATTGGATGTGCCGATGGTGAAATCCGGCGGAGCTCCGGCCGCGTGGGGACGACGTGGAAGCGCGGTGGATGAAGACGACCTTCCTCTCGCGAGCGTGAGCACCCGAGAAGCCGACAGAACCTCCACCTACAAAAGAACCCGCGGGTTAGAAAATGACTCCGTAGCCTCTGGGCTCCGGCAGCCTATCGGATCACTTAGAAGCTCCTCTAGAACTGAGGGGGTGGGCCTCTATTTATAGGGCTCCGGAGGGTGGAGGCGTCCAGGACCCTGGACACCTCCATCAGGGCCGAACTAATATTTTATTCTATTTTTATATATTTTTTTGGAATACTTTTGTGGGGGCGTCTAGGGTCCCGGACGCCTCAAACAGGTCCACTGAAAACTGACGGCGGCCGCACGCGGTTTGGCACAACGTGTGGTTTTGTGAGCGGCGCCTCGTGATTCAGAAATGGGCGCGTCCAGGTGGCTGGACGTCTCTAAAATTTGGATTTTTTCACACACGACAAACCGTCGTTCGGTGGCCGGCGCCCGTGAGTGAGTTGATGGAGGCGTCCAGAGGCCTGGACGCCTCCAAGATATATTTATTTTTTATTTTTCTTTTATCTTTTATGTCAGGGCTGGCATTTTTGATTTTTTATATTTGTTTTTATGGAGGCGTCCAGGGGCCTGGACGCCTCCAAATATATTTTTTTTATTATTTTTTGTGTTTTATGCCAACTGGCTTTTTTACAAACATTTTTTATTATTATTTTTATGGAGGCATCCAGAGGCCTGGACGCCTCCATTAATATATATATTTTTTATTTGGTTTAAGGCCCTGAGAAAAGAAACAAATAAAATAAAATAAAAGAAAAGAATGGGGGCGTCCAAGGGCCTGGACGCCCCCATTAAGACCCACCCGGGTCCTAGTCAGCGGCTTCCCGGTAGACATCCTTCTTGGTTCCGGAAACTCCTGATGCGTTCGACTGATGTTGATGCCGTCCGAATGTCGTGACGAGACGATTCCGGATGCCGAGAAAGGTAGAAGAAGACCCAAGAAAAGGAAGCACTCGGGCGATTCAAAATGCGTAAGCCGTTGCGGGGCGTTGTATAGTAATATGAGACTTTCTCAGGAGACGTCAAGAATGGCGTGTCTACACCCAGATCCACTTCGATCAGCTCATCAACAGTGGCTTGGCCACCATCTTCTATCTCCGGGGGAGCCGGTTGCAAGTCGATGAAGCCTTCATCGTCTTCTTCAGCCTCGAGGGCATCATAGATGTCTTCTTGTACCACCCCGCTCAGTGGCAGGGCTTTGTCATCTTCTTTCAGAGGGGCTGAAAGGGGTGCTTCACTTGCTTCCGGACATCTTCCATCGGCGGGGCTTGCGACCTCCGTGAGCAAAGAGATCATGTGGACCCCGCTTCTATAAGTGACCACGTCATGCGGACGCGGTGGGTACACTTCACATTTTCCCAGCCTTAGTTCGCCCTTCCTGATTAGGCCTTGAGCGATATTTTTGAATACATAACAATTTTCAATAGGATGCCCCAGCACCCGATGATAAGGACAGAATTCGGGGTCGTCGCTTCGTTCGACATCCTCTGGCCTTTTGGATTCTGGCAAGGTAATCTTGCCGTAACGACAAGCCCATTCAAAAATCCTTTGAGTTTTGTGTCTTGGGAAGGAATAAGGCCTCCTCATTTTCTCTCGCAATGAGGCCGATTGATTGGTTGAAGGATTGGCTACCTCCTTTGTCTTCTCCTTCGAATGCCCAGAAGTGCTGAAGTTGACACCTCCGGGTTTGTTTTCTTGTCTTGCCAGGGTGATTGAAGAATGGTATTTTGCCAGGAAGGCTTCAATATCAGCCGTTATCATGGCCAACTGATCAAGGGAGTGGACGTTAAGGCCGACCATCCGCTGCTGAATATCCTTCTTTAGACTTTCCCCGCAAGCCCAAGTGGCAACCTCGTGGCTTAACGGGGACATGCATCTCACATAGAGGCTTCTCCACTTTCTGATGTAGTCCAGGACGGGCTCATCATCTTCTTGCCTGTGGCTGTAGAGTTCTACCCTGGTCACGAGGAAGTGCTCCGGGCTCGAGTGACTGTATTGCTGAGGGAGGATGTCCCCTGCTGGGTCAAACCAGTGCATACTTATTTCGGCTAGGTGCTCCTCCAGCCTTTCAATTTCCTGATGTAACCCGCCGAGCAGTGAGGGCAAGGTGGAGTCAGGCTAAGGGAAATCTGCTTCAGGACATCTTTCACCGGCCGGGCTTGTGACCCCTACGAGGAGGGAAACCACATGGACTCCCTTTTCACAGACAACTGCTTTATGGGGTTGTGGGGGCTTCACCTCATAATCCTCCATCTTCAATTCTCCTCTCTTGATCAGGTTCTGGGCGATATCCTTGAAGACATAGCAATCTTCTATAGGGTGGCCAAGGATTCGATGGTAGAGGCAGAATTTAGGGTCATCACTCCTTGTAACATCCTCTGGCCTTTTGGACTTTGGCAAGGTAACCCTGCTATAGTGGCAAGCCCATTTAAAGATCTCCCGAGTTTTATCCCTCGGGAAGGAATAAGGCTTCTTCATCTTCTCCTGCAACGTGAGGACTCGTTCCGCCGGCCGGCTAGTTGAAGGACCGGCTATTTCTTTCCCCTTCCTCCTTGAGTGCATAAAAGCACTAAAGTTGGAGGTCGGGGACTGATTCTCCCATCTTTCCGTGGTGGCATAGGAGCCCCCCGGGTTCATGGATGTGCCCTGCCGGAGGTGGATACCCTCAGTAAGACCAGACAGTAGTTCGATCATTTTGGCCAACTGCGCCTTCAACATCTCGATCTCCTGCTGGTGCTCATAACATATTGCGAGCTGAACAGGGTCACAAAGGGAGAAGTCTGGAGTGTAGCTTGGACTGCTATCTTCTGTTCTGACATCGAGTGGAGGTAGTAGCGCCCCGCCACCGTGACTATCTGGGAGTGGTGCCTCGGAAGTGGATGGTACCCCCTCTATATCCCTGCTTAGAGGTGGGTTCTGGAGGAACACTTCTTCATCTTGAGCTTTGTCGGCTGAAGGCATATGCTGCTCTTTGCTCTTGGTTTCTAGTGCATCTGTGTCTTCTGGGGGACCGTCGCCAACTAGAGCTGAGACGGCTATCATGTTTGCTTCATAGAATTCTTCTACTGAGAAACCCAACCCAGGGTGCTGGGTAATCTTCAGGAGTTCCCTATCCAGGTTCGGTGGATACCACAGCTTCTTGAACATTTGATTCCGACTTTCGGTCTGAAAGAAGGGCAGCTGTTGCCCTCTAACCATTTTCACCACTCTGCTGGATATATTCGGAAGTCCCATGATTGGGCCGACCGGGTCACGGATTTCTTCGGGGAATTTACAATCATCATCCCCTTTCACTGGATGTTCATCAGCCACATAGAACATCGTAGGTGGGCCCTCTGGGTTGGGCACCTCCCAGATCTTCAAGAATTCGACTGTTTGACAGTCTAAATCTGTGGGTGGCTTTGTGATCCCTGGAGGGACCTTCACATACCCGGGCAAATCCTCGAGCTTCGGAACTCCTGTCTCGAGGTAAATATTGGAGGGGATGGCTCGAACCACGCCTTCAACTTTAGAAATGTGTGACACTTCCTGCGGTGCCACATAGTCGGGCGGTGGTGGAGGGAACCAGTCGTCGTCCTCTGCTATCTCCTTTTCTTTGCTTTGAGTCGGTTGGGGATTCTGCTTCGGCTCCTCCATGTAAAGTGCAGCATCGAGCAGGTGGCATTCAAACACCTCGAAGGGGTGTAAGTCTGCGAATATTCTTTCTTCTTTTCCATTCCGGAAGTACTTAATGCACTGGTGCAGGGTCGAAGACACTACCCGATTCTGATGCAGCCACGGTCGACCGAGCAATGCTTTATATGTGGTATCGGAGTTGATGACGTGGAACTGCACTTTGGTGGTGAAGTCTCCTAGTGACAGCTCGAACTCTGCTACACCCATGGGAACTTCAGACTTCTGGTTGAACCCAGTTATCTTCATATCCCTGACCTTGATCAGGTGCACATTGAAGTAATGTTTCTGGTAAACCTGGTAGGAGAGTATGTTTACTGCTGCCCCTGTATCGACCAAGATCCTGTTTATAGGCTGGCCGTTCAACTGCCCCCTCATGTACAAGGGTCTATTGTGGCTGACCGAAGGAAAGAGCATGTCTTCTTCGGTGAAGGTGATGGTTGTTCCCAACTGCATCTCAGCAAAACAGCTTTCATAATGCGCCGGGGTTTGCAGAGCCGCAATGACAGCCTGCCTGGTTTCCTCATCCAGGGAGAGTATCTCCCAGACACTGAATCTTGCTGGGATTCTTTTCAATTGTTTCAATATCCGAGTGCCGGCTCGGACGTTAGCTAACTTTGCTTCTTCGGCTTTGCTATGCTTGCCATGTTCTGGTGCCGGAGGAGTCGGCGGGGAAGATAGTTTATCTTCTTTGGAGGCCACCTGGCTCCGGCTTGCCTGGTCGACTGGTTCTTTCATTTGCATGGGCTGGGCCACAGGGGCGGCGCCCTCATCATCTTTATTCGCCAGAGTGGGCGTTCCCGAGGTGGAGGCAAGAGTGCTCTTGGCCTTGGACCCGGGCTGTTGGTATGGTTGTTCGCTCTTCTTTGCGAGCAAAAATTTGGCGAACGAGGGTACCACTTCGCCTGCTGCATCTTCAGGGTAGAGGCCCGATGGAGGTGGGATTGCTGCGCCCTTCACTTCAGGTTCGGGGATTTGGTATGGCCGCTCGCCCCTGAATATAATATTATGATTGGCTGGGGGCAGACGTCCCCACCTTCTCCCAGACCTGGTGACATATTGGGAAGTAGAGGCCTCGGCTTGGTTTGCCTCGACAGGCGCGAAGCATATTTCTTCCTCTCCCACCTCTTCGGCCATATTGAATAAGGCCGACAAGGTATTGCAAGACAAAATGTTGCATTTTCTTTTATTCTTCAGCTTCTTCTTCTTTTTCTTCTTCTCTTCTTTTATAGCTGGAAGCTGTTCTCGGGGAGGTTCATCCCATATGCCAGGTTCTTGTGTTTCGGCTTCAGCTTCTTCAGCCAATTTTATGGATTCAAAATGTTCCCAAGGGACATATTCCTTCAGCTGCACTGGCTGGATCTTGGGTTGTTCATATTCTTCTAACCCGTCAATTACCGCCTGCAGCCGTTTAACTGCCGGGCTGACTTGCGTGTGCATCCGCAACAAGAGTGGCTTTTTCCTGTTGTCAGTCATTTGTCGGAGGACCAACTGAGGAGCAGTTTCATACCAAACCGGGGTTACAGCTGGTGGTGGTGGCTGAGGCGTGACGCCATGAATTCGGACTCCCGGGGTAGGGCGGGATGTCGACTTTCTTCTTGTCTTCTTTGGCACCATCTGCCAATCTCCCTGGTTCTCTGCGGGAGCGAGAACAAATGCCTCATAGGTGTGCTTTGTACAAGTATCTGACACTTCTTCGGGCAGTTGTTGGTATAAGGATATCATATTTACGGTTGCCCCCAGCACTGGCAACTCATACGGGCGGGGCGGGTCCACCTTGTGTTCGCCCATCTGGAGCTCTCCCTTCCTGATCATGCCTTCAATGATGTCTTTGAAGACATAACAGTCTTTGAGGGTGTGCCCGAGCATCTGATGGTACGGACAAAATCGAGGATCATCTTTCCTCTTGATGTCACCGGGTCTCTTCGGCTCCGGGAGAGTAATTTTGTTATATTTGGTGGCCCACTCGAAGATGACCCGGGTCTTCTCCTTCGGGAAGGAGTAAAGTTTCTTCATTCTTGACCGCAAGGAGGCGGCCTCTTGTTGTTCAGCCTGCTTGGCCGGAGGAGCACTTGTGACTCCTTTATCAGTGTCCTTCTGCTTCTCGAAATCCTTGAAGTCGACAGTGTTGACTTCTTTGGGCACGGACCGCTTCTTAATTGATTTTCCCTTTTGGGCTGAGGTGGCCAGTGCGGAAGAGTATTTGGAGAGGTAGGACTCAATTTCCGCTACCACATTATTTAATCGATCAAATGACTTGATCTCCATTCCGATCATCTTCTTGAAAACTTCACGCTTCAAATTCTGCTTGCAGATCTGAACCGCATCTTCTTGGTGTGGCGGGCGTCTACACCTCATGCTGAGGTTCCTCCATCTCTTGATGAATTCTAGAGCAGTTTCATCATTCTTCTGCCTGGTTGCATAGAGCTCGGCCACTGTGACCTCTCTTTCGGTGACGTGGAACCGCTCCCGAAATTTTCTTTGCAAATCTGGCCAGTCGTTAACAGACCCCGCCGGCAAGTTTGAGTACCATTCGAAGGCGAGCCCTGTGAGCGAGGACCCGGAGAACTTCAGTAGGTACGATTCATCAGTCGCCAGATCGCCCATCACATTGACGTAATAGGCTATGTGCTCCTTCGGTGACCCCTGGCCATTAAATTTGTCAAACTTTGGCGGCTTGCTGACGCCAGGAGGCAATCTCTTCCCCGCATGATGGACAGGGTAGGGTACCTTGTACACATCATATGAGGCATATTCTTCACTTCCCCGATCGGCCAGCTTCATCTCGACTATCTGCTCGATCATGAGCTTGTTAGCCATTGCCGGATCCACTGCTTCTGGGTAGAAATGAGCCGACTGCATCTGTGGCGTCGTCAACACCGTCGCCTGGGGTATAGTGGCGGTGCCTTGGTGTTGAGGAGCCGAAGGGGTCATTGGGGCCGTGCCCCCAGCATAGTTGGGGATTGGCTGAGAGGCCGTCACCTGGGGTGAACCCTCAAATTCTCCAGCGCCTTGCCTGGATGATTCTGGAGGCGGTTCGACCTGCTTTGATGTGGAAGCATGCATGGTCAGTTCGCCCACCTGTCGCTTCAGAGCTTCGATTTCCTGTCGATAGGCTTGAAGCAGCATCAGCATCGCAGGGTCGGGGGTAGAAGGGCTAGGAGCTTGGCCTCCTCCTTCTGTCAGAGTATCTAGAGAAGGTGCCACCCTTTCTCCTTCATCCCCAGCGGTAATCACGTTCGCTGCCATGGCGACTGCATCTGAACTTGTTTCACCGGCGAGGGCTTGTATTATCTCAGCTGCAGCTGCTCCTCTTCTGGTGAGGGGACCCGACCTGCCAGCCAGCCTGGCCATCTCTTCTTGGTCTTCAGGTAGGGCTCCATATTGGTTGGCCACCCTGGCCATATTGCAGGTATAAACCCGCATCTTTTTGTTTCTTCGGACCACCTCCCTGGTTGTCTGTCTAGGAAAGGTTAGCCTATCAAACACCGAGACTCTTGGTGGAGCTTCTTTACAGAGGGGCGGCCCATAGCACCCTGACTCCGCATCTTCGATATCTTCCGGGTTAACTTGTTGCTCCCGGTTTCTTTCAGCATCATTCACGGCTTCTAGGAGCCGCTGAGTTCCCAAGAGGGTGTTTCCAAGGCCGCGGAGATATCCCCTCACGGCTTGAGTGATGTCGTCTTCTCCCTGGTTGGGGCAGACAGTTGGTGGTGATGCTTGCACTGGCGGTCTATAGGCGAGACGCCTCCGCTCGTGCATCATGTTGTATCTTCCTTCCTTCAAATAGATGTTCGCCTGCCGACCGTGAGCACGGAAGGCAGGTCTTCGAGACGCTTGAGCTGACGCCTCCATCTTCTCTTCTTCATCTTCCTTCATCTTTTTCTTGAGCCGGTCAGTCCTGACGGGCTCCAGTTGGGTTGAGGCTGGGGCCCGCCTGATGGGGACCCATGCTTGCTTGAATTTAGTCGGCTTCGGGGCCGGCTCTTGCTTCGGCATGGACCTGATGTGGTCCCCTCGCTCTTGGGACAGTGCTTGGAATTGGTTGTGCACCGGCACCATCGGGATTACCATATCTGGTGAGATCGTGGCCTGACGGCCATTCAGGTACACTCGGACTCCTCCGATCATTACGGATTTGCCCGAGAGGGAAAGCCGGCCTTGCGGCGTGCTAGTGGTTCTCCTTGACGCCCTCCTGGGAGCCGAGGTGTGCTTCTTCTTTGCTTCAATGTGGTGGACGTGGTAGCCCACCATCTTCACAGCTTCGGGTGTTGCCTCCACGGGGGCGACGGGCTCGACCTCCTTGACATCCAAGAGGTCCACGAACATAACCCCGAGGAAGTTGGGGAAGCCAACGACTGGGGGAAAGTCGCCGAACTGGATCGGCACTGCCAAGTAGCCATGCTCCGCATGGCTCGCCACAACCAATGGACCGAAAGTGATAGCCATTGGTTTTTTCAGAAATGAATCCCTCCTGCAATTTCAAAAATGCGGAAGTTCAGACTTCGGAAAAGGCCATTGGGCCCCTAATCTCGGTGAAAAGATGAGAGGTAGTCCAGTCCCACCGGGCGTGCCAGCTTGTGGAACGCACTGGATTTCGAGGGGCGAAAATATCGTGGGTGTTCTTTTTATCAGTTTATCTAGTGCGAGGGCGTGCCAGTCACCTAGGTGACAATGTGTTCGGGCTTCGAGACTGGAGTGGTCCGAAGCCCGGGGTGCGCTCCATCTGACTAATCAGATGATTGTGGATATCGGGTCGGGACTGGAGACCCGCCGCGTCATAAAGGCCGCGACGTTAATTACATCCCCTCGGAGAGGGGAAGACCTCTGATTAATCGCCAAGAAAAGGGGGCCTCATGGCCTAAACATCAATTTTTCATTAAAGCATGCGAGTTGGGTTCACATAATTTAAACCCTCCGCATCGATATGCGAAACGGTGTTCAAAACCATACAAATACTTGCTGCGAGTGCGGAAAATTTAATGCAAGTGCGGGATTAGATCACGGTATATATATATATCAGTCACTAACGGACCATCCAGTATTCGGTCGAGAGTCCGTATTCGAAGCATCGAAGGTGACAACAAAGACATTCGGATATCTGACGTAGGTACGGCACGTCTCATGTGGGTGCGGGATCGGATCCCGGAAGAAGTGGGTCAAGCTGATGAACTATCGGCCCAAGAGGTGCACGGATCATGACCATGTCGGGGATCCCGAGGTCCACGTCCAACACCATGGGGCATCATTACACAGTCTGGGGGAGCGGGTTGTTAAGTGTAAAGCCCGAAACTCGACAACGTGCGCCCTCGCACACGGATCGACCTGCGCGGTCAGGTCGCGGGGTTCGACCTGCCCGGTCAGGTCGCGGGGGTCAAGGGGGCAGTGCCCCTTGCGGGGGTTTCCGGGGGCAGCGCCCCCGGAACAAAATTTGGAGTATAGTGGAGGGAAAACTTAAAGTTTTATTCATTAACTTCAATTCCTTTTTTTTTTGATTAAGCATTTTATTTTCTTTCAAGCACGTCGGATTAAGTGATATTGAAGGGGGGGCGCGCCGGTTAAGGGGCGCCGTTTTAAGGATACTACAAGGGGGCTGAAGGGCGCGCCGGTTTAAGGGAGGCCAAGGGGCGCCGTTTTAATGGTTAAGCAAGGCAGAAGGGCGCGCCGGATATAGAGGCTCCCACGGGGGGCGCGCCGTTTTAGCGTTCAAGGGAGATGGGAGGTTACGAGGGTGGTGTTAAATCGGCGCGGTGAGGGGTGACCGCGCCGGATTAGGCCACGCCGGGACATCGTCTCTTGAGTTTTCTTATTCGTTCTGTGGACTTGTTTTGCTTTCTGTTCTTGATTCTATGGCCTACAGAAGGATCAATAGTTAGATTAATTGTTCAATTGACACCCTAGATCAGTAGGATGAAGGTTTAAGCATCGCTGATGGTTTGTTAAGGTGAGTGAGCAGGAGGTTTAAGTGTTTTATTCGGGGGGTTTGATTCACAGAGCTTACTGTGTATTGGATTAAAAACTTAGTTCGTTCTTGAGTGTTCTATTTGTTCACTTGTTCTTGGCCCTGACGAAAATCGGGCAGCACCTCCCCTAGATCGGAAGGGTCCGGGGGAAAAGATGGGGCGCGCCATGCGGAGAGAACTCCGACGGCCCCGAAACATCCCGGTGTGTGCATAAGCAACGACACCAGTAAAGTTACCCCATTTGGGGCCGGAGATCCCGAGGGCTAGCCTACAAGGGAAACCGGTGACCCATGGGTTGTTGCGATCGTATCGACTCCGCCCGTTCGGGGCCGGAGGTCCTGAGGGCCAGCCTACAAAGGAACTCCGACGACCCTAGGGTTGCCGTGATCGCGTGGCTGAAGACCGCGTGAGAGCCAAAGTCGACACAAGAACACGACGGAAGGGAGAAAAACAGAGCCACTACGGGCTGAGTATTGAGGGGGATTGGGGCATCAAAATCTCCCAAAGGGGAGTTTTCCTTTCATTCCACAACAGACCGAACTCCGATTACATTGAAAGGGAATACGAAGACAAAGGTCTACATATGAAGATCACCAAAAGGAAATCAAAGGGGCAGAAGGAAATGCAAAGACAAAGGGGGGAACCGAGCTCTCTTCCCCTCACCTCTCCTTCTTTCTTTCACCCTCTTATCTCTCTTCACACTTCGGAGCAGGGCTTCGCCGCCAGTAGAGCGTCCCTCCTCTCTTTGCTTCTTGCCTGAGGCTTGTATTTATATGGAGAGCAGGGAAGCAAGCTTCCCATTTCTATGGCTTTTTGTTCTGTTCGCAGTTGCCGTTGCTAACGTTGCTGGGGTCACCGTGTCGAATGCCGCTGTCGTGGACGTCACCTCCGCCACAGCTACAGTGTGACCGGGAGAGCGGCAGAGGCATGGCCTCCTCCTTCGCTGGCATGTACACCGCTAGCCACGTTGCTTTCATCATTTGCAGGGGAATGGGCGGCCGGCTGACGGAGCAAGCGTTCGACAGTGCAGGGCTCGAGAATTTCCATTCACGGCATATGCTCGGTTGCCCGTCGGATCGAAGTGGGAGTTTTAACCACTTCAGGCTTGTTCGTCGTCGTGCAGTTCCCAGGAAACAGGGGACCGCATTGATGACGAGACGGGTTGGCTATGGCGCCGGGTAAATGCTTCAGAGAATAGGTTCAGGGGTTAAAACGGTGCCCTATTCAAAGGGGCGCCGTTTTAAGCAAAGGTGAAGGCCTCTTTTAGCGCGCCGTGTAGCCAAAGAAAGAAAAGGGGGCGCGCCGTTTTAAAGGGGGGGGGGGGGGGGGCGCCGTTTTAAGGCGCGCCGTTTTAAAGCCACCTCGTGCCGTTTTAAGCACAAAACGGATTCTTCTCGAAGTCGCGGCCATTTTACGTGAATGTCGACATTCCCGGAAGGTTCCGGTTGCTATGTATGACCTCTACAATGTTCCGTTCGTAGCCTTTGGGGCTCGGTCCTAGACTCTGCGTGACTTTTGGTGCACGTCGGGCTGTGTCGGAGTCCCCGACTCTTCTTCGATTCGGCTCTCGGCCCGGCCGGCTATAGAGTTGTGGCCGTATCTTCCGCCCGAGGGGCTCTCTCATCGGCTAGCGGACCACCAAGCGAGTCCTCATCCTGATCAGGCGAGGCATGAGGTTCATTTGGCATTTTCGTCTTCGGCTTGCTCTCGAGTGTCGAGACGTGCATGCCGTATGATCATCATCGATATTTTTCGACGTCCACAGTGGTAGGACAGTTCCTCGGAAAGGAAAGCCTTGTACTCTACAAGACAAGACCCTACGGCACGCAAACCGACACACATGGCACGGAGAGAAGACCAAAGCTCAAAGGTCGAACCGGTAAAACCCGAAGGTCGGAAATACTCGACTAACAGTCTGCCACTCCGTACTCGACAGGAGTACCGCCCACTAGAAGCACAGCCGGTAGCGTCCCCTGACGTCTTACACCGCACCGCAGGTGAACCGCCTGACGTGGTAGGTCCTACCCGAGGCATAGACACCGTACAAGTAACCACAAAGAAGTAACTAGCTGGGGTCACGCCCATCGACGTGGGTCCAACCGCCCCCAACCACGTGTGCACACACAGACCTTGCGTCACTAGGTCTGGTCCTCTGACCGGTTTTCCCCCGTAGCCGGACTCTGGCTACCGACGAGGGGCCTACGGTAATCGGTCCACAAACCGTCTCAAAGGTGAATGCCCGTACACCACTCCCAGGTGAGACCAGCACCTCGTACTGGTGGGCTACGACTAGTGGAGGGTCACTGAAGGAGTAGACTCTCAAGACAACGGAAAACAACATCCGAATCCGACAACGTGTGGGAATCACCCCACGCACCAGCCCCGTCGCACGGTGGCCACAGTCGGAGTAAAAACGGGGTAGCCACCCTCATGGGGCAACGAGGCATGTGACTGTCCACCCTAGGGCCGTCACAAGCAAGTAACGGTCTAGGCGAGACCGTTACATGCGCATAACGGTTCAAAACAGACCGTCACACGGTCAGAGTGGAAAATGGATGTAACGGCCTGGTCCAGGCGCGTTACAAGAGTGTAACGCGCTTGGCCCCATGCGTTACACACCCCCACGCTCCCAAAGCCAAAAGGGATGTAACGGGCCAGCCCCGGCGCGTCACACTCATGTAACACGCTTGGCCCAGCGCGTTACATGGCCCTCACACTTGGGGAGAAAACAGGAAGTAACGGGCCTGCCCCAGTGCGTTACACGCATGTAACGCGCCTAGCCCGGTGCGTTACATGGCCTGACCCCCAACGGTCACAAACCAACGGTCGAAAGCCCCTGACGGCCCTACCTAAGCACGTCATAGGCAAATGGCGGTCTATCGTGAGGCCGTTACAGCCCCCGACCCCCAAAAACATTACTCAGGAATGTAACGCACCCCTCTAGGGGCGTCACAAGCATGTGACGGTCACTGGAGTGACCGTTACACACTCCCGAGCACGCTACGGCGGGAAAACCCTAAAAACTTCGACCACGCCCCCGTGCCTCCACCGGAGAGGGGGAAAACAAAGGGGAAGACCCCTGGGGACCCCTAGCATGCATCTAAGCCATCCAAACGTGAAATCGCGGGCTAAAACCATAGATCGGGCGAGCTCTCCCCAAATCATGGAAAACTCCAAACCCGCTCAATCAAGCCCCTCTCGGCCTCCCCGCGGCCTACAAACCACGGAAATGAACGGCAAGAGGCTAAGGAACGTCACCCTACCTCAATGGAGCGAATGCTCCGCCGGATCGGCCACAAACCACGAAGAACGCCTTTGGAAACCCCGCCTCCTCACGCTTCCCACGCTCGCCGCACGCCCCCACGATCGCCTCACCGCCGTCCACGTCGCCGCGCCGTCGCCCCGCCGCTGTCAGCAGCCGGAGAGGAGCTAGCCACGCTCGAACGGGAGGAAGAGAGGGAGAGGGAGAGGGTTACGGTGGAGGAGGAAGGAGGAAGAAGAAGAAGAAGAAGAAGAAGAAGAAGAGGGTGGGGGAGGAGAGAGAAATAGGGGGGTATTTATAGGAAATCCGGAAAATACCAAAAATTTTGAAAAATAGAAAATTACACTCCCGCGATCCTCGGAATGCACCGATCGCAACTGTACCACTCGTGCCCAGGTGAACGGCCCGGTTCACCCGCAGCGAGCTTCCGAAGTAAAAGCCGAAACACACACCGGAAATCGGAAAACACACGTGGAAAAGCCGCGGAATGCCTCCGGGCCTCCGAAACAACTCCGGATCGCGCCGATCCGAACACGAAATATGTCCGAAATGAAATTTCGGACACAACGGAGTCGGACACTTCGAAAACCAGTTCCGAGACCCACGAAGAAAGGATCCGAAAGGTCTGGGATATTACAGCCCTCCCCCCTTAAGGAATTTCATCCTCGAAATTGAGAACAACCCAAGGGGAAAGAAGAGGAAGACTCACTCAAACAGATACGGGAACTGCTGACGCATCTCGTCCTCACGTTCCCACGAAGCATCACCACCAGAGTGTCGTTGCCACACGACCTTTACCAAGGGAATAACCTTATTCCGCAGGCGCTGCTCTCGCCTATCCTCCACGCGGATCGGAAACTCTGGGAGAGAAAGATCTGGAGTCACCTCAGGCCAAACAGAAAACTCGAGCACATGAGAGTCATCGGGCATATACTTCCGTAACATCGAGACGTGGAACACGTCATGCACCGACGCCAACTCAGGAAGTAACTGCAACCGGTAAGCAACCTCACCGATGCGCTCCACAATCGCGAAAGGACCAATATAGCGGGGACTCAGCTTCCCACGCCGTTCAAAACGCATCACCCCCTTCATCGGACAAACTCTCAAGAACACATGATCACCCACGGCGAACTCGAGAGGCTGCCTCCTACGGTCAGCATAGCTCTTCTGCCGACTCTGGGCCGCCAACATGTTCTGACGAACCAGGTGCACAACATCCACACATTGCTGCACCAATTCCGGTCCCATCAAAACACGCTCACCCACCTCAAACCAATCAAGTGGAGTCCGATAAGGACGCCCATACAATGCCTCATAGGGAGCCATACCGATGCTCGAATGATAGCTGTTGTTATAGGCAAACTCCACCAATGGTAGGTGATGAATCCAACTCCCCTGCCACTCCAGGCAACAGGATTTCAGCATGTCCTCCAAAGTCTGAATGGTCCTCTCAGACTGACCATCTGACTGAGGATGATACGCCGAGCTAAATGCCAACTCCGTGCCAAGAGCTCGCTGGAAACTCCTCCAGAATCCAGAAGTGAAGCGCGGATCCCAATCCGACACGATCGAAATGGGAACCCCATGCAACGGCACGATCCGCACCACATAAAGATGAGCCAACTTAGACACGCTCCAGCTGACCTTGACCGGTAACAACCGCGTCACCTTCGTCAGCCGATCCACCAGCAACCAAATACTGTCCTGCCCACTCGGGATCCTCGGCAACCCCCCCACAAAATCCGTGGTCACATGGTCCCACTTCCAAGCAGGAACATCCAAGGGCTGGAGAGTACCTCCTGGTCGCTGATGCTCCGCCTTCACCTGCTGACAGATCAGGCACCTGGCCACAAACTCTGCGACATCTCTCTTCATGCCAGGCCACCAGAACTGCCTCCGCTAGTTCTGATACATCTTCGTCGCACCCGGGTGTACGGTGTATCTGCTCCCATGAGCTTCGCGCAACACCGCTCGACGAATCTACTCCTCGGCTGGGACGTACAGCCTGCCACGAAATCTCGCAGCACCGTCCTCGCCGAGTTCTACATCAGCCATCGCAAGAATCCGGGGCAACTCCGGGTCCGCATGCTTAGCCTCTGTCACCTGACGACGGATAGTAGGAGTGACAGTCAGACTCGCAAGCACTGCCAACCCTGGCTCCTGGGGAATCTTGAGCCTAAAAGATACCTCGGGCACTTGTTCCCAGAGCCTCCACTTCCTCAGCATCAAGGTACTGACTGCAACCTTCCGACTCAAGGCATCGGCGACGACATTCATCCTGCCCGGCTGATAAGATAGGGTGAAGTCATAGTCCTTCATGGACTCCATCCAACGCCTTTATCTGAGGTTCAGATCTCTCTGCGAGAACACATACCTCAAACTCTGATGGTTAGTGAATACCTTGAACTTCTCGCCGTACAGATAATGCCTCCAGATCTTCAGCGCGAAGATCACCGCCGCCAACTCAAGGTCATGGGTAGGGTAGTTCTCCTCATGGGGCTTTAACTGCCGAGATGCATAAGCCACCACTCTACCATGCTGCATCAACACAGCACCCAATCCGACCCCGGAAGCATCTGTACACACCACGAAACCTCCCGATCCAGAAGGCAAGACCAACACCGGAGCCGAGGTGAGCAATCTCTTCAGTTCCCTGAAGCACTACTCATACTCCTCGGACCGCACGAAAGGCACATCCTTCCGCGTGAGTCTAGTCATCGGGGTCGCAATGCGAGAAAAATCATGGATAAACCGGCGATAATAACCCGCAAGCCCCAAGAAACTCCGGATCTCCGTCACCGACCTCGGCCTCGGCCACTGTATTACTACCTCGACCTTGGCGGGGTCCACGGAAATACCATCACCATAAATCACGTGCCCCAGAAAGTGCACCTCGCTGAGCCAAAACTCGCACTTGATGAGCTTCGCATACAACTGGTGATCTCGCAACGTCTGCAGCACCACACCCAAATGGTACGCGTGCTCCTCGGCAGACTACGAATAAATAAGGATGTCATCCACGAAGATGACCACGAACTGGTCCAAATACGGATGAAACACCTTCTACATCAAGTCCATGAAGGCTGCAGGGGCATTGGTGAGCCCAAACGGCATCACCAGAAACTCATAATGCCCGTACCTCGTACTGAATGCAGTCTTCTCCACATCGGACTCGCGAATTCGCAGCTGATAGTAATCGGACCGCAAATCGATCCGCGAGAACACTCGCGCAGACTGAAGCTGGTCGAATAAATCATCAATCCGCGGCAACGGATACTTGTTCTTAATGGTCACTTCATTCAGCTGTCGATAGTCAATGCACAACCGCAGACTACCGTCCTTCTTCTTCACGAACAACACGGGCGCACCCCAAGGGGAAAAACTAGGATGAATATATCCCTTGGCCAACAGTTCCTGCAACTGCGCCCTCAACTCCCTCAACTCAGCGGGGGCCATACGGTAGGGAGCCTTCGCCAAAGGTCCCGTACCAGGTACAACCTCGATCACGAAATCGATCTCCCGCTGGAGAGGTAATCTAGGCAACTCCTCGGGAAAAATGTCAGGAAACTCACACACCACCGCAATGTCCTCGACATCCGGCTCCATCCGGTCAGACACAACCATTGACGCGAGAAAACCCTGACAACCAGAATCAAGCAACCGACGGGCACGAATAGCAGAGATAAGGAATCGAGAAGAGGTGGAATGGATACCTTGGAAATAGAAGGTCCTCTTGCTCGGATGCTGGAAGTAGACCCTCTTCATTCCACAATCCACCACCGCTCCATGGGTCTCGAGCCAATCCATGTCTAGAATCACACCGTAATCCCGAAGCTGCAACGCATACAACCTGCCTGGCATACTCCGCCCATCGATCCAAACCGGAACCTGATCGAAGCAATACGGAGTGATCATAAAGTCACCAGAAGGCAACTCCACTGCCAAATCACAGGACAACTGGGTCACCGGCTCCTCGACGCTCGACGTGAAATCCTCCGAAATAAACGAATGAGACGCGCCAGAATCAAACAAAACCCGAGCCGCACAACCCAAAATCTGAACAGTACCTTCCACGAGCTGCGACGCCACTGCCTCTGCCCTGGTCATGTGCGTGATCTGGCCCCGAGCTCTCTGCCTGCCTCCCACGCTGGCTGACCTGGGTAGCGGTGGATACTATCCCTGCTGCTGCTGCTGCGGCCTCTGCTGCTGGGGGACCTGCTGCTGCGGTGGCCTCTGAGGACAGTCGCGCGCCATATGCCCTGGCTGGTCACACCGAAAATAGATGATCGGCGCCGTGCACTGCCTGCCTGGGTGGGTCCCACCACACCGTGGACAAGGTCCTCGCGATCCACCCACTGATCCCTGACGCTGCAAAGGAATCGGCTGCTGTACACTGCCCGATGAAGCCTGCCCCTGATCCTTGTGCTTCTTATAGAAACTCTTCTTCAAGAACTTCTTGACCTTCGAGCCGAAGGACGCAGATCCTGTCACCGAAGCTGCCGATGCCGGCACTCCCGAACCACCCGACGCATGCTGGAAGAAACCCTGCTGCTGGGTAGCCGACTGCTGGCTGTGACCTGACAAGGACTGCCCCTGGCTGATCGGTCCTCGAGTCCTCTGCATATCCATCTCCAAAGAAATCATAACACGAGACGCTGTCTCTAGATCAGTGGCCCCGTTCGCAATCAAATGGTGCCTCAGCTCTAGCCTCAAGCCATGCACAAACTGCGTGGTCCTCACCCTCTCATGCTCCATGATGTGAGGTGCATACCGACCCAGCTCGACAAATCGGGCCCTGTACTGTAACACGGACATGTCACCATGCACCAGCTCCAGAAACTCCCGCATCCGCTGCGTAGCCACAATATCTGGACCGTACGTACGCTCGAAAGCACTAACGAAGTTATCCCACTCGATCTGCTCAAGTGGACGAAGCTGAAAGGACGTCTTCCACTCGGAAGCCCACCACCTCCGAGCCGTACCCTGTAACTGGTTGTAGGCCAACACAACTCTGTCCTCGGCAGCACTCTTCGCTGAACTGAACACCCGCTCCATCTCATCGAGCCAATCACGAGCCGCATCAGGGTCTGCCTAGCCGCTGAAGTAAGGTGGATGGAACTACATGAAGTCCCTCACTGCTCGGCCTGGCCCACCTCTGACTGACGAGCCCTCACCAGCCTCTCCGCCGAACTGCTGAGACATAAGCTGGTACATGCCACGGAAGAAATCCTCGGCCCCCGGAACTCTCGTAGCATCCGCGGCCTCGGTAGCTCCCGGTGGCGCTCTGCTATGCTCCTCCTGGTCTCTCTGGACCCCCTGCTGGATCTCCTGACCTCCAGCCGACTGCCCCTGCTGAGAGCGAGAGCTCCTCCTCGGCGCCATACTCGCTCCTGAAGTAAAAGACAGAAAACACGAAAATGGCAAGGTCAAAATAAACACACGGTGCCCAATGCCAGTGTCACCTGTACATCATCGCTGTGGACTAGTGGACCACTACAATTACCTATGATTCTCATGTAATTCCACAACCGCGCTCTGATACCAGCTGTGACGACCTGAGAATCCGATTACCGGGAAGGCCCGATAACCCGAGACTCGCACCGCCACCCACGAGCCCGAAGACTCGGAAGGGTTAAAAGGATGGTGTGGAAACTACACAAGTATCACAAATAATTGCAGAAATTAAACAGTTATAATATTAAGCAGGAAATAAATTAACATTTTACATGGTCCACAATGAAAATTAACAACAATAACTATAGTCCACGACTTGTACAGTGACAAGGAAGAAAAGTACAGCTACACGGGGCATACCCTGGCTCTGACCTCTGGCACTACCTCTGGGCACCCGCAACACGCTGCATTGCTGACGCGCTCCCAGAAGGTGGCGCCTCACCTGAAACACGGTGAAAACACGCAGAGAATGAGTCTCGGGACAAGACTCAGTAGGGATCACTCGAACCCTACCTCGTAAAACGAGAAACCACTACACTAGCGGTAGGAGAGTACCTCGGAAAGGAGAGCCCTGTACTCTACAAGACAAAGGTCCCATGGCACGCAAACCGACACCCGTGCCACGGTAGGAAGACCGAAGCTCAAAGGTCGAACCGGTAAAACCCGAAGGTCAGAAACACTCGACTGACAGTCTGCCACTCCGTACTCGACACGAGTACCACCCACTAGAAGCACAGCAGGTAGCGTCCCCTGACATCTTACACCGCGCCGCAGGTGAACCGCCTGACGTGGTAGGTCCTACCCGAGGCGCAGACACCGTACAAGTAACCACCAACAAGTGACTAGATGGGGTCACGCCCGTCGACGTGGGTCCAACCGCCCCCAACCACGCGTGCACACACAGACCTTGCGTCACTAGGTCTGGTCCTCTGACCGGTTTTCCCCCGTAGCCGGACTCTGGCTATCGACGAGGGGCCTACGGTAACCGGTCCACAAACCGTCTCAAAGGTGAATGCCCGTACACCACTCCCAGGTGAGACCAGCACCTCGTACTGGTGGGCTACGACTAGTGGAGGGTCACTGAAGGAGTAGACTCTCAAAACAACGGAAAACAACGTCCGAATCCGACAACGTGTGGGAATCACCCCACGTACCAGCCCCATCGCACGGTGGCCACAGTCGGAGTAAAAACGGGGTAGCCACCCTCATGGGGCAACCAGGCATGTGACGGTCCACCCTAGGGCCGTCACAAGCAAGTAACGGTCTAGGCGAGACCGTTACATGCGCCTAACGGTTCAAAACAGACCGTCACACGGTCAGAGTGGAAAAGGGATGTAACGGCCTGGTCCAGGCGCGTTACAAGAGTGTAACGCGCTTGGCCCCATGCGTTACACACCCCCACGCTCCCAAAGCCAAAAGGGATGTAACGGCCCAGCCCCGGCGCGTCACACACATGTAACGCGCTTGGCCCAGCGCGTTACATGGCCCTCACACTTGGGGAGAAAACAAGAAGTAACGGGCCTGCCCCAGCGCGTTACACGCATGTAACGCGCCTAGCCCGGTGCGTTACATGGCCTGACCCCCAACGGTCACAAACCAACGGTCGAAAGCCCCTGACGGCCCTACCTAAGCGCGTCATAGGCAAATGGCGGTCTATCGTGAGGCCGTTACAGCCCCCGACCCCCAAAAACATTACTCAAGAATGTAACGCACCCCTCTAGGGGCGTCACAAGCATGTGACGGTCACTGGAGTGACCGTTACACACTCCCGAGCACGCTACGGCGGGAAAACTCCAAAAACTTCGACCACGCCCCCGTGCCTCCACCGGAGAGGGGGAAGACCCCTGGGGACCCCTAGCATGCATCTAAGCCATCCAAACGCGAAATCGCAGGCTAAAACCATAGATCAGGCGAGCTCTCCCCAAATCATGGAAAACCCCAAACCCGCTCAATCAAGCCCCTCTCGGCCTCCCCGCGGCCTACAAACCACGGAAATGAACGGCAAGAGGCTAAGGAACGTCACCCTACCTCAATGGAGCGAATGCTCCGCCGGATCGCCCACAAACCACAAAGAACGCCTTTGGAAACCCCGCCTCCTCACGCTTCCCACGCTCGCCGCACGCCCCCACGATCGCCTCACCGCCGTCCACGTCGCCGCGCCGTCGCCCCGCCGCTGTCAGCAGCCGGAGAGGAGCTAGCCGCGCTCGAACGGGAGGAAGAGAGGGAGAGAGGGAGGGTCACGGTGGAGGAGGAAGGAGGAAGAAGAAGAAGAAGAAGAAAGTGGGGGAGGAGAGAGAAATAGGGGGTATTTCTCTCCCAGAGTTTCCGATCCGCGTGGAGGATAGGCGAGAGCAGCGCCTGCGGAGACCCTCCCTCTGGTAAAGGTCGTGTGGCAACGACACTCTGGTGGTGAGACTTCGTGGGAACGTGAGGACGAGATGCGTCAGCAGTTCCCGTATCTGTTTGAGTGAGTCTTCCTCTTCTTTCCCCTTGGGTTGTTCTCAATTTCGAGGATGAAATTCCTTAAGGGGGGAGGGCTGTAATAGCCCGGACCTTTCGGATCCTTTCTTCATGGGTCCCGGATCTGGTTTTCGGAGCGTCCAGCTTTGTTGTGTCCGAAATTTCATTTCGGACATCTTTCGTGTTCGGATCGGCGCGATCCGGAGTTGTTTCGGAGGCCCGGAGGCGTTCCGCGGCTTTTCCGTGTGTGTTTTCCGATTTCTGGTGTGTGTTTCGGCTTTTACTTCGGAAGCTCGCTGCGGGTGAACCGGGCCGTTCACCTGGGCACGAGTGGTACCGTTGCGATCGGTGCATTCCGAGGATCGCGGGGGTGTAATTTTCTATTTTTCAAAATTTTTGGTATTTTCCGGATTTCCTATAAATACCCCCCTATTTCTCTCTCCTCCCCCACCCTCTTCTTCTTCTTCTTCCTCCTTCCTCCTCCACCGTAACCCTCTCCCTCTCCCTCTCTTCCTCCCGTTCGAGCGCGGCTAGCTCCTCTCCGGTTGCTGACAGCGGCGGGGCGATGGCGCGGCGACGTGGACGGCGGTGAGGCGATCGTGGGGGCGTGCAGCGAGCGTGGGAAGCGTGAGGAGGCGGGGTTTCCAAAGGCGTTCTTCATGGTTTGTGGGCGATCTGGCGGAGCATTCGCTCCATTGCGGTAGGGTGACGTTCCTTAGCCTCTTGCCGTTCATTTCCGTGGTTTGTAGGCCGCGGGGAGGCCGAGAGGGGCTTGATTGAGCGGGTTTGTGATTTTCCATGATTTGGGGAGAGCTCGCCCGATCTATGGTTTTAGCCCGCGATTTCACGTTTGGATGGCTTAGATGCATGCTAGGGGTCCCCAGGGGTCTTCCCCTTTATTTTCCCCCTCTTCGGTGGAGGCACGGGGGCGTGGTCGATGTTTTTGGGGTTTTCCCGCCGTAGCGTGCTCGGGAGTGTGTAACGGTCACTCCAGTGACCGTCACATGCTTGTGACGCCCCTAGAGGGGTGCGTTATATTCCTGAGTAATGTTTTTGGGGGTCGGGGGCTGTAACGGCCTCACGATAGACCGCCATTTGCCTATGACGCGCTTAGGTAGGGCCGTCAGGGGCTTTCGACCGTTGGTTTGTGACCGTTGGGGGTCAGGCCATGTAACGCACCGGGCTAGGCGCGTTACATGCGTGTAACGCGCTGGGGCAGGCCCGTTACTTCCTGTTTTCTCCCCAAATGTGAGGGCCATGTAACGCGCTGGGCCAAGCGCGTTACATGCGTGTGACGCGCCGGGGCTGGCCCGTTACATCCCTTTTGGCTTTGGGAGCGTGGGGGGTGTGTAACGCATGGGGCCAGCGTTACACTCTTGTAACGCGCCTGGACCAGGCCGTTACATCCCTTTCCACTCTGACTGTGTGACGGTCTGTTTTGAACCGTTAGGCGCATGTAACGGTCTCGCCTAGACCGTTACTTGCTTGTGACGGCCCTAGGGTGGACCGTCACATGCCTGGTTGCCCCATGAGGGTGGCAACCCCGTTTTTACTCCGACTGTGACCACCGTGCGACGGGGCTGGTGCGTGGGGTGATTCCCACACGTTGTCGGATTCGGACGTTGTTTTCCATTGACTTGAGAGTCTACTCCTTCAGTGACCCTCCACTAGTCGTAGCCCACCAGTACGAGGTGCTGGTCTCACCTGGGAGTGGTGTACGGGCATTCACCTTTGAGACGGTTTGTGGACCGGTTACCGTAGGCCCCTCGTCGATAGCCAGAGTCCGGCTACGGGGGAAAACCGGTCAGAGGACCAGACCTAGTGACGCAAGGTCTGTGTGTGCACGCGTGGTTGGGGGCGGTTGGACCCACGTCGACGGGCGTGACCCCATCTAGTCACTTGTTGGTGGTTACTTGTACGGTGTCTGCGCCTCGGGTAGGACCTACCACGTCAGGCGGTTCACCTGCGGCGCGGTGTAAGATGTCAGGGGACGCTACCTGCTGTGCTTCTAGTGGGTGGTACTCGTGTCGAGTACGGAGTGGCAGACTGTCAGTCGAGTGTTTCTGACCTTCGGGTTTTACCGGTTCGACCTTTGAGCTTCGGTCTTCCTACCGTGGCACGGGTGTCGGTTTGCGTGCCATGGGACCTTTGTCTTGTAGAGTACAGGGCTCTCCTTTCCGAGGTACTCTCCTACCGCTAGTGTAGTGGTTTCTCGTTTTACGAGGTAGGGTTCGAGTGATCCCTACTGAGTCTTGTCCCGAGACTCATTCTCTGCGTGTTTTCACCGTGTTTCAGGTGAGGCGCCACCTTCTGGGAGCGCGTCAGCAATGCAGCGTGTTGCGGGTGCCCAGAGGTAGTGCCAGAGGTCAGAGCCAGGGTATGCCCCGTGTAGCTGTACTTTTCTTCCTTGTCACTGTACAAGTCGTGGACTATAGTTATTGTTGTTAATTTTCATTGTGGACCATGTAAAATGTTAATTTATTTCCTGCTTAATATTATAACTGTTTAATTTCTGCAATTATTTGTGATACTTGTGTAGTTTCCACACCATCCTTTTAACCCTTCCGAGTCTTCGGGCTCGTGGGTTGCGGTGCGAGTCTCGGGTTATCGGGCCTTCCCAGTAATCGGATTCTCGGGTCGTTACACCAACAAAGCATGTCAGCTCCCGACACCCTGTCGGCACTGACTAAGAGACAAAGAGATCAACAAACCCGGTCAGCCCCCGGCATCCTGTCGACCCTGACGAAGAGAAAAAGAGACAAAGAGACCAACAAAGCATGTCAGCTCCCGACACCCTGTCGGCACTGACGAAGAGACAAAGAGACCAGCAAACCAGGTCGTCCCCCGGCACCCTGTCGGCACTGACGAAGAGAAGAAGAGAACAAGTAAACCATGTCAACGCCCGACACCCCGTCGGCACTGACGAAGAGAAGAAGAGGCCAACATGCTACGCCAGCTCCCAACACCCCGGCGACACCGACGAAGAGGAAAAGAGGCCAGTACACCCGCGGGCACCGCCCGGCTAATCCTTCGCCCGCACTACCCGTGGGTGGGGGGCATTTGTGGACACCAAAAAAATTGCAAACCCAGATATCCTACTCGGCCTCGCATCAACAACGGCGCCGAGTGAAGAAGCCCCGGAGAGACTGGTCGTCCGGACTCCCCAAATATGTACACTGCCGTGAAGCCGTCCCCGGAGTCACAACGGCAAAGAGAAACCAATTCCCGGGAAGCGCATAATCTATGGGCCTCGAAGAAAATCAAGCGGGCCACGACTCGTGCTCACAACGAGCTCAAAACTGCCCATTTAGCCCTTCAGCCGCACGCCCCTGGAGCCCTTCAGCGGCACGCCCTCTAGGGTGCTCCAGCGGCACGCTCCCGTAAACCCCTTCAGCGGCACAGCCCCCAGCGGCACGCCCTTCAGATGCCACAGGGGCACGGCCATTTGGCCCTCCAGCGGCACGGCCATCCAGCCCTTCTGCAGCACGCTTCATCGCACCAAGTCTATACAGCCATCAGCCCAAGTCTGTACGTTGGCTGAATGAACAGACGAAGTCTGTACAGCCAAGCCCCAAGTCTGTACATTGGCTGAATGCACAAACAAAGTCTATACGTCCAAGCTCCAAGTATGTACATTGGCTGGCTGTTTTGAACGCAAAGTCTATACACTCGTGTGGCAAGTCCGTACAGAGTTCTGGCAAACGCGAAGTCTATACACTGGTGAAGTCTGTAAATCCACCAGTTCAACGCGAAGTCTATACACTGGTGAAATCTGTACATCCACCAGTTCAACGCAAAGTATGTACATCGATGAAGTCTGTACATCAGCCCCTGCAAGTCTATACGTTGCAGCTAGGTGAAGTATGTACAGCCCATGCCTTGCCGAAGTCTATACACTCTTTGGTGCTCTCCAGCGGCACACTTTGAAGTGCCCTCCACGACACACTTTTTATGCCCCCAACGGCACACTTTGAAGTGCCCTCCACGGCACACTTTTTATGCCCCCAGCGGCACACTATGAAGGGCCCCCAGCGGCACACTATGAAGGCCCCCCACGGCACGCTCTTTGTGCCCTTCAGCGGCACACTTCTCTGGGCCTTCAGCGGCACGCCTTTTGCCCTCTTCAGCGGCACGCCTACAGTGTCTTACAGCGACACACTTCTTCAGCCCGCCAGCGGCACAGCGTGAAGGTTTTTCAACGGCCAAACGACGTGAAGCCCATGCCCTATGGATCCTCGGCGCGCAGTGGGCTGTCCAAGGTGTCACCCGGGGGTTGGGCCACGCTGCCTACTCCCCCTGTCACCCAGGACAAGGGAGTCAACTCCCATTAAACCCCCCGGACGCTTCCCACCTTCGAGGCTTCCACCGTGTGGGGTATAAAACCCCTCTTCGCTGCGAACAACAAAGAAGGAGGAGAGGCATATACACATAGGGGCATACACACACAGACAGATACACGCAGAAGAGAAGAAGGAGAAGAGAAGAAGAGAAGAAGAGGACGAGAAGAGAAGAAGAGGGAAGAGAGGAAGAGAGGGGAGAGGCCCCGCTGCTCCAGCCACCGTCGCCGTCTGTGCGAAGAGGGAAGAGAAGAAGAGAAAGAAGAAGAGGAGGGGAGGCTCTGCCCCCCCTCCCGCTGCTCCGTCCACCGCCGTCCGTGCGAAGAGCAGAAGAAGAAGAGAAGAAGGAGAGGGGAGGCTCCGGCTCCCCCGTTGCTATCCCGTCCACCACCGCCCGTGTGAAGAGAGGAAGAGAAGGAGAGTGAGTGAGGAGAGAGAGTGAAGTCCGGGAGGGGAGGAGTCCATGCCCCCCATTGTGTCTTCTTTCTTTCTTTCTTTGTCCCCTTGTTTTCCTTCCCGTCGCCATGTATTAGCCCCCTTGGGGCACTCCTCTTGTGTGAATAAAGGTAGAGGGCTTGCAATATCTCTTCGGACGTCTTTTCGACGCATTTCTTCCGGGTTTACATCCTTCGGTGTTTCACGCCCCTTTCTTTTCTTCCCTTCCTTAGGGTTTACTTCCTGTCGGGCGTTTTCCTCTTCGTTCACCCCCAGCCGTGCCTCCCATGGCACACCCCAATTGTGCCTTCAACGGCACACCCAATTGTGCCTTCAACGGCACACCCTGATTGTGCCTCCAATGGCACGCCCAGTCGTGCCGCCTTCACCGGCACGCCCTCTTTGAACCCTTCTCCGGCGCGCCTGATCAGGCCTTCGCCGGCACACCCCGTCGGCCCCCAGCGGCGCACCCCAACTGTGCTCAGCGGCACACCCTAGCCGTGCCCCAGCGGTACGCCCCAGCCCAGCCCCAACGGCACACCTTTGGCCTGCCTCTACCCGGCACACCTGGCCCTCTCCCTGCCAGTCAGGGTATCCTTAGGTTGCATTTGCCCCGTGTTTTCTCTCTGTCGTCCCCTCTGAGTTTTGTGAGGTTTTATTAAGGTGTTGCCGCTCTCGGGCGCCCACCTCCAGTTGTCGGGTTCCGCCACTCCATGTGGGCGCGTTCCCTGTATCTCCCTTACGCTCGGGTCAAGGGGAGATGCTGCCAAATTTTTGTTAGAAACAATAACATATTGAAAGACAAAAGGAAGCAACAAACAAATGGAATAGCCACACATTTAAAAGATAAAAGACAGCAACAAACAAACGAAAAGAACAACGGTGAAATGCCTTAACCAAAGCAAATGGAACCGCAATCAATTCAAAGAGGACCGAATCGAACGACAACTAAACAACTTGAACATCCGCCCTCACAAAAGAAAGAATGAAAATTAATCAAGAGAAGAAAAGAAGAAACCCATGTAAATTTAATAAAATCAATAAAAGAAGAAAAGAAAAGCCTTAAAAATAAATAATAGAAGATCCCAACCTTCACCGACGCGCTTTGTTGTGACCCTAGCGGCACACTCCGATAACCTTCACCGGTACACCTTCATCCCTCTCCCACTACCTCATTCTTCCCTTCGTCGGCACACTTCCCTCAGCGCCTTCAACGGTGCACTCATATGGCCCTTCGCCGGCACACTCTACCGCCCCATCCTAACCCCCAGCGGCACACCCCTGCTTAGCCCCAGCGGTACACTCTCATTACCCTCAGCGGTACACCCTTGTTACCCCCAGCGGCACACCCCTCTTTGCACCCAGCGGTACACCCCATTCCCCAGCGGTACACCCATCTCCCTTCGCCGGTACACTATATATGTGTGTGTATATATATATATATATATATATATACATATGCATAGCATGATAATAACAACAGCAGTAGCAAATGAATTAATGAAACTTATGCTAATTAAAGGACTCCAAATGTGTAGCAGTGATAACGACAGTAAAAGGAGGGGGTAAGAAAAATAATGATAATAGTAATAAATAAAAGAAGAGAAATCATTCGGGACGAAATGCATGAAGAAGTAATAAACGGCAGAGGAAAGAGAGGAACATATAACTAAGAAAATCCCAAATAAAAAAGGATGTCGGGGCCCACATTGCAACCCCATCTCTCCCCGTGGCCCGACGCAAGAGGAACAACAACGCCGCCCTCTCAGGCCGGACCCGAGTCTTGGGAGTTATTCCGACATGGCCAGGCTCCGACCTAATCTCGGGCCGACATTCAAATCAGACCGGATTCATTTCTCACCCCGGATCCCTTCCGAGCCATCATTAAAATTGCAGTGCATGCGGCAGACATTTGAACGGGTTCACCTCGATTTTCGTCGCGTTTCTATTATGGACTTGCGTCCGAACATGAAAAGGCCCGTGAATGCCCGACATGGCCGATGGCTCCCATCCCGACATGGTCGTAATCCGGCGTTGCTCCGGGCCAATAGTTCATCAATTCCGACCCGTTCCTATTGGGATTCATTCCCGCTTTTTCACTGAAATTGCCGTGAACTCGGCATACATTTATACGGGGTTGTGCCTGGCTACGCCGTACCTTCAATACGGACCCTTGTCCGAATATCAAGTGGTCCGCAAGTGACTGACAGAAATCGGAATAGAAAGAGACGGCTCCCGTCATCCCTGGACCCTATATACGGGAATATCAATAAGGCCTTTGTGGGCTGTGCTTGGACCTCGGGTCCGTCCCGATTATGGTCATTGTCTGACCCACGCCCTCGGCCTATAGCTCGCTTCCTTCTAACATGTTTTGGGTTTGGGAATCTAGTCCCGGGACTCTTCCCCGTTGCCCTCCGGCACCGGGAACATTAATGATGCCCACGCAAGCCCCGTTTGGACCGCGGGAGTCGCCCCCGGTATGGTCCCGACTCGATCTCGCACCGGGCCAATAAATTCGCTAGTTTCCTGCTACACTAATCGAGATTTGACCGAATGTTTTCAGTGTCTCGGAATAATGTATTTGCCATATCACAGCATACATATGTTCCAGGTCTTCTTGCGACGATTATGATACTCTCAAGCCGGACACCCGTCTGAATATTAAACGGTCTCCCGAATGACCGACACGTTTCGAACGTCCGCTTCCCTAGACACAGGGCTTTTCAGCCATTTCAAGGGATATTCCCTCGTTGCCCCTTGGCACCGAAAATATTAATGACGCTCATGCAAGTCTTGTTTCGACTGCGGGGGGCCCACCGCAGTATGGTCGCAGCTTGCTCTTGCACCGGGCCAACAGATTTACTGGTTTCTGACCGCTCTGACCGAGGTTTAGCCGAACGTTCTCCGCTCTTCCGAACAATAGATTTGCCGTATCTCGGCATACATGCTTTCCGGTTTTCCCGGGACAACCGCGATTTTCTCGAGCCGGACATTCGTCCGAACATTAAATGGTCAGTACACGACCGACATGATCTCGAATGGTTTTCTTCTCGCCCTCGCACGAGGATTTCAATATCCCGTAATAGACCTTCCATGCAATTGATTTCTTGGCCATGAGGCCCTGAATCCCGGCGATTAATCAAGGGTGTTCCCTCGCATGGGGGATGTAAATGACGTCGTGACCTTTATGGCACGGCGGGTTTTGGTCCCAACACGAACCACACAATCGTCTGACGAAGTCAAGTCGAGCGCACCGTGGGCTCATCGGAGCCTGAATAAATTGTCACTTTGTGACTGGCACGCCCACGCACTTAATAGACGAATCAACCATTCCCGAATAGACGAAACCACCTGAACAAGTAAATTTTAGTACGTCCACAGACCCTAATAAAATATAATTCTTTGACTTGGTAAAAATAAAATAAGATAGGGTGGTTTAATAATACAAATACCACCGTACACACAGATACACAAATACATATAAATACGTATTCAGGATGTCGGGTCTTCAATCGAGTCTCTGAGCTATAAGCTCGGTGCAGTGGCGGTGCGGCGTCGGCTCCGAGCATTGGGCCCGGTAGTGGACCCGATGATGCGGGACGACTACGAGACTCGACGCGGACGAGTTGCCATCTTGGACTCTATAGGACGACGCGACGGGTTGGACGACACGACTAGCAACAACGATACAATGCGACACCTAAAGAGCTCCAGAAGAGGCGATGTGCCCCAAACAAGAAGTGCTAACTCACGGTCGTCCCCATCGAGGGAAGCGCGACGATCTACATGGTTGAGTAACCGGCTTGGAGTCTCGGGTGGTCGGCTTGCTCTCACGCTCAGAACGAGTCGTGGGATGGGTCTCACACTCACAACTCACAGCGGTGATGTATCGCGAGCTAGCTAGGAAAGTAACCTACTCACATGCAGTGGCATCTAGAACGCATACTAGCTAAGCAAATATGACAAAAGGGGGTGGCGAGTGTACCTCCACGCTCGGGGCGTGGGGAAGACTTCCCGGCCGAGATCCGGAACTCCCGGTACAGAAATAATTAATAATTAAAGAAATAATACTAAGCCCACTCCACGCAAGGAGGTAACAGGCGACACGTGGGATCCGGGAGCACCAATCACAGGTTGGCGGGCAGCAGTCGATGGCGCTACGGCGGACGCGATCGGCCGGTTCAGCTCCGTTCACTCGGGCCCACCGAATGGTACGTGCGACCTGCTGCTGGTACGGTGGCGTCCGGGGTGGCTCCTGACTGCAATGACTGACGGGGACGCTCCTGGAGTGTCCCGGGTCGATCCCCGGGAGCGGCGGTCGCCAGAGTGGAGGCGGGCGATTTCTTGGGAATTATCTCCCAATGCTGTCCCGCATCTGTGTTTCTGTCCAGACCTGCGCGCTCCGGTGAGATCGGCTGGTACGCTCAACTCCGACGTCGGATCGGGACACAAAAGGTACCGTTGGAAAGAGGACTTGAAATCCTACAACATAATGGAACTACAGACTTGTCCAATGGTTCGATTGAAAATGGGAGTGACTGCAAACTGACTGAGCACACTGTCCCGAAATAAAGAATAGACAGGACAGAACCTAACCTCCCTGATCAAGGGCTTTGAACAAGGATCAAATGGGCGAATTAGGACCTGATATTTTTATTGTGGGTAGAGGGGAGGGTGACGGAGACGCACATATCTCATTTGTTAGATTTGGACAACATTTAATGGGTGATAAAAATCAGCTACTAAGATCTATCCGGTAGACCTGCACACAGGCAGATTTTGGGGAAGATGAACAGGTGGATGGGAAATGGGGTAAATTGGCTCTGATCGACTTAAAAATTGAACTAGAAATGACCTCTGATGGGGGAAGCCTACCCTCAAAGTTTCGCCACGATCCAACGGTCGGATCTCCCGTACCAGTTCTTTCACCGAGCTACTGTCCTGAAACTCCGAGTTTGGGGCAGCAGGATGAAGACCGGCTCGTGGAGACTGAACGGAGGCACGAACGGCGGTGGCGGCGGCGGCGGCAGTGATCGTTCACAGAAGATAGAGGAAGAAGAGAAGTATAAGAAATATGAGGGAGATAGAAGATTTGGGATTAGATCTAGAGAGAGTTGGTGGTGGGAGGAGGAAGAACACCAAGAACACTCAAGAGGGAGAGGGGAGTGCACACCAATCAATATTCTCTTTAATTTTGTCATTAGTTTTTCCACAATTGATACAAGAGACTATAAATAGCCACACCCTAGATCTATACCAAAGGACATCCACTAACACCAAATGACATCCACTAATATTGGTCAAAGGGTAGGTGGGGGACAAACATGGGGAACAAAGAGGGGACACCCCCCATTAAGGGTAGGTGGGGGACAAGCATGGGGGACAAAGAGGGATAATCCTTTACCTTTGTCTCCTTGGCCCAATGGTCCAAGTCTTCTAGAAGGTCCAATTGGGCTCCTAATGGTCTTGAGGCCCAATGTAGAAATTGGACCCCTTACATGAATTGTAGCCCATATTAAAAGTTTGACCCATTACATTCATAAATACTCAAATACACACCAAGACACTCGTAATAAATATATATAAAAAACTCAATACCCAGGTGGGGACTCCATGCTATCACCCAGTCACAAGGAGGTCGGCATCGCTCGAGTCGTGTTGCGTGTCTGATATCGACGACTGGCTCTGGTGTCCTCACCAATTCTCCCCGGGTGGGAGAAGCTCGACCCTGTCGAGTAGGGGTCCTGGTCGCTCTGGTATCGATCCAGCAGATCTGGATCTATCATCTGCAGCTCTGCCCGAGTGATCCAGGTGTCATCGGACGCGGGCCGTCCCCTCCATCGCACCAGATAGCGTTGGTACACTCCACCCCGTGTAGTAGTCACCTGCTCATCTAGTATACGCTCTACCTGCTCACGCTGCTGAGGTAATAAAGATGAGGTGGACACTCGGGGTGGTGTCACTCACAAGGGTGGAGACGGCTCAAAAGGCTCACTGGGTATCACCGCGGGGTCCCTATAAGCAACTAGGTCCGAGACGTTGAAAGTGGAGCTAATCCCGTAATCCTCTGGCAAGTCCACAACATATGCGTTCGATCCGACTCGCCTCACTACTCGAAAGGGACTAGCACCGCGAGCGTGCAACTTCTTCACAGCTCTTGAGGGAAACCGTTCAGGTCTGACCCTGATCATGACAGAATCGCCCTCCTGAAACTCACGACGGTGCTTGTGGGCGTCAGCCAACTCCTTGTATCGTGTGTCTGGACTCAAGGTGGTGATGATGATGCAGACTCCGAGATAGTTGTGTGGACTGATACCTACGCGAATGCAGGGGTGGTCCTGGACATCCAAACATGGACCTAGCATGTCTATGATGCCTACCTGACTGGACAACATGAGGAGAACCTAGACATCCAGAGTTGTACCTATCATGCACAAGTGTCCGACTAAATGTGGTAGACTCTGGGGGACCAATATGTCCAAACTCACTCATTACATAACTCCTATATGATGGGGGACGTGATGAAGCATAAGAGAGAGACCGATGTTCCTTTCCTTCCAAGCTCTGGGGTGTGGATGCATGCAGGGTGAGGTGTTGACGGGCATGTGTGGAAGGGGTATGATAGTGGACCTCTTTGACAAAGTGAAGTGATGAAAATGGGTTGAGAGGCTCACTAGGGAGGGGATCGAAAGGGTCAAAGAAATGAAGACTCCTCTTGACCGGCCCCTTCACTATACTTACCCATGTCTGATATTTGCCATGGTGTAGTGGATCACCTTCAGGCACACTGATGGGTAGGACAAGGGGCTCACGTGGAAGGGAAGGTTCCTCCCTTGGGATAGTAGCACCATAAAATGGGAGAGAGTCAAACTCCTCGGGTATGGGAAAGAGCAAGAGGACCTCAGAGGTAATATGACCCATGGAGTATGCCGAGGTGATGGACCCCAAAGCAGGGTGCGTGAAGCTATGATTATAGGGTTGGTCAGACCCTAAGGCCAACATGTATGTCAACTCCCATTGGTAGTCTAATCCTTGAGAAGGTCTTTCAAGTATCTACGAAGCAAAAAGATTTGAAAGTGGTGTGTAAGGAGTTAATGGGGACTATTGGGAGGGCTGGGTCCGCGGAGGGGTAACAAGACGGTCTAGGGACCAAGCCTATCCTGAGCCAACTAAGAAGTGGCTCGGCAATGAATAGCTTCCCCGTTAGAGGTATGGGTAGCCCTGGCTGTGATGGCTCTAAATGAGGTGGCTCTGATTGAAGATCGGAAGGTGGATGGGGCAAAGGAGCTCTAGGGGAAGGGTTCCCCGACTGTGGTGGGTGAGGTTGCGGGACAGGAGCGTCCAACCTCGTGGGCTCATATGGAGAGGCAGATGCTTGCCGAAGGGCAGCATCAAACCATGACTCGAACTGCTCGACCTCTAGAGTGACATGATAAGATTGCTCCAGAGTGGCCGCGTCGCGGCAAAGACATTCAAACAGGTAGTGAGGCCGCAGACCTCTCTGGAACTGAAATCCGGTCGTGGTGCTCTCCTTCCCAACTCCACATCTTGACCGGTACACTTCAAAGTCCCTAATGTACTCAGCCACGGATTGGTTGCCTTGGACGGGTCTGATGTAGGGATTGGCCATAGGTGCGAAGAAATGGGAATTGATTCCCCCAGGAGTAGGCATGCATTGAAACACCTTTTTATTTTATTTTATTTTATTTTATTTTTTTTATGCAAGACTAATGCAAGCACCTAGACACTCTACATGGCAATGTTGTAATGTAGACTCGACTACAAACCTAGACTTAACCCAATTTCCAGTACATGGCGGAGGCTATAATCCGAAGATCCGACTTGACGCGAGAGGCTACCTTCCGGATAGGCGTAACCTAACCTTTCGGCAACGTCTTTTGATATACTGGAGTGTTGGGATGCAATTCAATTTTAAACACTTTCTCTTTTTTTTTCTTTTGAAAAATAATGACAACCCTAAACTCAAACCGGCTCTGATACCAATTTGATGCGGGACGACTACGAGACTCGACGCGGACGGGTTCCGACCTTGGACTCTATAGGACGACGCGACTGGTTGGACGACACGACCAGCAACAACGATACAATGCGGCACCTAAAGAGCTCCAGAAGAGGCGATGTGCCCCAAACAAGAAGTGCTAACTCACGGTCGTCCCCATCGAGGGAAGCGCGACGATCTGCACGGTTGAGTAACCGGCTTTGAGTCTCGGGTGGTCGGCTTGCTCTCACGCTCAGAACGAGTCGTGGGATGGGTCTCGCACTCACAACTCACAGCGGTGATGTATCGCGAGCTAGCTAGGAAAGTAACCTACTCACATGCAGCGGCATCTAGAACGCATACTAGCTAAGCAAATACGACAAAAGGGGGTGGCGAGTGTACCTCCACGCTCGGGGCGTGGGGAAGACTTCCCGGCCGAGATCCGGAACTCCCGATATAGAAATAATTAATAATTACAGAAATAATGCTAAGCCCACTCCACGCAGGGAGGTAACAGGCGACACGTGGGATCCGGGAGCACCAATCTCGGGTTGGCGGGCAGCAGTCGATGGCGCTACGGCGGACGCGATCGGCCGGTTCAGCTCCGTTCACTCGGGCCCACCGAATGGTACGTGCGACCCGCTGCTGGTACGGCGGCGTCCGGGGTGGCTCCTGACTGCAGTGACTGACGGGGACGCTCCTGGAGTGTCCCGGGTCGATCCCCGGGAGCGGCGGTCGCCGGAGTGGAGGCGGGCGATTTCTTTGGAATTATCTCCCAATGCTGTCCTGCAGCTGTGTTTCTGTCCAGATCTGCGCGCTCTGGTGAGATCGGCTGGTACGCTCAACTCCGACGTCGGATCGGGACACAAAAGGTACCGTTGGAAAGAGGACTTGAAATCCTACAACATAATAGAACTACAGACTTGTCCAACAGTTGGATTGAAAATGGGAGTGACTGCAAACTGACTGAGCACACTGTCCCGAAATAAAGAACAGACATGACAGAACCTAACCTCCCTGATCAAGGGCTTTGAAACAAGGATCAAATGGGCGAATTAGGGCCTGATATTTTTATGGTGGGTAGAGGGGAGGGTGACGGAGACGCACATAGCTCATTTGTTAGATTTGGACAACATTTGATGGGTGATAAAAATCGGCTACTAAGATGTATTTGGCAGACCTGCACACAGGCAGATTTTGGGGAAGATGAACAGGTGGATGGGAAATGAGGCAAACTGGCGCTGATCGACCTAAAAATTGAACTGGAAATGGCCTCTGATGGGGGGAGCCTACCCTCAAAGTTTCGCCACAATCCAACGGTCGGATCTCCCGTACTAGTTCTTTCACCGAGCTGCTGTCCTGAAACTCCGAGTTTGGGGCAGCAGGATGAAGACCGGCTCGTGGAGACTGAACGGCGGCACGAACGGCGGCGGCGGCGGCGGCGGCGGCGGTGATCGTTCACATAAGATAGAGGAAGAAGAGAAGTAGAAGAAATATAAGGGATATAGAAGATTTGGGATTAGATCTGGAAGAGATTGGAAGGGGAAGGAGGAAGAACACCAAGAACACTAGAAGAGAGAGAGAGGGGAGTGCACACCAATCAATATTCTCTTCAATTTTCTCATTAGTTTTTCCACAATTGATACAAGAGACTATAAATAGCCACACCCTAGATCTAGACCAAAGGACATCCACTAACACCAAAGGGCATCCACTAATATTGATCAAAGGGTAGGTGGGGGACAAGCATGGGGAACAAAGAGGGGACACCCCCCATTAAGGGTAGGTGGGGGACAAGCATGGGGGACAAAGAGGGAGAATCCTCTATCTTTGTCTCCTTGGCCCAATGGTCCAAGTCTTCTAGAAAGTTCAATTGGGCTCCTAATGGTCTTGAGGCCCAATGTAGAAATTGGACCCCTTACATGAATTGTAGCCCATATTACAAACTTGACCCATTACACTCACAAATACTCAAATACACACCAAGACACTCGTAATAAATATATATATAAAAAACTCAATACCCAGGTGGGGACTCCATGCTATCACCCAGCCACAAGGAGGTCAGCATCGCTCGAGTCGTGCTGCGTGTCTAATATTGACGACTGGCTCTGGTGTCCTCACCACCCGGTGTCCCCACCAACCCTCCCGGGACGGCTGGAACTCGACTCCGTCGAGTAAGGGGGGGGACATTGCTGTGGTAGTGCTCCAACAGATCTGGATCGAGGCGCTGGAGATCCTCCTGGCTGATCCAGGAATCATCAGATGGTGGACGATCCCGCCAGCGGACAAGGTAGCGCTGGAACTCCCTGCTCCGTGTAGTGGTCACCTGCTCATCCAGTATCCTCTCAATATGCTCGCGCGGTGCTCTCAAGGATGTGGGACGCACAGGGGTGGACTCACTCTCAAGGGGAGGAGAAGGCTCGAAAGGGTCACTAGGAATCGCTGTGGGTTCCTTGTAGGCCACTAGGTCTGCCACGTTAAAGGTCGAGCTAATCCCCTCTTCGGGAGGTAAATCCACAACATAGGCATTGGCGCCAATCTTCCGCAGGATTGGGAAAGGACCATCACTACATGCTTGTAACTTTTTAACGGCTCCCGAGGGGAGTCGTTCGGGCCGGGCCCGTACCATAACCAAGTCACCTTCTTGAGATTCATGGTGACGCCTATGCGAATCTGCTGACTCATGCAGACTAATGACGTGCTATGCAAACTCTTCGGCTGACTTGGACAGTCTATACTCGAGGAGAAGGTTGGGTAGGGTGGACTCAGTGGCAAGCTCAATAGCGTGTTGTACATGACGCATGGGAGGGAGTTGAGAAGGCAAGTCCTCGGGGACGATGCCTTGGAAGTCCTGCAGTATTACTGGGACTTCAGTTGTGACTGAGACTTGGGACTCCTTGGGTGGGATGATGACGTCAACAGCCAAAACAGGGGCACCCTCAACAACCCCTATGTCTAGCTCACTGACATTCATGGAGTCAAGACACCTAACAAGGTCATGACTAACCTTAGGGGCCTCAGAAACGGGTGTGATAGATGTAGGAGAAGAGGGAAGGGGAGGTTGCCCTTCAGTGGGAGTTTGGGGATTCTCTTGAATTTTGGGAGTTCCGGTGGGGGTGGAGGTGGAACTCTTTCCCGGGGTCACCTTTGGGGGTACCGGGTACAACTGAATATTCTTCCCGTTGTAGGAGAAGGAACACTGATTGGACCGACCAAAGGTAGCGAGGTCGACATCATAGATCCATGGTCGTCCTAAGATGACGCTCCCGGCCTTCATAGGCATTACGTCACATAAGATTTGTCATTGGTAGGACTGGAATTGGATGTGAATGACACATGTGGTGGTGACTGGGATAGAAGTGTCATCGACCCAAGCCACATTGTATGGCCTTGGATGAGGGTGCGTAGGTAGACCTAAACGGGAAACAAAGGCTGAAGAGACTGCATCGATACAGCTCCCGTTGTCAAGGATTACCTTGCATGGATGAGAGTTCACCATGATGTAGGTTTGGAAGATGGAGGTCCGACGCCAATCGTCCTCCCGGGGTGTTGAGATACAACGAACTACACCCAATCTTTTCTGGCTAGAACTCTCGACAATGGCTCATACCTGCATGTACTCGACATGCGTGCCATCAAATATTGCATCCATTTCCTCAAACTGGGCAATGAGGTCAGGATCGGCCATATATCTTTCTTGTTCCATGCGTTCTAGACGACCTGATGAATTCCTAGACCAACGTGACATGCACGAGCTTGGACCTAGATGATGCAATCTTGGGATCAAAAATTAACAAGTTGTGGACCCAGCTGATATGCAAATGGTCAATTTGAAGGGATCCGTCAGGGGAAAGTTGCTCGCCCGTAGGCGAAGTAGTTGTGGAACTACCTCTTGACAATTAGGGTGCTCTAATGCGGCAGTCTAGGGCCTAAGGATGGGTGCAAGTAAGCTCTCACTTTCCTTCCACAGCGATGCACTCATGGGACTGGCTGCATGGATCGGGCTCTCTCTCACTTCGCGCGGCAATTAAAAAGATACTAAATGAGTAAGTGAGGGGAGCATGTACCTAGCTAGACTGAAAAGTCTAAATCCGACCGGAGACGAAGGCGAGCGGGGACGTGCGTGCCCGCACGGCGTCGAAGAAGCTTCGTGGTTACAATGAATTTACTCCACTCAGGGAGGATTTAATTATTACAGACAACTTAAAATTTCCCGCGCAGGGGAACAAATCAATCTAAAATTTTCTCCGCGCAGGGAGACTTACGGACACTTAAACTCCATAAATCACGGACCGTCTGTCGACGATCAAGTCACTCGGGCGCTGCTCGAGCCGTCGTTGTGGACGCGGATGCCACAATTTCCAATTAATCAAATTTTTTTTCAAAACTCCTCTTTTTTAATCAAATAATATATATATATATATATAGATATATATATAGATATATCATTATATATATTCCATATATATATTATATATTTAACACATTTTTTTCAACCTCCTTTTTTTTCAAAGCTCACCTACTTTTTATGACTTTTCACACTTTTTTTCAATTTTCAAATCCCACTTTTTGACTTTTTTTTCCAAACCAGCTATGCAGCTGGTGGTCAAAGGGGGCGGCCCACGCGGTGCGGGGCAAGCAGGCCGAGCGGGCACGGGGCGCGGGAGCGCTGGCACGGCGAGCACGGTGGACGGGCCACCCTGCGTGGGCGCGGTCGGGCTCCCCGCGGGCGGTTCGCACAGGCGGGGTGGGTGCACAGGCGTCGGGCGCACAGGCGGGCTTGGCGGGCGCAGAGGCAGCGCACGCTGCACGCGGACGCCGAGGCGTGCGCGAGCGCCGAGGCGGGCGCTGTCGGCCTCGGTTGACGGGGCAGCCGACGCGGCTGTGACGCGTGGCCGGCGCGGTCGACGAGGGGAGGGCGGGCGTCGAGGCCTGCCGCGGGCGCTACGGCCACGCAGCGGTCAAGCGTCGGGGCACGGGGCGCTCGGGCGCGGGCTGCCTGGGGCCAGCGGGGTCGGCAGGCGCGGTGCGAGCGCAGTCGCCAGGGGCGCGGGGCCTGATGGCGCAGGCGGGGCGTTCGCAGTGGCGGGGCGGCGCCGGACGCGGCGAAGCCGACGGTGGCGGGCGCAGTGGCAGGGCCTGGGGAGCCGGCCGTTGCGGCCGCGACGGTTTGAAGGGGGCACGGGCGACGAGGTCGGCCCCCTTTTTGCGAACTCTTTTTTTCTTTTCCCTTTTCTGTTTTCTTCTGCTGCTTGTTGAACGAGAGAGAGAGAGATAGAGAGAGAGAGAGATACAGAGAGAGAAATTGGGAGAGAGAGTAACAACGAGAGAGAGAGATCGCGGGGGAGGAGAGAGAATAATAGAGAGGGAGAGAATAACAGAGACAGAGAGAGAAAGAGATTCACGGGGGGGGGATTTTTTTTTTCAATTTTTTTTCTTATGCTTCTCTTAACTAATATCTTTACTGCTACTCTTCTTTTTTTTTCACTTCTAGCAACTTAGAGAGAGAAAGAGAGATGACGTCGGGGACGTCGGGTCGTCGGAGACGCCGTTGTTGGGCTCTGATACCAAATCTGACGCGGGACGGCGTCGGAGGCAGGATCGACGGCACTCCGATATCACGAATAGGACGGATAACTTGCTACCTCGCGCAGCTCGGCCTCACGCCGGACGGTCTCACACCGGGCGACACACTCACACTCAAAAGAGAATGAGGGAAGGGAAAAGAACAAGTGAGAATGGCTCTCACGTAAGACACTATTTCATTCAATTTCATCATATCAAAACATACACCCTTAGCCTTCCTTATATAGGAGGAGGCTATAACACTTACACCTTTTAAACTTTCCTAATTGCACATATGTCCTAGCCTAATAAAACAAAACCCACCAACCAATGTTTGACTTGGACCCGAATAAAATATAATTATTTGACTTGGTAAAAATAAAATAAGATAGGGTGGTTTAATAATACAAATACCACTGTACACACAGATACATAAATACATATAAATACGTATTCAAGATGCCGGGTCTTCAATCGAGTCTCCGAGCCATAAGCTCGGTGCAGTGGCGGTGCGGCGTCGGTTCCGAGCATTGGACCCGGTAGTGGACCCGGTGTCCCCACCACATATGTAATGATTGGATCTTGTAGTTGTAGTTAGTTCTTGGGAATCACGCTCAGGCGATCAATGAGACCGTGATAAAATTTTAATTCTTTATTTCAGTTGCGTTCTACTTGATCTCTGACTCAAATCCTTATAACTACATCCCCCTTGTTCCCTTCCATTTATGTTCCATCAATGAAAAACATATGGAAGGACCATGCCAACTCGGAATCTCTACTAAACTTATGATGTTTACATAGTTCTATTGTGTCTTCAACATAGGTCAATTGCAAGCTCTCTAAGTTTCTTCTCTATTTTTAATCTCTTCCTTCCATTTGATATTGTGCTCGGTGTGCATAACACATTTGCAAGAATCATATTGCCTCTTAGATACAATACATGCATGGTATATGATAGGTAGAAGGCCCTAGTGTCTTGGATCCGTGTCAATTGAAGTGTGGTGGATGATGATTAACATATGTTTGAATATCTACATCTGATATAATTTACGAGCAACACATGGTATTGTATAATTTCTTCTCTTGACCATATCACCCACAACATCACTCGCAACAAACCTGACCATGTTGTTCCTACACTACAATCATAAATATGTGAATTAATAGGGTGTTTGGATGCCCTTTTTGAGTCTTCTCTTTTTTAAAATAACAATTAGGGAGAAATCGAGATCTTATAAGTGTCAAGTAATAACTTCCTTAATTTTTAGGGAGAAGTTCATTCCTTCATTAACTTCTCCCAAAATAAAACACCCTCGACCTAGTTTTTTTTTTGTTGAGAAACCACCCACGAACTGCAATTGCGATCTCCCCTAACTCTCGGCGAGGTTCTCCTTCTAGAACGTCTTCTTCCTCCCTCCACCCCTCCCATGGCTTCCTCCTCCCCACTTGTCATCCCCATCTCCTCTCCTCACCTAGCGACACCGGTCGACACACTCGCCTTCTCCTCTCCCATCGCTCTGACATTGCACGCCGCTCCTTGTTATTATGTCAACGAGTCCGAAGACATTACATTATAATTTCGTTTAGTAACTTTTTACTTACAATATAATTCTCCTTTGGAGTGTTATGCCACTTTAATAAAAAAAGATGAAGTTGTTTGTCAAACAAGTCTACTCGTAGATTTTAAAAATTATGATATTTTTATTAAATAGATATTTATCTATTTTTATTAATTTTAAAGTTTAATTCAAAAACTAATATAACATATTAAAAAAAGCTCCCAAACACCCTATCCCTTTTTCAACTACAAGATATCAATATCTCTTTGTTGCGTTTTTCATATATTCATATTAAAATTCATGTGACATCCTGACATGGAGATTAACAAGATTTGGGCATTTTTTCTGTCATGAAATACCATATTGTCCAAAGTTTTAATCACGAAATAGTTTGGGGACGGTCTTGGTCAACAGAGCCGGCAACGTTGTGCGGCGGAAGAAAGAGCGCGTCTTTGCGCAAACACGCGAAGCCGGAATGCTGTCGGCCCGTCGGCTGCTGCCGCAAGCTCTTGCAGCGGCCTTGCGCCCCTTGGAAGTGAGGGCAACCTCGTCTAGCCGCCTTCTCTCCTCGGAAGCCGGCGGCGGCGGCGGCACCAGGGGCGGCGACACGCTGGGCCGCAGGCTCCTGAGCTTGATATACCCCAAACGCAGCGCGGTGGTGGTCCTCCGCAGGTGGGTCGAGGAAGGGAAGACCATCCAGAAGTACCAGCTCAACCGCGTCGTCCGGGAACTCCGCAAGTACAAGCGCTACAAGCACGCCCTCGAGGTAGGCATTTCAGCGAGCATCTTCGCGCTCTCTGTCATTGTGGCTGAACCCATAGATATCACAAATATGCCATTTTTGATGGGGGGTCGCGACAGATAACCTTAGTTGTTGATGTCGTGTTATCAGGGGCGAATGGTCTGGCTTTTGCTCTTCTTAACTGGGTCCTTGAAGCAATGGCCTTGTCCCGACTCCATAATGTTCTTTCTTCTTCTTCCCTTCTTTTGCCGGGGGAAGGGAGGTGTTGGTGTTTTTAGGATTAATCCTGCACTGCGATGGTTATAATTCCGTGCAGCAAAGTCGCAATTAATTATTATATGGAGATGCTCTGCTCATGAAATTATGTTTGAGTTACGTTTCTTGCGAAGATATTGTTTATCTACACGATGCAATTAACTGATTCCAGTGATACCTGACATATGCTGCACAGACAAGGGCATTTAGAAGTCAGAGTTGTAGCCACTTTATTAAACATTATGCCGCACTTTTGGCACCACTTTTTTAACACACCCATTGGGAGCCATCCAATTTGATCCGAATGTTCTTATGAAGTGTGTCATTTACATAAAAACTTCTGCTAAACGAACCTTTAACAAGAACCATCTGATTGTTTGATCAGATGGCTCCAAGAAGGCAATGCCAGAGTAACTGTAGGTACCACTACCAGGCAATGGTGGCCACTCCAGCGGACACCAAAAGTAGCTACGGGCTAGAGCACCACCAACAACCAGAAGAAGGCATTGCAACAAAGAGGAGGTGAAGCAAAGGTGAAAGACAACATTTAGGAAAATTCCTCCTTCTCCTCCTCCCTTTGGTGGGTTGAGAGACAAACCCTCATAAGGGCTTTCAGGTTCACTTGATATTTGATAAGCTCTTGACAACCATTCAAATTAACACTTTTCATTATTAAAGCACTTGTCCATGAATTCAAAATGCCAAACTAGACATGTAATCAGGCACCTCTCTATTGGGCATGGGTGGCAAAGAAGCTGTTATACTTTTCGGTTGCCTGCTCAGAGCAGAATGCCTTTGGGCCCATGTTAGTGAATTGTTACCCAGATGCCTCTTCAGCTGGATGATATCTTGAAAAATTTGCATGAATCACACTCCATTGTATTGACTCAAACCAAAAGGATGGATAGAAGTATTTTGCATCTTTAGGTTGCAAAATGCTAGCATAATTTCTGGCCAGGAGATTATCTAGTGTTCATGTAATGATTAACAGAGGATTCAATCATTCTTCCAGGAAGGAAACTGAAAGTTGGTTTCTTACTAGCACATGGACGTTCCTGTTTCACTAGTAAAGTAGGACATTTGCAAGTTATACTTCAAAAGAGGCTATCATAGTCTCTTAGATAACAGTGGAGTTTTCAGACTCATGGATTTCAGTGGTTTTGGATCTAATGGCTGTGAAATTGTATAACCAGAACAAATTCTTAGTCCAACTTAATGGCAGGTTACAACGTTTCTTCCATGGTTAGAATGTAGTAAAATGGGGTGATTTCTTTCTTCTTCAAATGTCTCTTTGTTGCGAATGGCAGAGCATGATGTCATAGACTGACATGGCACAGCTGTCTGAGAAATATTGACTATGATGTATATGAATGCGTGGATGATGCAGCATTCTGAAAGGGGTAAAAATCTAAGAAATTTGAAGTTTTTTCTGAGATTTATGGAAGCAGTGTTAGGATTGAGATTATTTCATCACAGGTGAAATTATTGACATTAGTCGACTGTAGGATGTTCTGGTTGTGCATTAGTGCTAGATTATGACATTGGAAATCTTCCCTATGAATATCCCGGAATTCTTCTTTCTTTAAGCAGCAGAAAGTTCCAAATGGAAGTCTTCATTTCCAAAGCCTAGCAAGGAAAAGATGATTGACAATCAATGGAAAATCAGATTTTTGGATAACATTATTCGGATTGCAAGTCGGGAGATGCAACCTATCTCAAAGTCACTTCTTAAAAACCTTATGGAACATAAAATTAAAATTGAAAAATTAAAAAAACATCCCCTACCATTCCTCATCTTCATTGTTGTGGATGTGGCGGATCTGATTGTTTCCTTTCCTTTCTCTCCTCTTGTCCTCCCCCTGGAATAGCTGGATCTGGCCTTGAAAGCCCATAGTTGTAGTTCATCACCTTTACCAGCTTAATCTGAGATGGACTGGTAACTTTTCTGGATCAGCTGACTTCAGATTGATCAGCCCGATTTAGGGTCAATAATGTCTGATTTGGGCCAATATAACCAATGAACATTACAAGCAAAAGAGCATGACTCCTTGAGTCTTTATGATTGAGGTATAAACAACATGCGCAAGTAATGGCTAAGGACTAAGGAGAACTTTTGGTGATGACTTATGATTACTAAGAATTCATCACACCATATAAATGATCATGCAGAAGGAATGAACATGAGTTCTTGCATAACACTCCCTGAAATTGATCTATTAATGAGCTAAGTATAAATTATCCACAGTGAGGTTACATTCTGATCTTACATTCTTGTACTTCTTTTCTATTATTGTCCGACCCCACTTTCACACAGAAGAAAAGAGAGAAAAGAGATACATGGTTCTGTTCCTTTAAACATCACTGAGAAGCCTGGCAAAGTCATCTACCAAGTAGAAAGGACTTTTACATCAGTAGGTTTTATGTTCATCCAGGACTGGTACACAGCTATAGATTTGCTTTCTTGTGTGCTTTATGGGCCACTATATGGTCATATAGACATCCCAGAAGCTGGAGAAGAGGCAACCTTGGACTTCCAATGATTTTTTTGACCCTTTGGTAAGTGCATGAATTTTTAATGATGCTTGTTTGGAGAATTGATTAAGTTATGGACCCTTGGCATAACTATTTGAATTATTTTGTTGATACATGTGAATTTGAGGTCTAGCTATGGCTTGTAATCTGGAAAAGACAGCTAGATATTTTTTAGTATTGTCCTGAAATTGTGGCTACATGTCTATAATCACATTCACTATGAATACCAAGATAAATAAGAGCATGATTGGAGCCCTAGTGCAGTATCTAGGTTTAAAACGGAACGTTTCCCACAAGTGACAACAAGTCTGTGAAAACTGTTTCAGATGGTTTAATCATGTAGAAAGGAGACCAGCGTGAACACCTGTCAAGATATGCTCACCATTTTTTGAGGGTTCAAGAGTGGAAGACTGAAAATAACTTGGATGGAGGCAATGAAGAAAGATGTGAGATCTAAACATTAAATATAAATATTGTATATGATAGATCAATACGAACTTGCGGATGATGATGGTGACTTCCTTCAAGCAAGGCAAGCCTTTAATTTTTATTTGTTCGTACTGTCGTTTTGAATTCAATCAATATTAGTTGTCATGCCTTGGTTACTAGCTGATTCCCACAGATTTAGCTGCATGGGGGTAGTAGCTTCTTGCTAAGTTAACTTTATTCATGTTTTTGAGGTAGAGCTACAAGCTCGATATTGATTTAAACCAAATGATTTTTACACTCTATCTCAAATCCCTTACTATATCCATAATAAATCTTCATATCAATGCACTGAATGATTAGAACTTTGCAACTTCCTTTGAACGTTGGCTTCTTCTTGAAAATTTCTATGTGAGTTGCCTTTGGTTAGTTGAAACTGCTATTGTGACAATAAATGAATGCACCTCCTCTGCTTACTCTAAATTACTGGTTTCCATGAAGATGATTCCAATCAGCTGATGTTTGCTTCATTACAATGTTCTATGCAGATATGTGAATGGATGACAATCCAACACAGCATTAAGCTGTTACCAGGGGATTATGCTGTCCACTTGGACTTAGTTGCAAAAGTTCGTGGCTTAGCCAGTGCAGAGAAGTTTTTTGAAGACATGCCTGAGAGGATGAAGGGGCAATCTACATGCAGTGCTCTCCTTCACATCTACATACAGAACAATTTAACCACTAAGGCCGAGTCTCTTTTTAGAACAATGTCAGATCATGGTCTGCTGAGGTGTGCCCTTCCATATAACCATATGCTACAACTGTACATATCCAATGGTCAATTGGATAAGGTACCTGAAATGGTTTGCGAATTGAAGAAGAATGTATCTCCAGATCTTTTTACATATAACATGTGGTTAAGTGCATGTGCAAATAGTGATGATGTAAAAGGCGCAGAACAGGTGTTCTCGGAAATGAAACTGAGAAAAATAGTTGCAGATTGGATAACATATAGCACATTAGCCAAAATATACATTAGAGGAGTTCTTTATGTAAAGGCAAGACAGGCTTTGAGAGAGATGGAGGCTAATGTTTTTATGAAAGACCGGATTGCTTATTGTTCCCTTATCTCTTTGCACACAAGCCTGTCTGATAAAGACTCGGTTTGCAGAATCTGGGAGAAACTGAAATCAACTTTCCGAAAGATGTGTGATGCTGAGTACACATGCATTATATCATCCCTTGTCAAGTTAGGCGCTGACGAAGAGGCAGAGAGGATATATGATGAATGGGAATCAGTCTCTGGTACTGGGGACTCAAGGATCCCCAACAAACTTCTTGAATTCTATATTAGAAATGGCATGATGGAGAAGGCGAAGGTTTTCCTTGGGCGCTTTGTTCAAAAAGGAATCAAACCTAGTTATACTACCTGGTGTATTATGGCATGGGGATATCTGGGTGAAAAGAAAATGGACAAGGTTTTAGAATGCTTGCAAAAAGCCCTTTCAAGGCTGAACAAGTGGGAGCCTGATGATAGACTTGTCAAAGCAGTGTTTGATAATCTTGAGTTGCTTGGGGATGTTGAAATTGCTGAGCAGTTCTTAGTTATGCTTCGGAATGCGGGTTACGTGACAACTCAGGTGTATAACTCATTGCTTCGGACATACGCAAAAGCAGGCAAAATGCCTCTTGTAGTTGTAGAACGTATGAAAAATGATAATGTTCAGTTGGATGAAGAGACCCGGCATCTTATAACAGTAACCAGTAGGCTTAGTGTTAGCAATGTTTCGACCTTGATTTCTTGAGAGACGTGTCTTTAATGGAGCAGTTTGTTCAATTGAGGTTACTGAGATGTGCTTTTGTGTGAAATTGATGATATTTTTCAAGAACGGATCGCCAAGAAATTTATGTTCGGTAATCCACAAGCTGTCAATTGTTGTCTTCAACAGTGAGGAAGAATTATGTGAAGCGAGACATCACAGTGGTAAAAAATTAAAGTTGATTCGGATTGCATCCTAAACTTAGATGGATAAAGCAAACATAGAGTAAAGAACAAGTGAATTCATGCATGCATCAGACAAAAATTTTATCACCCTTCTGACCAGCTGCCTCCCGCAGGTTCTCTGGAAAAAGACTTCTGAAGAATTTTTCCATTTGAGTATCTGTTGATATTTTCATCTGGTTTTCTTTCACTCAACCTTATTTCCATGGGGCCATTGTTATTGATTATAAATCCATAGTTATGTACATATCTCAAGATTTCGTCTTTCTGATGGAAACCCAAAGCCTAGTGTTTACTACATGATTCTGAGTATAATCCCACATCAAGCACTTGTTCCTCGAATCATGGTTGCTCACTGCGTTATGAAACCAAAATGTGAAGATATTCTTTTCATTTACAATTCTGTCTGGATGATAGATATGTTCTTTTCCTTGACATTACGCCCTGCTGGCTGTGCAGTTTTAATCTTTTCCAAGCAAGGAACAACAGATAAAAGGTCTTCCCACACAATGAGTTTACACCAAGAGGTGATGAAATAATGGTGGAGCTATAATGTTATATCAAGCAAACATCAAAGTGACTAAAACACTTTAATCTATATTTATTAAGGTGTTGTTTGTTTTGACGTAATTGTTCAGTTTTACAGTCACCAACTTGAAAACCCGAATGTTTTTCTAATTTTAAAACCAGAACTGTTTTGTTTGGATGACTGTAAAATAAAACAAGATTTTTTTATCGGTTAGTTGTGATTTCAACTAATTTTTTCTCCAGTTTTGCTTTCCAATGGATATGGACTTGTGGACGCACTTTTCGGCACTTATTATTCTCTGTTTGGTTTGTTCGATTTATTGAGTGCGTGGGCGTGCCAGTCACCGGAGTGATAATTTATTCGGGCTCCGAAGAGCCCATGGTGCGCTCGATCCGACTTCTTCAGACGATTGTGTGGTTCGTGTCGGGATTGAATCCCGTCGCGCCGTAAAGGTCGCGACGTTATTTACATCCCCCATACGAGGGAATACCCTTGATTAATTGCCGAAATTAGGGGCCCCGCGGCCGAAAAGGATAGTACTAATTGTGCGAGAGAGAGACAGGAGAAAATCACACCAAAGTACGCATTAGGATGCGAGCCACTGGCCATGTCGGTCACTCGTGGACCTTTTTATATTCGGACACGGGTCCGTGATGGAAACGCAACAGGAAAAGCCGAGACAAATCCGTTCAAGTGTCTGCCGAGCACCCGGCAATTTTAGTGATGACTCGGAGGGCGTCCGGAACGAGGAGCAAACCCGGTCTGATCAAGATGTCGGCCCGAGGCCAGGTCGAGGCTGGACCATGTTGGGATGACTCCCGAGATCCGAAACCGGCCTGAGAGGGCGGCATTATTATTCCTTTTGCCCCGGGTCGCGGGGAGAGATGGGGGGGCTGCAGTGTGGGCCCTAACATCTTTTATTTGGGGTTTCCTTGGTTATGTATTCTGATATTTGATTTGATGTTTGTTGTTTATTTACGCCTTTGAACCATTATTAACGTTGCGCCTTCTGAGTCCTTCAATTAGCGTAATTTCTGTTAATTTATTTGATAGCGTTGGTGCCCTTATCGGGCCATATATATGCGTATATATATAGTGTGCCGGCGAAGGAAACATGGTGTACCGCTGAGGGCAAGGGTGCGCCGCTGGGCGCTAAAGGGGCGTACCGCTGGGGACTGGAGGGGGGTGTACCGCTGGAGGCTGCTTGAGGTGTGCCGCTGAAGGCTGCAATGGTGAGGGTGTACCGCTGGAGACTGGAGGGAGTGTGCCGCTGGAGGCAATAGGGGGTGGTATAGAGTCTGTACGTTCCCCGGGCTCGAAGTCTATGCGTTGGTTGTTCAAAGTCTATACATTGTCCATCGGCTGCAGTTCAAAGTCTATACATTGGAGCACGAAGTCTATACATTGGCTGGCCCAAAGTCTATACACTGGGGCGCGAAGTCTATACATTGGCCAGTCCCAAGTCTATACGCTGCAACAGGAAGTCTGTACGTTGGCTGGCCCAAAGTCTACACACTGGGGCGCGAAGTCTATACATTGGCCAGTCCCAAGTCTATACTCTGCAACAGGAAGTCTGTACATTGGCTGGCCCAAAGTCTATACATTGGCCAAGTCTAGACACTGCAGCGTGAAGTCTGTACGTTGGCTACCCCAAAGTCTATACATTGGATCCCGTTGAGACGGTGACTAAGGGTGTACCGGCGAAGGGAGGGAATGTGCCGCTGAAAGGGCCAGGGGGAGTGTGCCGTTGAAGGCTGGAAGGAGTGTGCCGTTGGAGGCTGGGAGGAGTGCGCCGTTGAAGGGCTGAACGGACTGTGCCGCTGAAGGCTCAAGGGGCTAAAAAGGGTGTGCCGTTGAAGGCGCAAGGGTGTGCCGCTAGGGGCTCAAAGAGGTGTACCGCTGGAATTGAGGGGGGGTGTACCGCTGAAGGTTGCTGAGGTGTACCGGCGAAGGGTGTAAAGGGGCGTACCGCTGGAGGCTGGGGGGGGGTGTGTGCCGGCGAAGGATGTAAAGGGGCGCGCCGCTGGAGGCTGTTGGAGTGTACCGCTGAAGGCTGGGGGGGAGTGTGCCGGCGAAGGAACTGGATAACATGCCATTGAAGGATGACTAGAGTGCACCGTTGAAGGGCTAATCAGGGCGTGATGGTGGAGGCCCAGTCAATTTTCAATTATTGGTTTTAAGGCTTTTCTTTTCTTCTTATTCTGACTCTTAAGTAGTCTTGTATAAACTTCCTCCTCTGCCTTGTTCTGTTCAGTCTCTTCTCACGAGTCGGACGTTCGGGATGCCGGGTCGCCAGTCTGTTCAGTTCTCGTCATGATGCCGGCAGTGGTTTGATTAGTTGGAAGGTTTTATTAATCATCCTGTTCGCTTGTTGTTTCCTTTTGCCTCTTTTAATGTTTGGTTATTTTCTCACAAAAATTCGGCAGCATCTCCCCTTGACCCGGGGCGTAAGGGAGATACATGGAACGCGCCCACATGGAGTGGCGGAACCCGACAACTGGAGGTGGGCGCCCAGAGGCAACAACACCTTTATAGAACCTCGAAAAATGTGAAGGAAAGGGCTCGGGGCAGGGCCAAGAAGTGTGCTGTTGAGGGCCAACGGGGGTGTGCCGCTGAGGGCAACTGGGTGTACCGCTGAGGGCAACTGGGTGTACCGCTGAGGGCCAACGGGGGGTGTGCCGCTGAGGGCAGCTGGGTGTACTGCTGAGGGCCAATGGGGGTGTGCCGCTGAGGGCCAAAACACGTGTGCCGGCCAAGTGCCGGGAAGGTGCATCGCTGGAGGCTTAAATAGAGTTAAGTGTGTGGGCTGGGAGACTTAGAAGCCCGAGAAGGAAGGGGATTCAAGGCTGGGGGTAGGCTACTTGGTTACTGGGTGTTCGGGGAGAGGGTAAGGGTCTCCCCCCCCCCTAGGCCAGTGAACACAACGGAGGACCATGTAGGGGATTGAAGGGCCCATTAGGCCAAGGCTCATGGGAGAGTAATCATATCAACATGGAGGCCCCAAGAACACCGGAGAAATGGGGAGACGGAGGGAGGAACGGACGACCCGTTGGAAACCGCAAAGACTAGCATAAGCCAACGAAATCGAAGAGAAACCCGTAGAGGGTGGTTTTCATTCATGGGAATCAAAAGGGCGTGGCCCTACATACACATTACAAAGAAGATGCCCAAAACGAGGCTATGGGCAGGGGGAAACCCAACGAAAGACAAAAGATAAGAGGGGGAGGAACATAGTGTAGGAGGAAAGCCAGCCGCCCCTAACTCTCTCCCCCGCTACATCGAGCTCTCTCTCTCTCTTACTCTTGTTTCTTCCCAGTGGTCGCCCGAGGAAGCTCACGCCGGGGCGCCTCTTCTTCTCTTCTCTCTTCTCTTCTTCCTCTGTGCTGTCGATGTCTCTCTCTGGGCTTCTTCTGGCCGCCCTCTTTTTCCCCCGGGGGTCTCCGTGTGCCTTCTTTGCTGAAGCGGGAGGCCTTTTATACCACCAGCCGCCGGGGACTTCGAGCACGGCTGTCGAAGGCGGGAAGCCGGCCGTGATGATGGGTTTGACCTGCTCCTTTCCTGGCTGTCAGTGGGGTAGCCTCCGTGGCCCAATCCATGGTTGACACCTCATAGAGCTCACTGCGCGCCAAGGATGCTTAGGGCATGGGCAGCATGTCGTTTAGCCGTTGAAAAGGCTTGACGCTGTGCCGCTGGCGAGTTGAAAAGGCGTGCCGTGGGGGAGCCCAAACGGCGTACCGCTGGGGGCCCAAATGGGCGTGCCGCTGAAGCCCCTGAAGGGTGTGCCGCTGAATGGCCTGAAGGGCGTGCCGCTGAGGCCTGCTGAGGGCGTGCCGCTGAAGACCCAGGGGCCGTGCCGCCGAGGGGCCATGGGGCCGTGCCGCTGAAGGCCCCTGATGTGCGTGTGCCGCTGAAATCCCAGGGGGTGTGCCGCTGAACCCCCCAGGGGGTGTGCCGCTGAGCACCCACGGGGGTGCGCCGGTGAAGCCCAAAGGGCTGTGCCGCTGAACACCCTCCCTGGGTGTGCCGCTGAATACATCCCCCTGGGGGTGTACCGCTGAAGGGGGCGTGCCGCTGGGGCTCCGCCAGGGTGTGCCGTTGAGGCCCCTTGGGGCTGGGCGTGCCGCTGAAGGGCTCCCCAGGGGGTGTGTGTACCCGGGGCCCGTTCTGAGCCCATTGTGGGCACGAGTCATGGCCCGTTTGATTCTATTTGAGGCCCACGGGCTGTGGGGTCTTTTGTGCTTGATTTCTCCAGGATTTCTTCATTCGGCGCCGTTGCTGACGCGAGGCCTAGCAGGATTTCCAGGTGTGCAATTTTTGGTGTCCACAAATGCCCCCCACCCATGGGTAGCGCGGGCGAAGGATGAGCCGGGCGGTGCCCGTGGGTGTACTTGTCTCTTTTCTCTTCGTCGGTGCCGACGGGGTGTCGAGAGCCGACCTGGTTTGTTGTTTGTTGGTCTCTTTGTTAGCGCCGAGGGGGTGCCGGGGACTGAAGCAGCATGTTGGTCTCTTCATCAGTGCCGACGGGATGCCGGGGACTGAAGCAGCATGTTGGTCTCTTCATCAGTGCCGACGGGATGCCGGGAACTGAAGCAGTTTGTTGGTCTCTTCATCAGTGCCGACGGGGTGCCGGGGACTAAAGCAGTTTGTTGTCTTTTTGTTTCTTCATCAGCGCCGACGGGGTGCCGGGAGCTGAAGCAGCATGTTGTCTCTTTTTCCTTTCTCTTTTTTTTGAACCACATTACCGATACAAGCGCCCTTTCGGGTTTTCGCCGGTACCGGCCCCCCTCTTGCTTTTGCCCACGCGCCCTTTCGGGTTTTCACGTGGCGGGGTACCCGATTTTGCCCGTAGCGCCCTCTCGGGTTTTCGCCACAGCCGGGTTGTTGCCATTTTTACCGTTGTCCCCGTGTGGGGATAAGTCCGGCGGGGTATCTCTATTTTTAACCCCATTTTATTTTCTTTCTTCTTTTTTTTTTGACGTTGAGTGATATGCGAGCATAGGCTAGGGCACGAAGCCTTGCGCCGGAAAATAAGGTTCTTTCGTTGCCGAGAACAGAATGCCTGCGCGACGGGAGAATGTAGGTCTCTTCATCAGTGCCGACGGGGTGTCGGGGACTGAAGCAGCATGTTGTCTCTTTGTCTCTTCATCAGTGCCGACGGGGTGTCGGGGACTGAAGTAATTTGTTGTCTCTTCATCAGTGCCGACGGGGTGCCGGGGACTGAAGCAATTTGTTGTCTCTTCATCAGTGCCGACGGGATGCCGGGAACTGAAGCAGTTTGTTGGTCTCTTCATCAGTGCCGACGGGGTGCCGGGGACTGAAGCAGTTTGTTGTCTTTTTGTTTCTTCATCAGCGCCGACGGGGTGTCAGGGACTGAAGCAATTCGTTGGTTTCTTCATCAGTGCCGACGTGGTGTCGGGAACTGAAGCAGTTTGTTGTCTTTTGTCTCTTCATCAGCACCGACAGGGTGTCGGGAACTGAAGCAGCATATGTTGTCTCTTCATCAGTGCCGACGGGGTGTCGGGCACTGAAGCAGCTTGTTGGTCTCTTCATCAGTGCCGACGGGGTGTCGGGGACTGAAGCAATTTGTTGTCTCTTCATCAGTGCCGATGGGGTGTCGGGCACTGAGGCAGCTTGTTGTCTCTTCATCAGTGCCGATGGGGTGTCGGGAACTGAATCAGTTCGTCGTCTCTTCATCAGTGCCGACGGAGCGTCGGGGACTGAAGCAATTTGTTGTCTCTTCATCAGTGCCGACGGGGTGTCGGGAACTGAAGCAGTTTGTTCTTTTTTCTTTCTCTTCTTTTTTTTTGAACCACATTACCGATACAAGCGCCCTTTCGGGTTTTCGTCGGTACCGGCCCCCTCTTGCTTTTGCCCACGCGCCCTTTCGGGTTTTCACGCGGCGGGGTACCCAATTTTGCCTGTAGCGCCCTTTCGGGTTTTCGCCACATAGCCGGGTTGTTGCCATTTTTACCCTTGCCCCTGTGTAGGGGTAAGTCTGGCGGGGTATCTCTATTTTTAACCCCATTTTATTTTCTCTCTCTTTTTTTTTGAAATTGGGCGATATGCGAGTGTAGGCTGGGGCACGAAGCCTTGCGCCGGAAGATAAGGTTCACTCGTTGGCAAGAATAGAATGCCAGCGCCAAGAGGGAATTTGTGCTGATTCGGACGTAAGGTCCATAATGGCTATATTGTGCGGAGTGGGTGGCTAGGGCACGGGGCCTTGCGCCGGAAAGGGACTTATTCGTTGGCAAGGGACTAATGCCAGCGCAAGGAGGGAATTTGTGCCGATTCGGACGTAGGGTCCGTAATGGCACTATTGTGTGATGGGAGGTGGCTGAGGCACGGGGCCACGCACCAAGGACGGACCTGTTTGTTGACATGGTAGTGGCGCCATTGCCGGGGTAAAGTCGTCCTCGCTTGTACGAACGCCCGTCCGCCCAGGATTGCGGGGATGGCATGTTTCCCCGGGGACATTTATTATTATATGTCATCGACTCACTCCTCCGCGTATGTGAGCGGATGAGTATGTAAATGTGTGTACATACATGGGTGAATATGTATACATATACATATGTATATATATATTTTATTTAATATGTTATATATTTTTTGCTTCCCCTCCTTTTATTTTCTTCTCTATTTTCTCCTTTTATTCCCCCCCTTTCTCTCCTCTATTTTTTTATCCCCCTTTTTCTATCTCCTTCTCTTTTCCCTCCCTTTCTCCCCCTTTTTTTCTTTTATTTTCTCCCTCTCTTTTTTTTCCCTTTTTATTTCCCCTCTTTTTTTTATTCCCCGTTTTTTTCTTCTCTTCTTTTCCTTCTCGTATAAAAGGGGCGGGGGCGGTTACCGCCCTCCCCCTTTCGAATTCTCTCTCTCTCCTCTCTTTTTCTCTCGCCCCGGCCGCCGTCGTCGTCGTCGGCACCGTCTTCTCACCGGGTGAGGGCGCCACCGTGGGAGCCCCCCCCCTTTCCTCTTCCTCTTCCTCCCCCTTCTCTTCTCCACCGTGGACGGCGGCTGGGGCGTTCGCCCTCTCCTCCGTCCCCACCTCCCCGTTCCTTTCCTCTCTCTCTCATCCTCTTTCCCTCCCCCCCTTTCCTCCTTCGTCTCCGGCGCCGGGGGTGGCCGGAGGTGCCGCTGCGAGCGGGCTTGGGCGCGCCGGGTTGGGACGGTGCCGGGGAAGGCTCCTAGGGCGTGTCGGGGAAGACGGCCTTAGGTGTGCCGGGGAGCACGAGGCCCGAGTGTGCCGGGGAGCGCCTGCTGGGGTGCATGCCGGGGAAGGCACTCGGGGCGTGCCGGGAAGCACGAGGCACGAGTGTGCCGGGGAGTGCCTGCTGGGGTGCGTGCCGGGGAAGGCATTCGGGGCGTGCCGGGGAGCACGGGGCACGAGTGTGCCGGGGAGCGCCTGCTGGGGTGCGTGCTGGGGAACACGGGGCACGAGTGTGTCGGGGAGCGCCTGCTGGGGTGTACCGGGGGAGGCGCCCGGGGGCGTACCGGTGAAGCCTGATTTGGGTGTGCCGGGGAAGGCACTGAGCAGCGTACCGGTGAGGGCCGCTGCATGGTGTGCCGGGGAAGGCACTGCTGGGCGTACCGGTGAGGGCCGTTGCAGGGGGAGTATCGGCCAAGGGGCTTCAGGCAGTATGTGGGGACTTTAGCTTAGGGAAGAAGACTCCTTCGACCGGCGGACTTCTGGTGTTGCCTCTCGGGGCCCACCATGTTTTGTTGGGGCCGTCACTCCTTGTGGGCGCGCACCCGTGTTTTCCCTTACGCCTCTGGCCTAGGGGAAACTCTGCCGAAATTTCGTCAGAAATTGGCAATGTCTTTATTTATTTTACTTGTAGCCAAGCCCTTTTATAGTTTTTTCATTTCCCTTTGCCTGTGGCCTATCCTGATCTTTGATTTGTTATATCTTCGCAGATAGATGGCTGCCCCAAGTGGTTCTTCTGCCCCTGCTGCTGCTGTTGGTGCCGACCTCATTCCGCGGGGTCCAGTGCCGGCGGTCACATGGCTCAATGTAGAGGACCTAGACCGAGAGCACGCGGAAATAGCCGCCTTGGCTGAGTCATCGGGGTCCGACCGTGAAAGCATGGACGTCCGTAGACTTGTCAGGGTTGAAAGCGGCTTCACATTCGATCGGGCCACCGAAGAATACATGAAGGATTTCTCGAAGGATAGGCACCTCGTTCGATTTCTGAAGCATTTGCGCTCTCGAGAGGGGCGAGATTATCGCGTCATAAAGGCGGCCGAGCGGGCGATCCTGCATGCCCGAGACAGTCTGCTATACAGCGTCCCCAGGAGCATTCCAATGTACCTGGTGGGAGAGGCCCGGGAGTGGAAGCCGGTCTTGGGTATTGAGGGAGTGCTGCCGGCTGAAGATAAATTAGTGCGGGCCCCTCAATTTACACCAGCAAAGTGGGATATGTCTGCAGGGAAGGTGCGTGGCGAGTCGCCCCGATTTGGCTTATTCTTGGCTCCCCTAAAATGGGGTTATAGGGAGGAGCCGTTTATATTGGACTACTTGGCCATCAGGTTCAAGTATGAACTATCACTGGGCGGGTTCGGGGAGCTGAAGCTTCAAGACGCCCACAGTTTCAGGGAAGGGGCAGTGGAGTTCACTGAGTATGTACTGTTCAACTACGCCCCATTGCTGGTCCGGGTCGACATCTACCACAGCGTGTACGCTTCTCGGTATGGCTACCCCATCTCCAAGGGTCTCTGTTGCGGTATGATAGAGGTATTCAGCGCAGAGACTAACACCTTCTACACGGCAGAGGGCGAGACTTCTCTTGACTTATGGAGTCTCAGTCAGCTGAGTGGCTTGCCCATTGACGGGGAGCCTTATGAAGAAGTGTGCCTCCCCGATCTAATCAAGGATGAGACTAACGGGGATGGCTATTACTCTCTTGGGTACTCATACAGGTACCTGATGAAGGCGTACCGGGAGCTGTACCAGTTGTCGCACAAGGGGAAGCAACCCGCCCGTGGGGACAGAAAACAGGTGCGTATGGCAGTATGGCTGGAGTATTTCTATGGTGGGCTGAAGCAGTATGAAGATTTTCCCTGCGTTGGCACCGCTGTTGCTCGCAAGAAGCGGGCGAAGCCCAAGCATGATGTAAAGATCCCCTCCAGGGGACGTCGGAGCGGGGCCAATCCGATGGGGGTCGACCCGCAGACTCACTGCGCCGCCTATTTGGCGTATTGGCTGTGTTCATTCGCCATGCCGTACGGGGACGAGACAGTGATCCGGCCCGATGCCATTTATCCTGCGTGCCAGATGGCATGGGGTATCAAGCTGTCACTGTGCCCGGCAACCCTTTGCTTGATCTACAAGGCGCTGGGAGATATCAGCACCCACCAGTTCCCGAGGCAGGCCCGGTATGTGTGCCCACTACATTTCTTCAATGCGTGGGTTTGCTCGCTGTTCCCGGAGTTTACCCCGCGAGTCCTCCAGGATTGGGGACTAATACCGAGGATGCTGGAGTTTGCCAGTGCAGAACCGGCTTCCACTTCTATGCGGATGTATGATATTCGGGGCCGGTTGACCACGGTTCCCCGGGATGCAGCTGGTACCGTCCATTTCTGGACGCTGGCTGCGCATTCAAGCCCCCTTGTGAATAATAAAAGGGAGTGCAAGGATGACCAGGTGGAGAGGTACGTCCACCCCATCAGCCAGGAAAACGTGGTGCGCCCGTTGCTGGAGCCCGAGCTGAGGGATTGGGCGCTGGCTATCCGCCCGAGCGTGTTGGTGTTCCGGAAGGGAGACAATGTACTGCTGGAGCCGTATTACCCCTTCCGATTTGGCCGCAACTTTGGATATGATCAGCATATCCCTGTCTATCATGCGCAGTTTGGCCTGCCTTCGCGGAACATCCGGGGCAGTTCAGTTGCTGAGCATGCTAAAAGCTGGTGGGACTTTTTCCACCGGGCGGACACTGCCTCCTTCAGGGTGCCAGCCCCAGGTCGCGTGCCCCGAGTGACCGAAGATTATATAAAGTGGTGGAATGCCCGGAAGACCTTCTATCGGTTGCACAAAACCGACTGTTGGGATGGTGCCGAAAGGAGGTTCCTTAGCCGGCAACCAGTGCCGGTACTTGATATTGAGCCAGATCATCTTCTTCGGCTCAAGAACAGGCAGGAGAGAGAGGTAGCGGCATATATGGCAGCTCGTCGGGAAGCCCGAGATAAGAGGCCGACGCCGAAAGTGGAGCTGCCTCCAGTGGCGAAGGACAACTATCAGAAGACACTGAGGGACCTATGCCGGGTAGGGAGCGACCGCCTGGACCTCATCAATTATCCATTCCCCATAGAGGAAGAGGGGACTCCCGCTAAGAGCTGGCGTCCGGAGAGGGATACGCTCTGCCCATATCGCACATTCATGAGGCGGGAGGAGAGGAAGCCCGAGAACTATAAGGACACCACATGGCTATATGTCCTTCTCCTGGTGAACGGACTGACGATCGAAGATCAGAGGGCCTCCATCCTGGGCAAGCGCCTGCACATCCCGTACTATTATGCTGACGGGTGGGGCATAGACCACTTCAGTCTCTTCTGCCACCTTTCCATGAAGAAGCACGCGGATCTGGCCAGTCTTACGGACCGGTGCCAGAAGATCGAGGATGTGTGCTGGCTCGTTCGAGAGGCGGCGCGTCGGGATAAAGAGCCATCCCTGAGCTACTGGCCGATTACACTGCGACTATATACTGGCCCTCACGGTACTTGATCTCTTTTTCTTCTTTTATCTTCGTCTCTTATCATTGCGGCCTTTGCCGATAGTTGGATGCTAATCATGAGTGCGTGTCTGTCCTTTCTCTTTTCCTTTCTGACAGACCATCCCGATAGCACGCAAGTGGCCACGTACCGGAATCTTCTTCGGCTTGTGCAGAAGCCTGCATATTTTGAAGCCGCGCCACTAGCCCCGACTACGGCTCCTCTGCCCAAGGCAGCGAAGAGGCCCCGGGCGAAATCTCCAGTGAAGAAAGCAGTGGACGCCGCAAAGGTGGCCAAGCAGCGGGACACGAAGCGGAGAAAAACAGAGGCGGCCAAGGCCCCGACCGTCGTTCCTTCGGCGCTACGGGTCCCCTCTTTTGAGGAATTCGAGGTTGCCCGACCCGAGCCCAGCCAACATGCCGGTCAGTACCTTCGACTATCGCCGTGTCTTCTAAGTCTCCCCTTTTTTCATCTTGGAGTAGATCCTTGACACTTGAATATTTCTTTTGTCTCAGCTCCTGTGGAAAAGCCCGTGCTTACACCTGTTCCTCACGCGGGGGAGCCTGTTCCTGTGCCCGCGCCTGACATGGATGAAGCCGCGGCCATAGCAAAGTCGCCTATTAAGGAGGCGTTGGCTGCTGCCAAGGTGGCCGGGCCACAAGCGGCAAAGCGGAGGCGAGCTGAGGAATTCCCGACTCCGACGGTAGCCCCTCCGGTGGCCTCTGTCCTGTCTTTTGAGGAATTTGAAGCTACCCAGACCGGGCCGAGTCATGAAGCTGGTGAGGTTCATCGGCCGCCTGCGTCGTCCGTGATCGATTTGCCTCCTGGGTCGGCCTCCCACTCGCGTATGGCGACAATGCGTTTCTTCTCTGCGGGCGGCGCAAAGGAACCGGCGCCCGTGTCAGTCCCGGGCGAGGGCAGGGCTGCAACTCCCGAGAAGGCTTTGCCCGTCGAGGAAGCCCGTGGGTCATCCCGGGCTGTAGGGGCCGAAGAGGGTATTTGTCTTTAGTCGGCCTGAGCGACTCATTTGTTCTTGGAGAGCCGACTGGATTTGATGTAATCTACCCTTTTCTTCTTCGTGACGGGCACAGTAGAGGCAGTCGCTGGACTATTCGGGCCCCGCGTGCAACTCCCGACGACGCTTTTATATGTGAGGAGGAGGCCGAAGTCCGGTGTACCAGCCTCATCTAGCCCGAGGGAGGGTGCGCCAGCCATTGACCTCGAGGCGGAGACCCCTTTGCCGGCAAGGGGACAGCCTGCGGCAGTCGGGTCGTCGTCGGGCGAAGAGGTAGACTACAATTATTCCTCCAATGAAGCGGCTCCTGACGAGGACGTGCCCGGGGCATCGGGGCCGCCTGTGGACACTAGAAAAAAGGAAGAGAGAAAGAAAAAAGAGAGAGAAAGAAAAAGAAAAGAAAAGAAAAGAAAAGAAAGAAGAAAAAAAGAAGAAGAAAAAGAAAAGAAGGAAGTGAAGAAAGAAAGGGGAAAATGAAATAAATAATAAAATAAATAAATAAAAAATAAAATAATAAAAATAATAAAAATAAATAGAAGAAAAAAAGAAGAAAAAAAGAAAGGAATAGAAATAACAATAATAATATATATTAAAATAAAAAGGGAGGGTGGCCCACTCTCTTTCCCACTCTCTTTCTCTCTCATTCTTTCTCTCTCAGTTTCTCCCTCACTCGGGTGGCCACCCGGCACACTCACCACTCCACCCGGCACACCCACTATGCCGGATAACTCATAACAACGCGTCACTCTTCCTACGCCTTCGGCACACACCCACCCCCCCGGCACACCACTGTGCCGGAGAGCGTACATTCCCGCTACACCCGGCATTTGATGGAAAGCCCAAACATGACCTACGAACTAGCATTGATTGGTGGTGCAAAGAGATCAACAGTCTGAAGAGATATAGATAGGTGGAAGTGCAACCAATGATGCGATCACAAAGGCTTGGCCGAATCATCTGATGCCCATATTGGAATTATTATCAGAGCAAGATGTTATTTTTTTTGAGGGATCACGTTTAAATATGAAGAAGGTTGTTACTGTTCTTACGTGGACAGAGGGTGTTAGTGGCACCGTATACTTTACCCAAGAGGGTAATGGCCCAGCCACAGTTGCTGCAAATCTCCAAGGATCAAAGCCCGGGCTTCATGGCTTCCATGTTCACACTCCTTGTGACACCACAAATGGCTGTATGTCCACAGGCCCACACTTCAATCCTGTCGGAAAAGAACATGGTGCTTCAGAGGATGAGAATCGTCATGTCGGTGGTCTTCAGAATGTCACAGTTGGCGAGGATGATACTATAAACTTCATAATTGTTGGCGGTCAGATACCTCTGACTGGAGCAAACCCTCTTGTGGGAAGAGCTATTGTTGTCCATTGAGACCCTGATGATCTCAAAAGGGGTGGACATGAGCTCGGCAAGCCCACCGGAAACGCCAGAGGCAGAGCAGCTTGTGATGTGAGTGGACTATAGACATAAGCTGGTTCTAGTGGAGCTTTTCATGAACTTAACCAGTGGGAGCCTACACCCATTCGATCGGTGTCTCTCACTCCCGTGCCAGCCTTTCTCCGGTGCGGCTGTTGGCAGCGTGAACCAGTGCACCTCCCTGCTACTGCTGATCCAGCACGGCCATTGGCAGCATGAACCCTACAGCCGCTGCCACCTCCGCGGCACACCACCCTCCGCGGCACACCACCGCACCGGGCCACCTCCGCGGCACACTCCCACCGTGGCACGCTCCCATCGCGGCACAACCCCACCGTGAGTAGTTCCTCCGCCGGCACACCCGCGAGCGGCTCTGCCCGGCACACCCGCGAGCAACTCCGCCCCGGCACACCCGCGAACGCCTTCACCGGCACACCCGCGAGTAGCTCCGCTCCGGCACGCCCGCTAGTGCCTTCGCCGGCACACCTCCAACCTCCCTCCCACGGCACACCCCCGCGTTGGGCCACCTTCCGCGGCACACCACCGCGCCGGGCCACCTTCCACGACTTCATTCACCGGTGCACCCTGCCATCTCTCCAAACGGTACACTAATCTTGGCCCACACCCGGTGCACCCTGCTGCCCCGTGAGCCGGTACACCCTGCTGCCCTATGAACCGGTACACCCACTGCACCGGATGAGCCCGCTCACGCTGCACCTTCCATTCCACCCCCACTCTATGGCACACCCCTGTGCCGGAGGGCGTACGCTGCACTCATGGCAAGGCTATCAGGGTGACAGCAAGAGTTTTCTTGTTTGCAAGAAAAAGATAGCCACTCCTCCGGAGACGTTGTGTTGTTCATGCCCACCTCCTTTTAAAGAGTTTCTTGAGATTGTAACAAATATGAAATTTGATGAAGAACCGAGTTACTCCAAGCTTATTTCCCTTTTTTGGAAGCTTGATCGAGCCCTGCACATCATTGAGGGCTATTAGAATTGATGGGGCTTTGAAGGTTGGACAGAAACGAGGGAGATCACTTGTAAACCTTGAGGAAGATGATGTGCTTTAAAAAAAAAGAAAGTTTGTTTTGGAAGCCCGGCAACCCAACGGATTTCGGTGTATAATGCACGTCGGCCTATGAAACAGAGATATCATTATAATAGAGCACATGCAATGCTTCACCAACATATTGACAAGGGTAGTGAAGATGGTTTATACATCAGTTGTGTGGCTTCTTCTGCAAATCTATGGGCCCTTATCATGGATGATGGAACAGTTTTCTCTGATCAAGTTTATGAATTGCCTTCTGTGTTCCTACAGAAGGATTGGATAGAGATTCGGAGGCTTCTTTTCGGGAACACTGTGTGTGGTGATATGAGAAAATACCTATATGTCTACCAAGAAGCTGGCTGTGAAGGAAGTTGGTCTGGAGGTGATCATTTCTACGAGGCCTGGAAACAAGGCACTCCCAGATAACCATGGCTTTCCAATTATTGGATCGTTGCAAAATATGAGCAGGTCGTGTGTATGGTTTCATACTCTCTGTCTTCGTACTGTCAGCGTTAGGGTCCATCATTTCCAACGGAGCAGCAGATGAGTATATAGGATTTCATAGAGATTGAGCACCAGATTTTCTGAGATTTTCGGTGTACTCACGCTGGATGTATAAGTCACTGTTAAGTCTTGATTGGAGCAGATTCTATTGTGGGAAAAGCTATATTGTCGTCCATGCAGACCCTGATGATCTGGAGAGGGCTGAACACGAGCTCAGCAAGTCCACCAAAAACGCTGGAGGCAGAGTAACTTGCGGTGTGAGTGGCCCATAGACAGAAGCTAGCTCCAACAAAGCATTTCATGAAGTTTAACCGAGGGGTGGGGGTATCTTCCTTATTTAAGCGGTGCCTCAAATGTGATACATCCGGCACCCCATAAGATGATATAACCGGTGGCCTCCGAGCTACACGTCAACGGTGGAGAAGACTTATGACCCGTGGGAAGACATATAAACGGTATCAGGCGGGCCTCTTTGTGAAACAACCGGCAGGCTTTCTTTCATCCGGTGGCGTGACCTCCCATCCGATCCACCCCCTGCCTCTCGGTCCGTTGCGCCTCCAGCAACCCACACCCGGTGCACCCCGTTGCCATTTCACCGGTGCACCCTCTGCCACCTTACCCGGTGCAGTCTAAACACCCTCAAGTGCCCCAGCGGCACACCCACTTTGGCCTTCCACGGCACACTATCTCGTGCCCTTCAACGGCACGCTTCTTCAGCCCCCCAGCGGCACACCCTCCAGGGCCTTCAACGGCAAGCCTTTTGCCCTCTTCAGCGGCACGCTCTCCAGGGCCTTCCACGGCAAGCCTTTTGCCCTCTTTAGCGGTACACTCCCAGTGTCTTACGGCGACACACCTTTTGAGCCCGCCAGCGGCACAGCGTCAAGCCTTTTCAACGGCGGGACGACGTGAAGCCCATGCCCTACATATCCTTGGCGCGCAGTGAGCTGTCCGAGGTGTCAGTCAATCGTTGGGCCACGCATGCTACTCCCCTGATAGCAGGACAGGGGAAGTCAAACCCCATCATCACGAGTTGCTTCCCGCCTTCGACGGCCGTGCTCGAAGGCTCCGGCGGCTGGGAGTATAAATGACTCCTGCTTCGACAGAGGACGGGGGAGACGGAGAGGACACACCCACAGAGACGAACAGAGCCTGCCACCGAGAGAAGAGAGAAGAGGAAGAAGAAGCTGCTCCGACGTTGGAGGCTTCCCGGAGGCCAGAGAAAAGAGAGAGAGTAAGAGAAAGAGAGAGAGAGGGAGGGTCGGTGTAGCAGGGGGAGTGGGGAAGAGCAGGGAGCCGTCGCCTCCGCTTGACCCCAGCTCCCCTCCTATTTCCTCTCTATGTTCTTCCTTTTCTTCTTCTCCCCTCTCCTTTGGCTTCGGCCTTGATGTATACCCTAGCGTGTATGGCCGATCACGGTCATCTTTCTTTATGAATGAAAGTCTACGGCCCCTTTTTTTTGGGTCTTTCCCAACCTCTCCCGAGCTATCCTACTGCATGGGATGTTGTTTGTTTTCTTCTCTTCTCCGGTGTTGTAGAGTCCCTGTAGCGATGTGGTTTCTCCCATGTGATCCTCGACCCCGCGGACTCCCCACTCCCTTCTATGGCTATCTGTCGTGCCCTTTTACTTGAAGGTAGCTAGACCCTCTTTCTCCCCTTGAACACCCAACTACTAGCAGCCTACCCCTGGCCCTTAACCCTTTTTCCTTTTCTTTGAATGATCTACAACTCTCCTCCCAGTCGACACATTTAGCCCCCTTTGGCCTTTGGCCGGTACACCCTACGGTGGCCTTCAGCAGCACACTACTCCGACCCTTGGCCAGCACACCCTACGGTGGCCTTCAGCAGCACACTCTTCTAATCCTTGGCCGGCACACCCCGTTTTGGCCTTCAGCGGTACACCTATCCTTCCATGCCTCAGCGGCACACTTGATCCTGCCCTCCCCGACACACCTTGGTTAACCCCAGCTCAGTGTCCAGCCTTGGAGATTTTCCATTCATCGTTTTTCCCCGGGTTTTCCGAGGTTTTGTAAAGGTGTTGCTGCCTTCGGGTGCCCACCTCCAGTTGTCGGGTTCCGCCACTCCGTGTGGGCGCGTTCCCTGTATCTCCCTTACGCCCCGGGTCAAGGGGAGATGCTGCCAAATTTTTGTCAGAAAATAACAACACATTAAAGAAGGCAAAAGGAAGCAACAAACGAGCAGAATAATCAACGATGAAACCTTCCAACTAAGCAAGTCACTGTCGGTACTATGATAAGAACCGAACCGATCAACGGCACGACAGACCGAACTTCTGATTCACGGCAAAGAGGCTGAACAGAACAAAGCAAATGAGAAGTTTGTATAAAGCTACATGAAAATTAAGATAAGAAGAAAAGAAAAGTCTTAAAACACATAATTAAAGACTGATTGAACCCCTACGCTCTGATTGGCCCTTTAACGGTGCACTCTAATAACTAACAACCTTCCCCGGCACACTCTTTTAGCCCTTCCCCGGTACATCCATCCACCCTTCCCCGGCACACTTTTTCAAACCTTCCCCGGCACACTCTTTTATCCCTTCCCCGGCACACCCATCCACCCTTCCCCGGCACACTCTTAGCTTGCCTTCACCACCCTCTCTCAGCGCTCGGGTGCAAGGGAGACAATGCCGCATTTTCACCAGGATTAATATAATAAATAATAATAATAATAATAATAGTAATAAAATAATAATAATGAAATAATAATAATAATAATAAAAAGAGATAAAAGGAAATAATGCAAGCTTCCCTTGTGCAATTAACAAATAAAAAGAAAGCACCCCTCCTCCTCCATGCATGCATTAATCTGATCGCATCAAAACTTACATAAATGGGGCCTTGTACGTCGTGTGAAGACCCTCCCACACGCACGCTCCGAATGTAACAAAGAATGATAATAACAAATGATAATAAAAAAGGAAACAACAATAATAATATTAATAAAACTCATAAAAAGATAAAATCTAAATAAATAAATAAATGAATAAAAGAATGACAATAAAATAAATAAAGAAAGAAGAATATAACATACCGGTAATAAAAGGAGAATCAATGAGCAATGCAAAAAAAAATAAATAAATAGATAAATAAATGAATAATGATTACGATAATGAATAGAACGACGCGGCTCTTATCACCCCCAGACCCTGCGCATGGGAATATCGATAGTGCCTTCGTGGGCTACGCTTAGACCTCGGGTCCGTCCCGATCGTGGTCATTGTCTGACCCACATCTACGGCCTATAGCTAGCTCGCTTCGAACACGATGGTTCTGGGATCTGATCCCGAGACATTCCCCCGCTGCCCCTTTGGCATCGGAAATATTAATGATGCCCATTCGAGTCTCACTTCGACCGCGGGGGGCCCACCGCAGTATGGTCGTAGCTTGATCTTGCACCGGGCCAACAGACTCACTGGTTTCTGATCGCTTTAACCGAGATTTAACTGAATATTTCTCGTCCCTCCAAACAATAAATTTGCCATACCCCGGTATACGCAAGCTCCGATTTTCCTCATGACGATTACGATATTCGCAAGCCGGACATTCGTCCGAACATTAAACGGTCAAACACATGACCGACATGAGCTCAAATATTCTCTTCATGCCCTCGTGTGAGGACGTCAGTGTTTCTTAATATATTTTTATGCAATTAATTTTCTGGCCATGAGGCCCTTTTTCTCGGCGATTAATCAAGGGTGTTCCCTCGTATGGGGGATGTAAATGACGTCGTGACCTTTATGGCGCGACGGGTTTTGGTCCCGACACGAACCACACAATCGCCTGACGAAGTCAGATCGAGCGCACCATGGGCTCTTCGGAGCCCGAATAAATTGTCACCTCGGTGACTGGCACGCCCACGCACTTAATAAACCAACGAACGAAATAAAATAGTCGTTAGATAAATAAAAAGTGCGTCCACACCGCCCGAGCCGATCTTTGGGGCCCCCTTACTTGCTGGCTCCCCGAGCTTTGTGGGGAAGACCGCTGTAAGTGTGAGCTTGCTTGGGCCGGCTCCTTCCTCTCCTTCCTGGTTACCTAATGACCTTTTCTTGTCCATTCCGGGTTTCAGGGGCTTGACTTGCCGGAGACTGTGGCAGAGGGTACCCCGGTTGCGCCGATCGACCGTCAGGTAGGGGTCGATGTGGGCTCGGGCAAACTAGCCCTTCTATTTGAGGCTCTTGATCAAGAGTCGGCCGCAGGGGCTTCAAGTGTTTCCGAGGCGGCGGCCGAGCCTCTGGAGGAAGGGGAGATCGCGCCCGAAGGCCGCGTCCTCACGGTGGCCGAGGTAAGCACGGTTTTATGGCTCTTTCCACTTCTCATCCTTGCGTAATTTATTCCCGGTGACGGGCGGCTAACCGTATTTCATGTGGGCAGGTGGTGTCGACGACCGGGAAGATGTCTGGCCGCCCTCGCAAGGCAATCGCCAAGCGGAGGCCGATTACCGGTCAGCGACCAGCGGGGGGACCGATTCCGGCATCTGTTCCGGAGGTGGAGACTCTCGCCGTGCTCGTGCAGGCAGGAGGCGTTCCCCACCTATTAGTCCCACTTCCACCTCTTCCGAAGCTGCCGGCCCAGATGGAGGACCCGTTCCTGAGACAAATATTTGTGGGGCTCCGTGCACATCTGGAGGGGTTCCAGCCGCGAAGGAGAAGTTCATGGGTGACTACTTCGGGCCCAGCCTTACTTGAAGCCCCTCCTCTAGCCGGAGCAGCGACAGCCACACCCCTGCCCCTTGGAGCGGCAGAAGCGAGTCAGGCGGAGGCAGAGGAGGCAAGGGAGCTCCAAATAACGGGAGTGCCGGAGGCTTCGGCAATGGCCTTGTCCACTCCCCGGGCAGTGGCTGGCCAAGGGTCTCTGGTTGAGCTACACCGACCGGGCGGTTTGACCCTTGCCCTTCCTTCCTCTTCAGCGACAGTGGACGCTGACCTGTGGGCAGAAGTGGACAGCACCGTGGAATTCACTCCTCCGGTCGTGCCCTCAGTCAGCCATATGTCATCAGAAGCGCCAGTCCGTCAAATGCTGATCACTCTACGGACCATGCTCCTCGCCGACCCTTCTCTGTCATATAGGGAGGTGCATACTATAGTGGTGCAGTTGACCGGGGCGTTGCAAGTGCTCAGCTGCCCGCTGGGGGAATGGTCGCGGCGGATTCTGCTGTTGCTGAAGTATGTCAAGCGCCGCGAGTTTCTGGAGACCCAGGCTCCTGACGAACGTGCCGCCCTTGATGCTCAGGCAGACGAGTATCTGCAGACCTTAGAGGCCCGACGCCATAGTAGAGAACGCCACGGAAAGGCCTTACAGGAAGGTGAAGGCAGCGTTCGTTCCTTCAAGAGCCGGATCGAGAGGCTGGAGGGTTACCTCGCTGCGGCTAAACTTGGCCTTGCCGAGGCAGAAAGGACGGTGGCAGAGGAGAGGGAAGCTCTTACCGTCGCCGACGTTGAAATGGTGTCCATGGAATCGGAACTCGCCCATCTCGAGGAATTGAGGGGCCGACTGCGTGATAGGACGAACTTTCCTTGCGTCGGGATCCTCCCTCTTGAGGACATCTTCAGGGACATCAACTGAGCGTTGCATCCCTTAATTCCTTTTCCTTTTCTTTTGAATGTAACACAGGGGCATGCCCCGCAGCACATGTAGTCTGGTCCCCTTTCTGAATAGAGCAGAGCGTTTATGATTCCACGCGTTCTTTGTGTGTGCATTCGTCCCGGAGGGAGCTTTCTTACCCTTCTTTCTCTTCTGTGCATATTGTTTCCTTCTTCCTCTTCCCTTGCTCTTGTATCTTTTCCCCCTTTTTGTGTTGAGATCCATTGACAGGGTATGAGTCTTTGCGAGGATTCGCTTCGGAAGGACCAGGCAGGGACCTATGTCAGGGTACAGGAGAGTGCTCGCCTTCCCAGGGGGAGGGCGAGGGGACCACTCCACCATACCGAACGGGCAACTCCCTGGTTTTGCCGCAATATTAGAAGCGCGTGCTGGCCTCAAGCGGGGGCCTCGGTCAGAGGCCGGACTTCTCGTCGTCCAGAGGGGACGGAGAGAAGAGTTTGTCTAGTCAATGACCCGGACGGGAGGTCCGAGCCAAAGGGGTACTCACCGCCCGGGAAGGACGGAGAGAAGAGTTTGTTTAGTCGATGACCCGGACGGGAGGTCCGAGCCAAAGGGATACTCACCGCCCGGGGAGGACGGAGAGAAGAGTTTGTTTAGTCAATGACCTGGACGGGAGGTCCGAGCCAAAGGGGTCCTCACCGCCCGGGAAGGACGGAGAGAAGAGTTTATTTAGTCAATGACCCGGACGGGAGGTCCGAGCCAAAGGGGTACTCACCGCCCGGGAAGGACGGAGAGAAGAGTTTGTTTAGTCAATGACCCGGACGGGAGGTCCGAGCCAAAGGGGTACTCACCGCCCGGGAAGGACGGAGAGAAGAATTTGTTTAGTCAATGACCCGGACGGGAGGTCCGAGCCAAAGGGGTACTCACCGCCCGGGAAGGACGGAGAGAAGAGTTTGTTTAGTCAATGACCCGGACGGGAGGTCCGAGCCAAAGGGGTACTCACCGCCCGGGAAGGACGGAGAGAAGAATTTGTTTAGTCAATGACCCGGACGGGAGGTCCGAGCCAAAGGGATACTCACCGCCCGGGAAGGACGGAGAGAAGAGTTTGTTATTTTTTTTTAGTCAATTTTTGGTACCTCCGCTGATGCGGGGCGGTGACTGGAAATGGGGGGCGTTCCCCTTTTCTGGTTCTTTTTTTTCTCTCTTTTTTTCTTTTTTTTTTGCTTTTTTTGCTTTTTTTTTCTTTTCCCCTTTTTTCTTCTTCTCTTTCTATTTTTTCTTTCTCTTTTTTTTTGCTTCTTTTTTTTTGTCCCCCCTTTTTTTTTCTTCTCTTCCCATTATTCTTTTTCCCTTTTTTTGGAACACGGCTGGTGGTCACATCATTTGGACATTTAATCACGCAAATCCGCCCCAAAATGGGGCGGAGAGTAATATTATTACCTGAATGGGGGCGTCGGAGCGTGGTACAGTCTCAAGTGCCTTCCATTAAGAGGCGGGAACTGAACTTCCCCGCGATGGTTGACAATTACATAGGCCCCACCCTCGTAGACTTTTTGGACTACATAGGGTCCGAGCCAGTTCTCGTTCAGCTTACCCTTGGGGTTGGCAGCCATGAGATCTCTTCTCTTGACCATGACAAGGTCACCTTTCTTGAATTCACGCTCCTTGACTAGCTTGTCAAAGGCGCGCGCAATTCGGGCCTGGTAGACCTGGATATTCTGTTGGGCTTGAAGCCGCTTTCCTTCCAGACTGGAGAGTTCTTCGAGCCTTCGCTCGGCGTTGGTCTGCCCTTCGGGGACAAGCCTATGCTGAATGGCGACCCTGAGGGACGGTATCTCTGATTCGACGGGGACGATTGCTTCCGAGCCGTATACGAGAGAGAAGGGCGAGCAGCCCGTTGGGGTCTTGTATACAGTTCGGTACGCCCAAAGCGCTTCATACATTCTTTCTTCCCAGTCCCTTTTGTTGGAACTAACAGTTTTGGCCAGAAGAGTGCAAAGTGTCTTATTGAAAGCTTCGGCCAGCCCATTAGCTTGTGGATTGTAAGGAGTTGAGGTCCTCCAATCAATTTTGTATTTTTCTGCTAGCCGGTAAACCTTCTGGTTGCGGAAGTGGCTGCTGTTGTCTGACACAATCCGGTCGGGCATGCCAAATCGGAATATAATGTTGCGGCGGACAAACCTGACCACGATTTCTCCGGTGACCTCCCGCAAGGCAACAGCCTCTGCCCAGCGGGAGAAGTAGTCGGTCGCCGCCAGAATGTATTTGCAGCCTGTGGAAGATGCGGGTAAGGGGCCCACAACGTCTGTTCCCCATTGGGCGAACGGCCAACTGGGCGCAGTTGGGTGCAATTGCACGGGAGGCCTCCTGGGTATGGTGGCATGCTCCTGGCATCTCTGGCACGACTTAGCGTACTCGCAACAGTCGTTGAACATTGCAGGCCAATAGTTGCCAAGTTTCTTGATTTCAATTTTCATTTTCGGCCCCGCCTGGTGAGCGCCAGCTGTGCCGGCATGGACCTCCTTCATAACCCTCCAAGCTTCTTCAATGGACAAGCATCAGAGGAGTAGCTTCTGTTTGGCATCCGCCACAATTCGGAACAATATTCCGTTTCGGAGCTCATAGGAGTCTTTGGTTCTGACTAGCTGTGGACGCACTTTTCGTTCGCTTGTTATCTTGGTGCGATCGTTGGTTTATTACGTGCGTGGGCGTGCCAGTCACCGGAGTGACAATTTGTTCGGGCTCCGAGGAGCCCATGGTGCGCTCGATCTGACTTCGTCAGACGATTGTGTGGTTCGTGTCGGGACCAAAACCCGCCACGCCATAAAGGTCACGACGTCATTTACATCCCCCATACGAGGGAACACCCTTGATTAATCGCCGAGATTCAGGGCCTCATGGCCAAGAGATTGATTGTATAAAAGGTTTATTAGGGGGTATCGAAGTCCCCGCGCAAGGGCGAGAAGAAAACCACTTGAGATCATGTCGGTCATGTGCTGACCATTTAATGTTCGGACGAGTGTCCGTCTATGGAAAAGTGCGATCGTCGCGGGAAGACCGGAGCGTGTGTATGCCAAGGTATGGCAAGTTTATTGTTCGGAAGAACGAAAGACGTTCGGTTAAACCTTGGTTAGAGCGGTCGGAAACCGGTGAACCTGTTGGCCCGATGCAAGAGCAGGCTGCGACCATACTGCGGTGGGCCCCCCGCGGTCGTAACAAGACTTGCATGAGCGTCATTAATATTTCTGGTGCCAAAGGGCGGGGCGGGAGTATCCCTTGAATTGGCTGAAGAGCCCTGTGTCCCGGAGAAGCGGGCGTTCGAAACATGCCGGTCATTCGGGAGACCGTTTAATATTCGGACGGGAGTCCAGCTTGAGAATATTGTAATCGTCGCGGGAGGACCTGGAGCAGATGCATGCTGGGATACGGCAAGTATATTATTCCGAGACACTGAAAACATTCGGTTGAATCTCGGTTATTGTAGCCGGAAACCGGTGAACCTATTGGCCCGGTGCGAGATCGAGTCAGGACCATGTTGGGGGCGCCTCCCGTGGTCCGAACAAGACTTGCGCGGGCATCATTAATATTTCCGATGCCGGAGGGCAACGGGGGCGAGTCCCGGGACTAGACTCTAGAACCAAAAACGTGTTCGAAAGGAGCGGACTGTAGATCAAGGATATGAGCCAGACGATGACCATGATCGGGGCGGGCCCGAGGTTTAAGTGTGGCCCACGGAGGTCTTATTAATATTCCCATGGAAGGAGTCCAGGGGTGGCGAGAGCCGTCTCGTTCTATTCCGATTCTGTCGGTCACTTGCGGACCTCTTCATGTTCGGGCAAGGGCCCATATTGAAAGTGTATCGTGGGCGGAAACGACCCCGTGCAAATGTATGCCGAGTTTATGGCAATTTCAATGAAAGAGCGGGAGCGAATCCCAGCCCGTTAGAATGAATCCGATTTAACGGGCTATCGGCCCAGGGCAACGTCGGGTTACGGCCGTATCGGGATGGTTCCCAAGGTCCGAACTCGACTCGGATGGGCGGCATTAATATTCCCTTTATACCAGGTCCTAAGGAGAGACAAGGCTGCGGGGCAGATCTCGTCGTTTTATCATTATTTAAATGTTAATTATTACTTTTTTGTTATTATTATTATTGTTCTCTTTTATATATATATATATATATATGGTTTTTTTAGGGTGGATTTGTCTATTATTATTAGTGTATTCCATTATTATTTGTTTATTTGTTATCTTTTGTAAAGTTGTTATTATCATTTGTTTGTTTTATTACCATTTGTCTATTTATTATTCTTGTTGAGTTTGTTGTTATTATCACTTGTTTCTTTATTATTATCATTCATTCATTTATCTCCTTTTTTTTGAATTTGTTATTATCATTATCTACTATTTTCTTATCATCATTATTATTTATTCCCTTTTGTGAGTTTGTTATTATTATTATTATTATTATTATTACCGTTATTTGTTTACTTCTTATATTTTATTTTAGCTTATTATTATTATTATTGTTATCATTATATGTTCCTTGGTTACTATTACTTATTCATCCATTTTTTTGAATTTGTTATCATTATTTATTATTATTATTATTGTTTGTTATGTTGGGAGCGTGCCGGATAGGGGACTACAAAGTATGCCGGGCAAAGGTTGAGAAAGTGTGCCGAGTAGAGGCTAAAAAGTGTGCCGGGTAATGGTTAAGAAAGTGTGCCGGGTAGAGGCTAAAAAGTGTGCCGGGTAATGGTTAAGAAAGTGTGCCCGGTAGAGGGTGAAAAGTGTATCAAGTAGAGGCTGAAAAAAGGCGTGCCGGGTAAAGGCTGAAAAGTGTGCCGTTGAGAGTCTGATTGAGGTGTGCCGCTGGAGGCTGGTGGAGAGAGTGCCGTTGAAGGCCAAGGGAGTGTGTCGCTGGAGGCTGGTGTGAGGGCCGAAAAGGGGTCCCTTTTGGCATATGAAGTTCAGATGTAGGAGTTCTGGGTGGCCAGGTTCTCAATTCTTCATTGGGTGGTTAAGTCCGGGGCTATGTTCAGCAGCCCAATCCCCCGAGTCTCATACGGTTCCATTGTTTTGATTATGATGTTTTATCATTATTTGTTCGTTCATTAGTTACTTCACTTTGTCTTTTATCATGGCACTACTTTTAATAAAAATTTGGCAGCATCTCCCCTTGACCCGGGGCGTAAGGGAGATACAGGGAACGCGCCCACATGGAGTGGCGGAACCCGACAATTTGAGGTGGGTGCCAGGGGCAACAACACCTTTGATAAAACTGCGGAAAGCCCGGGAGAATCAACGAACGGAAGACACTTCTATAACAGGCTGTGGGTGCACCGGGTGAATGTATCTAAGGGAAGCTGTGGTACTCAGAGGGTGACAATGGGGAGCCATGAAGAAAGTAAAACAGCGAGAAATGCAGACACAGAAGAAATATTTGTAGGAAGATGTAGAAAATGTTTGCAAGCTTTTCTTCTATTCCTCATAAAAAGGGGAGAAATACATGGGCTAGTACATTGCAGGGGGGAGAGAATGAAAACAGAAATACAGTGGGGGGGAAATAATAGAGCATCCGCTCCTTCCTCTCCCTTTTCTCTTCTTCTTCTTCTCTTCCTTTTTTATAACAGTCAGTGGTGGACGGAGCAGCCAGGGGGAGCAGGAGCTTCTCCTTTCCTCTCTCTTTTTTTTCTTCTTCTTCTTTTCTTCCTTCTTTTCACCGGGTAGACTCTCTTCTTTTCAGCCCTCTGGGAGGACTCATTTATACAGACGGACGTGAAATCATTTCTTCACTGTATTAGAAGTCCAAGTCTCTATCATACCAGATGGCTTCTTGCAGTGCAAGGCAATGAGCTGTCAGCCAAAAAGATGAGACTACTGGTCATAAGTGGTCCTTTTGTCAGACAGGAAGACTGCTACAGTGCTCGGCCTGCTACAGTGCTCGGTCATGCTACAGTGCTCGACCATGCTATATTGCTCTCTTCAGGCTCGGTTGCTACAATAGCATGGCCTTCTCCAGCTTTAGCTCGGACTGCTACAGTGCTCGGCCTGCTACAGTGCTCGGCCATGCTATATTGCTCTCTTTTGGCTCGGTTCCTACAGTAGCACGGCCTTCTTCAAATTTGGCTCGGACTGCTACAGTACTCGGCCTGCTACATTTCTCTCTCCGGGCTCGGTTGCTACAATAGCATGGCCTTCTCCAACTTTAACTCGGACTGCTACAGTGCTCGGCCTACTACAGTGTTCGGCCCATGCTATATTGCTATCTTTAGGCTCGGTTGCTATAGTAGCACGGCCTTCTTCGAATTTGGCTCGGCCTGCTACAGTGCTCGGTCTGCTACAGTGCTCGACCATGCTACAGTGTTCGGCTACTATAGTAGCATGGCCTTCTTCAAATTTGGCTCGGACTGCTACAGTGCTCGGTCTGCTACAGTGCTCGGCCTGCTACATTGCTCTCTTCAGGCTCGGTTGCTATAGTAGCATGGCCTTCTTCAAATTTGACTCGGACTGCTACAGTGCTCGGTCTGCTACAGTACTCGGCCTGCTACATTGCTCTCTTCAGGCTCGGTTGCTATAGTAGCATGGCCTTCTTCAAATTTGGCTCGGACTGCTACAGTGCTCGGTCTGCTACAGTACTCGGCCTGCTACATTGCTCTCTTCAGGCTCGGTTGCTATAGTAGCATGGCCTTCTTCAAATTTGGCTCGGACTGCTACAATGCTCGATCTGCTACAGTGCTCGGTCATGCTACAGTGCTCGGGCATGCTACAGTGCTCGGCCACGCACTGTAGCGGAGAAGCCAATGAGGTGTGCCATTAGAGAGGCCAATAAGTGTGTCGTTGGAGGGGCTGAAGAAGTGTGCCGCCAGTGGGCTTGAAAAGGGGTGTGCCACTAAAGGGGCATAGGGAATGTGCTGTTGAAGGGGCACAAAGGGTGTGCCGCTCGAGGTCATGAACTAGTGTGCCGTTGAATGAGCACAAGGGTGTGCCGCTGGAGGCTTGAGGAAGTGTGCCGCTGGAGGCACCAGGGGGGTGTGCCGCTGGGGCATCCCACGGAGTGTGCCGCTGGAAGCACCAGGGGAGCTTCCTCTTCTTCTTTTCTTCTTCTCATCTTCTCTTCCCTTTTCTCCTTTTCTTTATTCCCCGCTGGAGGGCCGCCAAGGCGCGCCGCTGAAGGGCTGCCAGGGCGTGCAGGGCGTGCAGGGCGTGCCGCTGAAGGTCGGCGGGGTGTGCCGCTGAAGACCAGCGGGGCGTGCCGCTTGAAGGGACCTGAAGGCGTGGCGCTGAAGGCTTCAAGGCGTGCCGCTGAAGGGCGCCAGAAGCGTGCCGCTGAAGGGCCCTGGGGCGTGCCGCAGAAGGGTTCCAGGAGCGTGCCGCTGAAGGCCTAAATGGGCAGTCTTGAGCCTGTTGAGAGTGCGAGTTGTGGCCCATTTGATTTTCTTCGAGGCCCATTGATTGTGGGGCTCTTGGTGGTTGATTTCTCTTCACTGTCATGACTCCGGAGATGGCTTCACGGTAGTGTGCATATTTGGGGACCCCGGGTGACTAGTCTCTCCGGGGCTTCTTCATTCGGTGCCGTTGTTGATGCTAGGCCGAGCAGGATATCTGTGCGTGTAATTTTTGGTGTCCACAAATGACCCCCACCCATGGGTAGCGCAGGGGAAGGATGAGCCGGGCGGTGCTCGCGGGTGTACTGGTCTCTTTTCTCTTCGTCGACACCGACGGGGTGTCGGGAGCTGGCGTGGCATGCTTGTCTCTCCTCTTCTTCATAAGTTTCGACAGGGCGTCAGGAGCTGCCGTAGCATCTTGGTCTCTTCTTCTCTTTTTCATCAGTTTCGACAGGGCGTCGGGAGCTGTCGTAGCATCTTGGTCTCTTCTTCTCTTTTTCATCAATACCGACAGGGTGTCGGGAGCTACCATGGTTTATTTGTCTTTTCTTCTCTTTGTCAGTGCAGACAGGGTGCCGGGCGCCGACATGGTATGCTGGTCCCTTTTTCTCTTCGTCAGTGCCGACGGGGTGTCGGGAGCTGACATGGTTTGCTGGTCTCTTCTTCTCTTCATCAGTGCCGACAGGGTGCCGGAAGCTGACATGGTTTGTTGATCTCTCTGTCTCTTCATCAGTGCCGACAGGGCACCGGGAATTGACTTGGTTTGTTGATCTCTTTGTCTCTTCGTCAGTACCGACGGGGTGTCGAGAACTGAAGCAGCATATTGGTCTCTTCATCAGTGCCGACAGGGTGTCGGGAACTGGAGCAGCATATTGGTCTCTTCATCAGGAACTGGAGCAGCATATTGGTCTCTTCATCAGTGCCGACGGGGTGTCGGGAACTGAAGCAGCATATTGGTCTCTTCATCAGTGCCGACGGGGTGTCGGGAGCTGACCTGGTTTGTTGGTCTCTTTGTCTCTTCGTCAGCGCCGACAGGGTGCCGGGGGCTGACATGGCTTGTTGGTCTCTTTGTCTCTTCGTCAACGCCGACAAGGTGCCGGGGGCTGACATGGCTTGTTGTCTCTTGGTCTCTTCGTCAACGCCGACAGGGTGCCGGGAGCTGACATGATATGTGGGTCTCTTGGTCTCTTCGCCAGCGCCGACAGGGTGTCGGGAGCTGGCCTGGTCTGTTGATCTCTTGGTCTCTTCGCCAGTGCCGACAGAGTGTCGGGAGCTGGCCTGGTTTGTTTTTCTCTTGGTCTCTTCGCCAGCGCCGACAGAGTGTCGGGAGCTGGCCTGGCTTGTTGTCTCTTGGTCTCTTCGCCAATGCCGACAGTGTGTCGGGAGCTGGCCTGATATGTTGATTTTTTTTTTCTCTTCGTCAGTGCCGACAGGGTGCCGGGAGCTGACATGGTTTGTTGGTCTCTTTGTCTCTTCATCAGTGCCGGCGGGGTGCCGGGAACTGAAGCAGTATGTTGGTCTCTTCTCTTCTCTTTTTTATTATTTTTTTTTCTCTTCTCTCTTTTATTCTCTTTTTCTCTTCTCTTCTTTGTTTCCTTCTTCTTCTCTTCTTCCCTTCTCTTTTCCCCTCTTCTTTTCTCTTCTTCTCTTCTCCCTTTTTTTTTCTCTCTTCTGTTATCTTTTTTTTCTCTCCTTTGCTTTTTTTTTCTTTCTCTTGAAGAACCCCAGACAGCCGTCGACGTGGCTGCCGATGATTGAAAGTTGTCGGCTCAGGGGCCGATAATTGAAAAGCTGTTGGCATGGAAGCCAATAATTGAAAAGCTGTCGACCCGAAGGCCGATGATGAAAAGCTGTCGGCTAGGAGCCGATGATTAAAAGCTGTTGGCGTGGGAGCCAATAATTGAGAAGCTGTCGACCCGAAGGCCGATGATTGAAAAGCTGTTGGCATGGAAGCCAATAATTGGAAAGCTGTCGGCTGAGGAGCCGATGATTGAAAAGCTGTTGGCATGGAAGCCAATAATTGGAAAGCTGTCGGCTGAGGAGCCGATGATTAAAAAGCTGTCGGCTCAGGGGACGATGAAGGAGGCCAGAATAGCCAAGGCTGGAAGCGGGCTGCGGGAGCCGAAGTTTGGAGATTAATGGGCCGCGAGGGCAAGAGGTAGGCCACGGTGGCCAATATTGGGCTCAACGAGCCGGAGCTGGGGAAAGTAGGCTTCGATGGCCGAAATTGAGTTTATTGCATACGCACATTTTTATTATTTATTATTTATTGTTATATTTCCTTTTATTCAAGCATGCAAGCATTCATTAGCAGGCATAACGTAAATATAAGTAAGGTAGCTCCCTCTATAGGGGATAGGATAGGGACGTCGCCCGTAATTCATAGATGCGGTGCGGGCCGCGAGGCACAATTGAGGGGTGGTGCACCCGTCAAGAGGATATCGCACGTCTTGCATGCATAGCCTAAATTCACGCATTTCACCCGAGGTAATTCTCTGTGGCGTGGTAGTGCAAATGTGTGAACAAAGGGCCCTGACGATAGGGATATGCAAGTTTTCCTGGTGACATTCGAGGAGCACTCTAGCGCCTACACCTTAGTTCCGGGTTTTCGACTTTCGGTAGCTTCACACAGCCCCCATCTATTTATTTTGGTAGCGGGTTTCACCGTTCGGCGCGAGTCTTCTCATGTGTCTCAATGGGGATTCCCAGCTACTAGGATTCATCCTTATTATAATTCTATTACGGATTCCACCGTTTGACGCGAGTCTCCTCATGTGTCTCAATGGGGATTCCCGGCTAATAGGTTTCATCCTTATTATAATTCGCTTCACCATTTCGCGCGAGTCTCCTCATGTGTCTCAATGGGGATTCCCGGCTACTCGGATCCACGTGTCTCTCTCTTTTCTTTTTTTTCTCTCTCTTTTTCTTTTTTTTTTACAGTGGGGGTAGGCAGCTTTTTCCTCACGATTACCTTTCACGCGAGTGCAGGAATTCAAGTCTCCGTAGAGTGCTAAGAAGAAATTTGGGCGATCCCTATAGTCGAAGGCTATTGAACACATTAAGTGCTAAGTGTGGGAGCATTGCCTCAGGTTTATTTTGTGAGTTGGGCTTAGCGATTCAGCCATGACTCTTCCCCTTGACGTGTGCACTCGCCATAATCGGGCTCCCTTCAAGCGTACGCCGTGACGCGCGTGCATCCGGAATCGGGGTGATATTATTTAGCAAGGAAACACGGTCCTAGAAAATCTCAAGGAGGTGTATTATTCTATATTAAGCAAGCATGCAAACAAGGCAATCAAGCATTCTCTTCTTTTGTTTCCGTTTTCTCTTCTTTTTTCTTTTTGTGTTTGTTTTGTTTTCTTTTTTGTTTTCTTTTGTTTTTTTTGGTGGTGTTGTTTGTTTTTTGTTGTTGTTGTTGTTTTTTTTACATAAGAAAATATTGTTGTTACGTATGAGTGTAGTGGTAATAAAGGTATTAGGGAAGCAGACCACGAGTGGCTGAAAGGGTATTAGGGAAGCGGGCCAGAAAGGTCGACGTTCTGGGAAGCGTGGTGGGGCGGATGGATTAATCCTGATAGTGGGCCTTGGCCGACGTGGTTGAGCGGAAGGGCGTCGGGTAGCAGGACGTGAGAGTCGAAGAGAAGGGTCTCTTTTATTCTCTGGCCGGGGAAGGATCCGAACCAAAGTGGAAGGTTTATTCTCTTACTCTCTGGCCGGGGAAGGATCCGAACCAAGGTGAGATGTCTATTTTTTGACTGGGAAGTTGTCGACTGGGGTGCCAATGATGAGATAGCTGTCGGCTAGGAGCCGATGATGAGGTAGCTATCGGCTAAAAGCCGATGATGAGGTAGCTGTCGGCTAAAAGCCGATGATGAGATAGCTGTCGGCTAGGAGCCGATGATGATATAGCTGTCGACTAGGAGCCGATGATGAGATAGCTGTCGGCTAGGAGCCGATGATGATATAGCTGTCGACTGGGAGCCGATGATGATATAGCTGTCGACCCGAAGGCCGATGAAGGGGTAGCTGTCGGCTTGAAGCCCCGATGGCTGAAAGTTGGTCGGTTTAACACCCCGTCGGCGGAAGGGTTTAATCGGTTTAACGCCCCGTCGGCTGAAGATCTTGTCGGTTTAATGCCCCGTCGGTGGAAGGTCTAGTCAGTTTAACGCCCCGTCGGCGGAAGGTCTAGTCGGTTTAACGCCCCGTCGACGGAAGGTCTAGTCGGTTTAACGCCCCGCTGGCAGAAGGTCTGGTTGGTTTCTGTTTGTCGGATGGCTGGAGGTCGGAGGTAAAAGTTTGCCTCGTGACCCTTCTTTCTCTTCTTCTCTTCTTCTTTTGTGTGGGGCGGCGGGCTCGAAGACTGCGTCTGCCTCGGGACTCTTTCTTTCTTTTCTTCTCTTCTTCTTTTGTGGAGAGGCAGGTGCAAGGACCATGCTCGCCTCATGATTCTTTTTTTTCTTCTTCTTTTGTAGAGAGGCGGGTTCAGGGACCATGTTCGCCTCATGTCTTTTCTTCTTCTTCTTTTGTTCTATTCTTTTTTTTTGTGGAGAGGCAGGTGCAAGGACCATGCTCGCCTCATAATTCTTTTTTTTTCTTCTTTTGTAGAGAGGCGGGTGCAGGGACCATGTTCGCCTCATGTCTTTTCTTCTTCTTCTTTTGTTCTATTCTTTTTTTTTTGTGGAGAGACAGGTGCAAGGACCATGCTCGCCTCATGGGTGCTTTCTCTTCTATTCTTCTTCTTTTATGGGGAAGCAGGTGCAAGGACCATGCTCGCCTCATGTCTCTTTTTTTCCCTCTTCTATTCTTCTTTTGTAGAGAGGCAGGTGCAGAGACCTTGCTCGCCTCGTGTGTCTCTTCTTTCTCTTCTTCTTTTATGGAGAGGCAGGTACTAAGACCGTGTTCGCCTCCTGACTGCCCTTTCTCTTCTTCTCTTCTTCTTTTATATGGAGAGGCGGGTGCAAAGACCGCGTCTGCCTCGTGACTCTTCTTTCTCTTCTTCTCTTCTCTTCTTTTTGTTTGGAGAGACAGGTACTAAGACCGTGTTCGCCTCCTGACTGCCCTTTCTCTTCTTCTCTTCTTCTTTTATATGGAGAGGCGGGTGCAAAGACCGCGTCTGCCTCGTGACTCTCTTTCTCTTCTTCTCTTCTCTTCTTTTTGTTTGGTGAGGCGGGCTCGAGGGCCATGTCTGCCTCATGTCTCCCTTTTTTTTTTTGCGGAGAGGCCGGTGCAAGGACCATGTGTGCCTCATGATTGCTCTTTCTCTTCTTCTCTTCCTTTTTTATGGAGAGGCAGGTGCAAGGACCATGTTTACCTCGTGATCATTTCTTTCTTTTCTTCTCTTCTTCTTTTGTGTGAAGAGGCGGGTTCAGGGATCACGTCTGCCTCATGACTCTTCTTCTATTCTTCTTTTATGGAGAGGCAGGTGCAGGGACCATGTCCGCCTCATGATTGCTCTTTCTCTTCTTCTCTTCTTCTTTTACGGAGAGGCAGGTGCAGAGACCGTGTTTGCCTCATATCTATTTTTTCTCTTCTATTCTTCTTTTGTAGAGAGGCAGGTGCAGAGACCGTGTTTGCCTCATGATTGCTCTTTCTCTTCTTCTCTTCTCTTCTTTTTGTTTGGTGAGGCGGGCTCGAGGGCCATGTTCACCTCGTAATTATTTCTTTCTTTTCTTCTCTTCTTCTTTTGTGTAGAGAGGCGGGTGCGAAGACCGCGTCTGCCTCGTGACTCTTCTTCTATTCTTCTTTTATGGAGAGGCAGGCGTAAGGACCATGTTCGCCTCTTGTCTATTTTTCACTTCTCTTCTTAATTTGTAGAGAGGCCGGTGCGAAGACCGCGTCTGTCCCGTGACTCTTTTCTTTCTCTTCTTCTCTTCTTTAGAGAGGCAGGTGCAAGGACCATGTTCGCCTCTTGACTATTTTCTTTCTTTTCTGCTCTTCCTTTCTTTTTTTTTCTTCTTCCCCTTTTTTTTATGTGAAGAGGCGGGTTCAGGGACCACGTCTGCCTCATTGGTCTCTTCTTCCTTTTTTTTCTTCTTCAGCATGATGAGGGGGGCTCGAAGACCACGTCTGCCTCGTGGGTCTTTTTTTCTTCCCTGTTCTGCTCTTCTTCTTTTGTGTGAAGAGGCGGGTCCAGGGACCATGGCTGCCTCATGTGTCTTTACTTCCTCTTCTTCTCTTCTTTTGTGTGATGAGGCGGGCTCGAAGACCATGTCTGTCTCGTGAGTCTCTCTTTTTTTTTCCCTTTTTTTTTATGGGATGAGGCAGGCCCGAAGACCACGTCTGCCTCGTGACTCTTTTTTTTTCTTCTTTTATGGGATGAGGCGGGCTCGAAGACCACGTCTGCCTCGTGACTCCCCCCCTTTTTTTCTGCTCTTCTTTTCTCATTAATGCTTCAGTACTGGAGTGTATTTCTCTTAATGTACCCCCAGGTCGGGGTGTAGCTTCATTTGGTATGCACCCCCCCTGAGGGGTGTGTTCGGCCTCTTTACTTTTGTGCCCCCAGGCGGGGTGTATTTTTTCATGGCTTCTATGTCCCCGAAGCAGGGTATGCTTTTTTTTTTTAATGCCCCCGAGGCGGGGTATAGCTCTCTTCAGATGCCCCCATGGTGGGGTATACTCTTCACGGCATCTATGCCCCTAGATGGGGTATGTTTCTTCTTCAAATACCCCTAAACTAGGGTGGACTTCTCTTCGTATGCCCCTGAGCCGGGGCGTGTTCTTTATAGCTTCTAGGCCCTCGAGGTGAGGTATGTTTCTTCTTCATGTGCCCCTGGCACGGGGCGTAGCTTTCTTCAAGTGCCCCCGGGACGGGGTGTATCTTTTGCTTTTTATGCCCCCCCTGAGGCAGGGGTGTATCTCTTTACAGTTTCTGTGCCCCCGAGGCGGGGTGTGTTTCCTTCTTCTGATGTCCCTGAGTTGGGGTTTGCTTCTTTATTTGTGTACCCCCGAGCCGGGGTGAATTCTTTCTTCTTATTCCCCGTGGCGGGGTATGGTCTTTCCTTCTTATGCCCTTATGACGGGGTGGATGCATGCTTCATATGCCCCCGTACCGGGGTATATCTCTTCCTCGAATGCCCCTGAGCCGGGGTGTGGGTTCTGCTTCTTATGCCCCAGAGCGGGGTATGCTTTCTCTTCATGTTCCCCTAAGTCGGGGTGTATTCTTTTGCTCTTTATGCCCCTGGATCGGGGTGAAACTATGTTGCTTCTCATGCCCCCAAGGTGGGGTGTGTTTCTCTTCATGTGCCCTATAGTCGGGGTATGTCTTCCGCTTCTGTGCCCCTGGACCGGGGTATGTTCTCTTCTTCAAAGGCCCCTGGGCCGGGGTGTAGCTTTGTTGTCTGTTGTGCCTCCGGATGGGGTAGAATCTCTTCATGTGCCCCCAGGAGCGGGATGTGCTTCTTTCTTCAAGTGTCCCCAGGCCGGGGTGAATTCTTTTCTTCTTCCCAGACACACCGGGGGGAATATTTGCTTCTTGTGCTCCCAAGGTGGGGTGTATTGCTGCTTTTGATGCCCCCAAGGTGGGGCGCATTGCTGCTTCTGATGCCCCAGAGCGAGGTATCCCTTTTTTTTTATATGCCCCCGGCACGGGGTGTATTCCGCTTCTAGTGCCCCCAGAGTGGAGTGTATTGCCGCTTTTGACGCGGGGTGTAGTTCTTGCTTTTTATGCACCCGAGGCGGGGTGAATTCTTCTTCTTTGTTTACGTGCCCCCATATCGGGGTATATTCCTCTCTTCATATGCTTCCCAAAGCCGGGGGATGTTGTTTGTTCTGCTTCAGATGTCCCCCCCGGGGGGGTTAATGTTGCTTCATGGACTCCGAGCCTGGGGTATGCTCCTTCAAAGGTCCCTAAGCCGGGGTGGATTCTCTTTTCTTCTCATGCTCCCAAGGCAGGATGTAGCTTCTTCAAGTACCCCTAAACATGAGCGGATTCTTTATGGCTTCTATGTCCCCTGGCGGGGTATGCTTCTTCTTCAAATACCCCTAGGTCGGGGTGGGCTTCTCTTCATATGCCCCTGAGTCGGGGCGTGTTTTTTATAGCTTCTAGGCCCTCGAGGCGAGGTATGCTTCTTCTTCAAATACTCCCGAGACGGGGGTGTGTTTCTTGGCTTCATATGCCCCGGACGTGGGGTATATCTTTTGTTTCTTATGCCCCCGAGCCGGGATGTAGCTTCTTGGCCTCATATGCTGCCGAGGCGAGGGGTATGTTGCTTCATGTGCCCCCGGGGGGGATGTATTTTGCCTCTACTGCCCCGTGGCGGGGTATATCTCTTGGCTTCTTACGCCCCCAAGGTGGGGTGTGTTTTCTTCTTGTGCCCCCGGGTGAAGTATGTTGCTTTTTGCACCCCAAAGGTGGAGTGTACTTATCTTCAAGTGCCCCTGAGTCGGGGCGTACCTGTGTCTTACATGCCCCCTTGCGGGGTGAGCTTGGCTTCTTGTGCACCCGGGGCGGGGTGAGTTCTTCTCCTTTGCATGCCCCTAAGTCAGGGCGTGTTCTTTATAGCTTCCAGGCCCTCGAGGCGAGGTGGGCTTTTTCTTCAAATACCCCCGGGACGGGGGTGTGATTCTTGGCTTCATATGCTCCCAAGACGGGGTGTATTTTGCTTCTTCTCATGACCCCAGGCCGGGGTGGAGTTCTCTTCAGTTACCCCTGAGTCGGGGTTGATTCTTCTGCCTCTTATGCCCCAAAGTGGGGTGCACTTCTCTTCATATGCCCCCTAAGCTGGGGTGCAACTCTGCTTCTTCTCATGACCCCAGGCCGAGGTAGTCTCTTCTTCTTATGCTTATGTGCTCCCGCATCGGGGTGTATTCCTTTCTTCACGTGCTCCCCTAAGCCGGGGAATATTGGGTGTTTTGCTTCAGATGCCCCCCGGGGGGAGGGGGTATATATATGTTACTTCATGGGCCCTGAGGACGGGATGCATTCCTTCTTCGAATGCCCCTAGGTCGGGGTTGATTCTTCTCTTCTTATGTTCCCAAGGCGGGACGTAGCTTCTTCAAATGCCCCTAAACCGGAGCGTATTCTTTTATGGCTTCTATGCCCCCAGGCGGGGTATGTTTCTTCTTCAAATGCCCCTATGCCAGGGAGTGTTCTTATACTTTTTGCGCCCCTCAGGGCGAGGTGCATTCCTCTCCATATGCCCCTAACATGGGGTGTGCTTTTGTTTCTTATGCCCCCAGGTCGGGGTACGTTCCTTCTTCATATACCCCTAAGCCAGGGTGAGTTTCTCCTTTTGTGTGTCCCCAGGCCGAGGTGAATTCTTCTGCTTCTTCCGCCCCAGAGTGGGGTGGATTCTTCTGCTTCTTATGCTCCCGCGGCGGGAGTGTGTGTTTCTTTTTCAAACACCCCTAGAACAGGGGTGTATTCTCTCATGGCTTCTATGTCCCGGACGGGACATGTTTTGCTTCTTGTGCCCCTAAGCCGGGGTAGACTTTTCTTCGAGTGTCCCTGAGTCGGGGTGTAGCTTTGTCGTCTGTTGTGCCCCCGGACGGGGTAGAATCTCTTCACGTGCCCCCAGGAGCGGGGTGTATATCCTTTTTTTGCCTCCTATGCCCCCATGGCGGGGTATATTTCTTCTTCTTATCCCCCATGGCGGGGTATGTGCATGCTCTCTTCGAGAGTGGCGGCCGTGCTTGACCTCATTGCTATAAAGCATTCCCCACAACGGGCAGCCATTCATCAAGCTACAATTGTGGCTCGCTGGGTCCTTTGACAACCACTCGAGGAGCCGTTTTGTGCCGGATAGAGGCAACAGGAAGGAGGGACGGGCCGGGTCATTACACCACGGACTCGGAGCCTCCTAGAGTCGGGCGGGACGTCGGGTTTCTTCTTGCTCTTTTTGGTTGGCGATGCTGGCCGACTTTTCTTCTTTTCTTCTTTCTCTCTTTTTTTCCTTTTCTCTTCTTTTGTATGATTGACCAGGGTGGAGGTGCAGGAGAGCGCTCACCCCCTCAGGGAGGGGCTGAGTGGTTCGCTCCACCGCATCAACCCTACAATGGTAATCATTGTTCAGCACTGGTCTCGACGGACGTGGCCGTACAACCCTCTCTTGCCAATTCTTTCTCTTCCTTTTTTTTTGCTTCTTTGTTTTCCCTCTCTTTTTTTTTTCTTCTCTTTTCCTTTTCTTCTTTTCTTCTTTTCTTCTTTCCTTCTCTTCTTCTCTTTCTTCTTGAGGGAAGCGAAGGGCTTGATTTCCCCTCCCTTCTCTTCTCTTTCTCTTCTCTTTTTTATGACAGCCCCCATGATTCCTGGAAGCTAAATATGCTCCGAAGCAGCGTCCTCGAGACCGCGAAGGCAGTTGCATCGAGTCTGAATTTTCTCCTCATAGGGCTGGCGAAGACAGCACCTGCAATTCATCAAAGCAGGCAAACATCGTTTATTAGGGGGGGCATGAGGCCCTGAATCCCGGCGAAGAGATGAAGGGTGGTTTGGTCCCACCGGGCGTGCCAGACTTGTGGACGCACTTTTCGTTCGCTTGTTATCTTGGTGCGATCGTTGGTTTATTACGTGCGTGGGCGTGCTAGTCACCGGAGTGACAATTTGTTCGGGCTCCGAGGAGCCCATGGTGCGCTCGATCTGACTTCGTCAGACGATTGTGTGGTTCGTGTCGGGACCAAAACCCGCCGCGCCATAAAGGTCACGACGTCATTTACATCCCCCATACGAGGGAACACCCTTGATTAATCGCCGAGATTCAGGGCCTCATGGCCAAGAGATTGATTGTATAAAAGGTTTATTAGGGGGTATCGAAGTCCCCGCGCAAGGGCGAGAAGAAAACCACTTGAGATCATGTCGGTCATGTGCTGACCATTTAATGTTCGGACGAGTGTCCGTCTCGGGAAAAGTGCGATCGTCGCGGGAAGACCGGAGCGTGTGTATGCCAAGGTATGGCAAGTTTATTGTTCGGAAGAACGAAAGACGTTCGGTTAAACCTTGGTTAGAGCGGTCGGAAACCGGTGAACCTGTTGGCCCGATGCAAGAGCAGGCTGCGACCATACTGCGGTGGGCCCCCCGCGGTCGTAACAAGACTTGCATGAGCGTCATTAATATTTCTGGTGCCAAAGGGCGGGGCGGGAGTATCCCTTGAATTGGCTGAAGAGCCCTGTGTCCCGGAGAAGCGGGCGTTCGAAACATGCCAGTCATTCGGGAGACCGTTTAATATTCGGACGTGAGTCCAGCTTGAGAATATTGTAATCGTCGCGGGAGGACCTGGAGCAGATGCATGCTGGGATACGGCAAGTATATTATTCCGAGACACTGAAAACATTCGGTTGAATCTCGGTTATTGTAGCCGGAAACCGGTGAACCTATTGGCCCGGTGCGAGATCGAGTCAGGACCATGTTGGGGGCGCCTCCCGTGGTCCGAACAAGACTTGCGCGGGCATCATTAATATTTCCGATGCCGGAGGGCAACGGGGGCGAGTCCCGGGACTAGACTCTAGAATCAAAAACGTGTTCGAAAGGAGCGGACTGTAGATCAAGGATATGAGCCAGACGATGACCATGATCGGGGCGGACCCGAGGTTTAAGTGTGGCCCACGGAGGTCTTATTAATATTCCCATGGAAGGAGTCCAGGGGTGGCGAGAGCCGTCTCGTTCTATTCCGATTCTGTCGGTCACTTGCGGACCTCTTCATGTTCAGGCAAGGGCCCATATTGAAAGTGTGTCGTGGGCGGAAACGACCCCGTGCAAATGTATGCCGAGTTTATGGCAATTTCAATGAAAGAGCGGGAGCGAATCCCAGCCCGTTAGAATGAATCCGATTTAACGGGCTATCGGCCGAGGGCAACGTCGGGTTACGGCCGTATCGGGATGGTTCCCAAGGTCCGAACTCGACTCGGATGGGCGGCATTAATATTCCCTTTATACCAGGTCCTAAGGAGAGACAAGGCTGCGGGGCAGATCTCGTCGTTTTATCATTATTTAAATGTTAATTATTACTTTTTTGTTATTATTATTATTGTTCTCTTATATATATATATATATGGTTTTTTTAGGGTGGATTTGTCTATTATTATTAGTGTATTCCATTATTATTTGTTTATTTGTTATCTTTTGTAAAGTTGTTATTATCATTTGTTTGTTTTATTACCATTTGTCTATTTATTATTCTTGTTGAGTTTGTTGTTATTATCACTTGTTTCTTTATTATTATCATTCATTCATTTATCTCCTTTTTTTGAATTTGTTATTATTATTATCTACTATTTTCTTATCATCATTATTATTTATTCCCTTTTGTGAGTTTGTTATTATTATTATTATTATTATTTTTACCGTTATTTGTTTACTTCTTATATTTTATTTTAGCTTATTATTATTATTATTATTGGTATCATTATATGTTCCTTGGTTACTATTACTTATTCATCCATTTTTTTGAATTTGTTATCATTATTTATTATTATTATTATTGTTTGTTATGTTGGGAGCGTGCCGGATAGGGGACTACAAAGTATGTCGGGCAAAGGTTGAGAAAGTGTGCCGAGTAGAGGCTAAAAAGTGTGCCGGGTAATGGTTAAGAAAGTGTGCCGGGTAGAGGCTAAAAAGTGTGCCGGGTAATGGTTAAGAAAGTGTGCCCGGTAGAGGGTGAAAAGTGTATCAAGTAGAGGCTGAAAAAAGGCGTGCCGGGTAAAGGCTGAAAAGTGTGCCGTTGAGAGTCTGATTGAGGTGTGCCGCTGGAGGCTGGTGGAGAGAGTGCCGTTGAAGGCCAAGGGAGTGTGTCGCTGGAGGCTGGTGTGAGGGCCGAAAAGGGGTCCCTTTTGGCATATGAAGTTCAGATGGAGGAGTTCTGGGTGGCCAGGTTCTCAATTCTTCATTGGGTGGTTAAGTCCGGGGTTATGTTCAGCAGCCCAATCCCCCGAGTCTCGTACGGTTCCATTGTTTTGATTATGATGTTTTATCATTATTTGTTCGTTCATTAGTTACTTCACTTTGTCTTTTATCATGGCACTACTTTTAATAAAAATTTGGCAGCATCTCCCCTTGACCCGGGGCGTAAGGGAGATACAGGGAACGCGCCCACATGGAGTGGCGGAACCCGACAATTTGAGGTGGGTGCCAGGGGCAACAACACCTTTGATAAAACTGCGGAAAGCCCGGGAGAATCAACGAACGGAAGACACTTCTATAACAGGCTGTGGGTGCACCGGGTGAATGTATCTAAGGGAAGCTGTGGTACTCAGAGGGTGACAATGGGGAGCCATGAAGAAAGTAAAACAGCGAGAAATGCAGACACAGAAGAAATATTTGTAGGAAGATGTAGAAAACGTTTGCAAGCTTTTCTTCTATTCCTCATAAAAAGGGGAGAAATACATGGGCTAGTACATTGCAAGGGGGAGAGAATGAAAACAGAAATACAGTGGGGGGGAAATAATAGAGCATCCGCTCCTTCCTCTCCCTTTTCTCTTCTTCTTCTTCTCTTCCTTTTTTATAACAGTCGGTGGTGGACGGAGCAGCCAGGGGGAGCAGGAGCTTCTCCTTTCCTCTCTCTTTTTTTCCTTCTTCTTCTTTTCTTCCTTCTTTTCACCGGGTAGACTCCCTTCTTTTCAGCCCTCTAGGAGGACTCATTTATACAGACGGACGTGAAATCATTTCTTCACTGTATTAGAAGTCCAAGTCTCCATCATACCAGATGGCTTCTTGCAGTGCAAGGCAATGAGCTGTCGGCCAAAAAGATGAGACTACTGGTCATAAGTGGTCCTTTTGTCAGACAGGAAGACTGCTACAGTGCTCGGCCTGCTACAGTGCTCGGTCATGCTACAGTGCTCGACCATGCTATATTGCTCTCTTCAGGCTCGGTTGCTACAATAGCATGGCCTTCTCTAGCTTTAGCTCGGACTGCTACAGTGCTCGGCCTGCTACAGTGCTCGGCCATGCTATATTGCTCTCTTTTGGCTCGGTTCCTACAGTAGCACGGCCTTCTTCAAATTTGGCTCGGACTGCTACAGTACTCGGCCTGCTACATTTCTCTCTTCGGGCTCGGTTGCTACAATAGCATGGCCTTCTCCAACTTTAACTCGGACTGCTACAGTGCTCGGCCTGCTACAGTGTTCGGCCCATGCTATATTGCTATCTTTAGGCTCGGTTGCTATAGTAGCACGGCCTTCTTCGAATTTGGCTCGGCCTGCTACAGTGCTCGGTCTGCTACAGTGCTCGACCATGCTACAGTGTTCGGCTGCTATAGTAGCATGGCCTTCTTCAAATTTGGCTCGGACTGCTACAGTGCTCGGTCTGCTACAATACTCGGCCTGCTACATTGCTCTCTTCAGGCTCGGTTGCTATAGTAGCATGGCCTTCTTCAAATTTGACTCGGACTGCTACAGTGCTCGGTCTGCTACAGTACTCGGCCTGCTACATTGCTCTCTTCAGGCTTGGTTGCTATAGTAGCATGGCCTTCTTCAAATTTGGCTCGGACTGCTACAGTGCTCGGTCTGCTACAGTACTCGGCCTGCTACATTGCTCTCTTCAGGCTCGGTTGCTATAGTAGCATGGCCTTCTTCAAATTTGGCTCGGACTGCTACAATGCTCGATCTGCTACAGTGCTCGGTCATGCTACAGTGCTCGGGCATGCTACAGTGCTCGGCCACGCACTGTAGCGGAGAAGCCAATGAGGTGTGCCATTAGAGAGGCCAATAAGTGTGTCGTTGGAGGGGCTGAAGAAGTGTGCCGCCAGTGGGCTTGAAAAGGGGTGTGCCACTAAAGGGGCATAGGGAATGTGCTGTTGAAGGGGCACAAAGGGTGTGCCGCTCGAGGTCATGAACTAGTGTGCCGTTGAATGAGCACAAGGGTGTGCCGCTGGAGGCTTGAGGAAGTGTGCCGTTGGAGGCACCAGGGGGGTGTGCCGCTGGGGAATCCCACGGAGTGTGCCGCTGGAAGCACCAGGGGAGCTTCCTCTTCTCATCTTCTCTTCCCTTTTCTCCTTTTCTTTATTCCCCGCTGGAGGGCCGCCAAGGCGCGCCGCTGAAGGGCTGCCAGGGCGTGCAGGGCGTGCCGCTGAAGGCCGGCGGGGTGTGCCGCTGAAGACCAGCGGGGCGTGCCGCTTGAAGGGACCTGAAGGCGTGGCGCTGAAGGCTTCAAGGCGTGCCGCTGAAGGGCGCCAGAAGCGTGCCGCTGAAGGGCCCTGGGGCATGCCACAGAAGGGTTCCAGGGGCGTGCCGCTGAAGGCCTAAATGGGCAGTCTTGAGCCTGTTGAGAGTGCGAGTTGTGGCCCATTTGATTTTCTTCGAGGCCCATTGATTGTGGGGCTCTTGGTGGTTGATTTCTCTTCACTGTCGTGACTCCGGAGATGGCTTCACGGTAGTGTGCATATTTGGGGACCCCGGGTGACTAGTCTCTCTGGGGTTTCTTCATTCGGTGCCGTTGTTGATGCTAGGCCGAGCAGGATATCTGTGCGTGTAATTTTTGGTATCCACACTAGCTTGATCCTTTCTTCTCTTCGGTCAGGTAATTGCTGGTGTTTGAACCACTGCATCAGGGAGGCTCTCCAGTCTGGTAGGCCGATGTCTTCTGCTGCAGTGACCTCTAGTTCTTCTTCTTCTGGCTCCTCTTCTATCATGCTGGGCATCTGGCGCTGGTTTATTACTTGGATATGGAGAGATCCATCTGGAGGCACTGCCAGTGAGCTTGCCAATTTTGCCAATGCGTCGGCTTGTGCGTTCTCCCCTCTGGCGACATGGCCTATCTCGAGGAGGTAGAACCGCTCCATGAGCCGCTTCGCCTTAGTGTGATAAGGGAGCAGCTCAGGTTTTCGGACATCAAACTGTCCCTGGACTTGCTTGACGACCAGCAGCGAGTGGCCGAACACTTGGAGCATTTTGATCTCCATTTGGAGGGCGACCTGGAGGCCGATGATCAGAGCTTCATATTCTGCTTCATTATTGGTGCAGGGTTTGCTAATGCAGCAGGAAGTGTGCATCACTTCTCCGTCTGGCGACTTGAGAACGATGCCTGCTCCTGCTCGTACCTTGGCACGCCCGGACGGGGTCGCTTCTGTTCTTGAAGCCCCGTCAAAGTACAGCTGCCAGATGGCTTGTTGTATCTGGTCTACCTCCAATGTTTCATCCTCGGGCAGCTCTGTAGCCAACGGGGAGTCTTCGGGCACAGGGTGTGCTGCGAAGAAATCCGCGACGGCTTGCCCCTTAACGGCCCTCTGGGGCACGTAAGTGATGTCAAATTCCATGAGTAGCACGGCCCACTTGCCAAGGCATCCCTTTGGGACTGGCTGGAGGAGAATGTGCTTGATGGGGTCAGCTCTAGATATTAGGCTCACTTCATGGGACAGCATGTAGTGCCTCATCTTCTTGACTGCGAAGACCAAAGCAAGGCAGACTTTCTCTATCGGAGTATACTTGGCCTCCGCACCTACCAGTCTCCGGCTGAGGTAGTAGAGAGCCTGCTCTTTCCCCTCATCATTGTTTTGGGCAAGCATTGCCCCCAGTGAATATTCGGTAGCTGCTATGTAGAGGATAAGCGTTCTACCTTTGACAGGTGCCCCCAGGACAGGCGGGGTCTTCAGGTACTCCTTCAGCTGGTTGAACGCGTACTGGCATTCACGACCCCAGCTGAAGGGTGCATTCTTCATCATTAGTCTGTGGAAGGGTTGGCAAGGCCCCGACAGGTTGGAGATGAACCTGCGGATGTATGCTAGACGCCCCTGTAGGGATCTCAGCTCTCCCAGATCCTTCGGATGGGGCAACTCCTGGATGGCTTTTATCTTGAAGGGGTCGATCTCGATCCCTCTGTGTCGGACAATAAAGCCGAGGAACTTTCCACTGGACACGCCAAAGGCGCACTTCATGGGGTTCATTTTTAGCCCGTATAACCGGAGCCTTTGGAAGACAACCCTGAGGTCATTCAGATGTTCATCTCTCTTCTTAGTCTTGACGACCAGATCATCAATGTAGCATTCGACCTTGCTGTACAGCAGCTCGTCGAAGATCTTAGTCATTGCCCGCTGATATGTAGCACCGGCATTCTTGAGGCCGAAGGGCATCCTCTTGTAGTGAAATACCCCCTTGGGCTACCTGAAGGCGGTGTGAATCCGGTCGTGGTCGGCTATCCAGATTTGGTTATAGCCGGATGACCCATCCATAAAGGACAAGGCCTCGTGGCCAGTAGTTGCATCAATCATCACTTCGGTGATAGGCACCGGGAAGTCGTCTTTCGGGCAGGCTTTATTCAGGTCGCGGAAATCCACGCAAATCCTGATCTGTCCATTCTTCTTTTTCACTGGTACAATGTTGGCCAACCATGTGGTGTATTGGTTTTCCGCCACGAAGCCGACATCTATGAGCTTGTCGACCTCCTTGCAGATCTGGCTGGTTAACTCCGGCCTCATGCGCCGGGGAGGCTATTTCACTAGCTCCGCCTTGGGATCGATGGACAAGATGTGCTGAGTCACCTCGGGGCTGAGTCCGGACATTTCTTTGTAATTCCAGGCAAAGCAATCCCGGAACTCTTGTAGCAGCTTCAAGTATTGTTCTCTCTCACGAGGGGGGATGAGAGCACTTAGAAAGGTCGGCCTGGGGTCGCCTTCTGTGCCGAGGTTGATCTCAATCAATTCGTCGACTGTGGCCTGGCCGCCATTTTCAATTTCCGGCGGGGCTGGCGACAAATCGACGAAGTCTTGGCCTTCATTATCTTCGGGGTCGAGGATGGCATCCTCGTCTTCTTGCTCCTCCTGGCTGGGTGTGGGGGCTGGATTTGCCGTGCAGTCCTCTTGGACCGTAGCCGCCAGGTCTGTGAGGTCCGCTGGTGCAGAAAGGCACAGGGCCACCCCGGGGTCTTCTATGTACTCATCGTAGACAGCTTGGACGGGGGCCGGGGCAGCCGCATCTTTAGGGGCCTGGTAGTGGATGGACACGGTGTAGGCTCCTGCTCTGGGGCTGTCCGCCACGTGGGGGCGTGGCGGGGCTACCACATAATCCCCCATCCTGAGCTCGTCCCTGTCAATGAGGTCTTGAGCAATGTCTTTGAAGACATAGCAGTCTTCAATGGCATGACCCAGCATCTGGTGGTAAGGGCAAAATAGTGGGTCCCCGCTTCTTCGGGTGTCCTGCGGCCTCTTGGATCGTGGGAGGGAGACCTTGCTGTAATGGCGGGCCCAGTCGAAGATGCCCCGGGTCTTCTCTCTCGGGAAGGAGTAGGGCTTCTGCAGCTTCTCTTGGAGTGTTAGGCCTTGCCTGGTTGGCCGCCCTATCAACCGGCTTGCCGTGTTTCTCAATTCCCTTCTTGACCAGACGGGGGTGTCAGGACTGGCATCTCGGGGCCGAGGCATGCGGCCACCCCGCGGGGGGAGAGAACCCTGGATCAGGTCGGCGACTAGTGAGGTCAACTCAGCCAGTCATACTTTTAGCGTCTCGATCTCCCGTTGCTGCCTATGGTACAAGGCGTACATGGCGGGGTCGTATCGAGGGGATTTCGGAGCCTGGCCCATGCTTCTGCTCCTTGTTTCGCCGGCCGGCCGGGGTGGAGGTGCCTCGCTGGTGTGCCCTCTCGAGGTCGACACTTCGGAGAAGGAGGGGGTCTTCTCCAGGCAGCGGCGGCGGGGAGGTTTCCAAAGGAAGACCTCTTCGTCTTGTGCCTCCTGAACCGGGGGCCCAGGATATGCATCTTGACAGGCTTCCCGCGAATCTGTAGCTTCTACGGGGTCGTCGCCAGACCATGCCGAGACTGATATGACGTCAGTCTCGTAATATTCCTCTAGTGAAAAGCCCAGACCGGGGTGCTTGGTGATTTTCAGCAACCGTCGATCCAGGTTTGGTGGGTTCCACATTCTTTCAAACATTTCCTTCCGGCTGGAGGGCTGGTAGGGAGGAATCTTCTACTTTCTGACCATTCTGGCTGCTTGGTCAGTCATGTGGGGAAGTCCCGCAATGGGGACGTGCGGGTCATGCAGCTCATCAGGGAATCGGCAATCATCGTCTTCCCTGACTGGCTTCTCCCCAGCAACATAAAAGATAGTGGGCGGCCCTTCGGGGTTAGGTACCTCGAAGGTCCTCAGCTGCTCGGCTGCTTGGCATTCTATCTCTATTACAGGCTTGACGATCCCTGGCGGGACCCTGACGTCTTCTAGCAGGTCTTCGAGGCAAGGCGCCCCTGGTGTAGGGTAGATGGCGAGAGGAGCCGCCTTGAATATCCCTTCTTCTTGTGCAATAAACAGTACATGTGGAGGAGCCACATAACCCGGGGGTGGCGGAGGGAACTAGCCACCTGACTCTGCTTTCTCCTTTCCCTTGTCTCGGGCAGCTTGAGGAGCTTGCTTCGCCTCTTCCAAGTACAGATTAGCATCTGACAAGTGGCACTCGAACACCTCGAACGGGTGGAGGTCGGCGAAGATTCTGACTTCCTTTCCCTCGTAGGGGTACTTAATGCATTGATGCAGAGTGGAGGGTACCACCCTATTCTTGTGTAGCCAAGGCCGGCCAAGCAACGCCTTGTAGGAAGTGCTGGAGTTGATGACGTGGAACTGGACCTTGGTGGTGAAGTCATCAAAGGTCAAGTTGAACTCTGCAACCCCCATGGGCACCTCACATTTCTGGTTAAAGCCAGCTATCTTGACATTTTTAACCTCAACCAAGTGTACGTCGAAATAGTGTTTCTGGTACACCCGGTAAGGGAGTATATTCACTGCTGCCCCTGGGTCGATCAGGACCCTGTTGATGGGCTGGCCATTCAATTGCCCCTTCATGTAGAGGGGTCTGTTGTGACTGCAGGTCGGCAGGAGCATGTCCTCTTCTGTGAAGGCCACGGCCACTTCAGGTGACATCTCTGCCAGGCAAGCTTCAAGATGTGCTGGCGTCTGGAGGGCGGCTATGATGGCTTGCCGTGTTTCCTCGCTCAAGGACAACATCTCCCATACGGTGAACCGGGTCGGGATCTTCTTGAGGTGTCTGACTATTCGCTCGGCCGCCCGTACCTTGAGCAATTTCATCTCTTCGGGCTTGCTGCGCCTGCCCTCATCCTGGGGTTGGGGTGTCAGGTCAGGGGACGCCAGCTTTGTGGGCTCCGTTGCAGCCTGCCGAGCCGGCGGGGCCTGCTGGGCTTCCTCTGTTTCTCGCATGAACTCGGCGAGGTTTGGGATGCCGCTGAATTCTTCTTCCGGCTGAGGAGGAGTTGCTGCCGGTAGAGCTTGGGGACCGCTTTCTTTCCCGGTCGAAGGAGACACTGGGGAGCGCGCCTGCCCGCCTGCCCGGGCTAACAGGAATTCAGGAAATGAAGGGGTGCCTTGGCTCTTGGCTCCTCCGGGATAGAGATCGGACGGAGGAGGGATCTGGGTGCCTCGGACCTCCGGGTCGGGGACCTGATATGGTTGTTCTCCCCTGAGTATGATGTTGAGGTTGTCCTGAGGAGGACGCCCCCACTTCCTTCCTGACCTGGTGGCGTGTTGGGAGGTGGACGCCTCAGCTTGATTCACCTCTGCCGGTTCATGGGGTGGCTCTTCTTCTTTCTCTTCCAGGGAGAGAGCGGTGTCGAACAACGCCGAGAGGGTGTTGCAGGCGAAGACGACCTCCTTCTTCTTCTTGCCCCTGGGTCTTCTCTTCTTCTTCTTGCCTGCTGCAGCGGATGGCTGCTCTTGAGGAGGTTCACCCCACAGGGGAGGCTCTTTGTCTGCATCAGCTTCTGTTCCCGAAGCCAACTCGAGTGATTCGAACTCCTTCCAGGGGACATACTCCTTCAGCTCCACAGGCTGGATCTCGGGCTGTTCATAATCTTCGAGCCCATCAATAATAGCCTGGAGTCTTTCAACCGCCGGGCTAGCTTTCTTGTACATCCGCAGCGGGACGGAACTCTTTTTATTATGGGTGGGCCGTCTCATGACTAGCCGAGGGGCTGTGTAAAGGCAAACTGGGCTTGCCGGGGACGGTGCAGGCAGGGTCTCGGCCACCCTCGGGTGAATTCCTGGGGTAGGCCGAGGGGTACGCGCCTTTCTGTTCTTTCCGGGCATAGTCTGCCAACCTTCTTGGTCTTGAGCTGGGGCCATGATGAAGGTCTCATAAGTGGCGCGGGCGCAGGCCTCCGCCCACACCTTTGGCAGTTCCTGGTACAATGATACCATGTTGACGGAGGAGGTTATGCTGGGCAGCTCATGCGGCTGCGGGGGGTCTACTTTATGCTCCCCCATGTCTAGCTCCCCGTTCTTGATTAGGGCTTCAATAACATCCTTGAAGACGTAGCAGTCTTCGATAGTATGCCCGAGCACCCGATGGTATAAGCAGAAGCGCGGATCATCTTTCTTCTTCAAGTCACCGGGCCTCTTCGGCTCTGGCAGTGCGATTTTGCTGTAGCTGGTTGCCCATTCGAACAGGAGTTTGGACTTGTCTCGGGAGAAGGAATAAAGCTTGTTTTTCATCTTCTCCCTTAGTGAGGGGCCCTCCCGCCGTTCTGTAGTCCTGGGTGGAGGGAGGTCGGCAGCCCCCTTGGCCTTCTCTTTCTGCTTTTCAAAAGCCTGGAAGTCTAGTGTGTGCACCTCGGGGGGAGCTGGCTTCTTCTCGGCCTGTCTGGCTCTCTGGCTTGACATGGCTGGAGTGGAGGAGTATCGGGCCAAAAATGCCTCGATCTCTGCTACCATGTTGTTCAGGCGGTCGAATGTCTTGACCTCAGTGCCGATCATCCTTTCCAGGATTTCCTTCTTCAAATTTTGTTTGCAGATCTGCACCGCGTCCTCCTGGTGCAGGGGACGCCTGCACCTCATGCTGAGGTTCCTCCATCTCTTGATGTAGTCAAGGGCCGACTCATCGTTCTTCTGTCTCGTAGCATAGAGCTCTGCTACAGTGACTTCCCGTTCTGCAACATAAAATCTTTCCTTGAACTTCTTTTGCATGTCAGGCCAGTCAGCAACGGACTCGGGCGGCAGGCTGGAGTACCACTCGAAGGCGAGTCCGGTAAGTGTCGAGCCGAAGAACTTCAGGAGATAGGCTTCATCCGCAGCTAGATCTCCCATGATGTTCACATAGTAAGTAATGTGTTCCCTGGGGGACCCTTGCCCGTTGAATTTTTCAAACTTCGGCGGCTTGGTGATGCCGACCGGCAGCTTCCTTGCAGCATAGTGGGCCGGGTAGGGTACCCGGTAGACGTCAAACGGCGTCTGATCCCCTTCGCCCCTCTCGGCTAGCTTCATATCTATCATCTGTTCGAGCATCAACCGACTGACTGCAGCCGGGTCGACTCTCGGGTAGAAATGAGCGGGCTGCGCGCTCGGGGTGGCTACCACGGTCGCTCGGGGGGCCATGGGGGACCCTTGTGAAAGCGGAGCCTGTGGCAGGGCCACTGTTGTGTAATGTGTTTGTTGTGAGGGCGCGTCCCCGAGAGGGTTGAGGGTTGCTGGAAGAGCTGCCTCTGAAGACTGCCCCCTGTCCCTGGGTGCTTCGGGTATCACCTCGGTCTGCCAGGACATCGGGGGCGGTGCGTTCCTCTCACTTAGCTGCTTCTTGAGTGACTCGATTTCCTGTTGGAATCGTTGTATCATGAGCAACATTGTAGGGTCAGCTGAGGGGAGACTGGGCATGCCCCCTGTCTCTTCGGCCGGGGCGTCCTCGGATGATGTCGAGGGTCCGCCACTCGTGTCACCGGTGGTGACCACATTGGCCGTGAGGGCCGCAAGGGGCTCTTCAGGTAGGGCCCCTCCGGCGCCTGTGGGTGTCGCGCCGCCTGCCGCTCTCCCTCTTCTAGTAAGGGGTCCCGGCCTGACGGCTATTCTGGCCAATTCTTCCAGATCGGTGGGCAAGGCCCCATACCGACCGTGAATTCCTGCCATGTTGCAGGTGAATGTTTGCCACTTCTTGCTCTTGTTTCTTTTTGTCGCCCTCCTGGACGATCTTCCTGGGAATACCAGCCTGTCGAAGACCGACCGTCGGGGCGGCACTTCGTCCCGTACAGGGGACTGGCGCAACTCCTCCGGGCGGGTCCTTGACTCTACGCTAGGTGCGGGCCCCCCTGTTCTTCCTGGAAGGCGGAAGCCATTGCCCCCAGCAGTCTCTGGCGGCCGGCGGGGGTGCTACCCGGGCCTCGAAGGTAATTTCTCATGGCCTGCTCGATCCCTTCCCACTCCTGGTCAGGGAGAGCGGCCTGGGGTCGCACGTCGATGCCAGCGGCAGGAGGGGAGTAGGCCGTGAGAGCCGGGCGGGCGGCATTGTGCCGACGCCCTCGGCGACGGCGGCGGACATTCTCGGACGGCATCGGAATGACAGGCGCCGGCCGGAGAGTTGGGGTCATCATCTCAGCCCTGTCATCTTGTTGGACCCTCCTTGGGCGGAGAGTGCTGGGCCCTGCTTGGACGGGTGCAGTGGGCTGGGTCTCCTTGGGCACCCAGACTTTCTTCAGTTTAGCCGGCCTGTGAGCCGGCGCCCTCTTTGGTGCCACGGCTGGGGTCGCGGGCGCTGCCCTCTCTTTTAGCTTCTCCAGTCCCTGGAAAGAGTTACGGACTGGGACGGTCGAGACGACGCGGTCCGGCGCCGGTTGGGACCTCTGTCCGTCTAGGCGGACTCGGAGGGCTCCAACAGTCATTGACTTCCCGGAGTTGGAGGCACGGCGCCCTGAGCCGGTGCCGGTGCTGTTCCTCCGGAGCCTCCTTCGATAAGATGTCGACCCTTGGTGGGATGGGCCGGTAGTGTGGTGCACGTGGTGCACGTTGCAGCAGAGCGTCGTTGTGGGGACGCTATTGTTGTCTTCGGCCACAGCTCGGCCGACAGCAGCTTCAATGGCCCCTGGAACGGGAGCATTGATCTGAGGTTCCTCGGGCGCCTCCACGTCGAGGATCTTAGCGAAGGCCACTCCCAAGAAGTTGGGGAAGCCCACAGTGGGAGGGAAGCTCCCGAAAGTGAGGGGCACCGCCAGGTAGCCGCCTCGGATGTGGTTCTCCACGACTTGAGGGCTGCAGACGACATCCATTGTCGGTTCCATGATGTCGTTTTCTCTTCTCTATTTTTTTCTTTCTGCATTTAAGAAAGTGGCACCATTAGTATAACAAGAAGGGGGCCGCGGGGCCCCTAATTTCGGCAAAGAGATGAAGGGTGGATGTGTCCCACCGGGCGTGCCAGATTTGTGGACGCACTTTTCGGCACTTATTATTCTCTGTTTGGTTTGTTCGGTTTATTGAGTGCGTGGGCGTGCCAGTCACCGGAGTGACAATTTATTCGGGCTCCGAAGAGCCCATGGTGCGCTCGATCCGACTTCGTCAGACGATTGTGTGGTTCGTGTCGGGACCGAATCCCGTCGCGCCATAAAGGTCACGACGTCATTTACATCCCCCATACGAGGGAATACCCTTGATTAATTACCGAAATTAGGGGCCCCGCGGCCGAAAAGGATAATACTAATTGTGCGAGAGAGAGACAGGAGAAAATCACACCAAAGTACGTATTAGGATGCGAGCCACTGGCCATGTCGGTCACTCGTGGACCTTTTTATATTCGGACACGGGTCCGTGATGGAAACGCAACAGGAAAAGCCGAGACAAATCCGTTCAAGTGTCTGCCGAGCACCCGGCAATTTTAGTGATGACTCGGAGGGCGTCCGGAACGAGGAGCAAACCCGGTCTGATCAAGATGCCGGCCCGAGGCCAGGTCGAGGCTGGACCATGTTGGGATGACTCCCGAGATCCGAAACCGGCCTGAGAGGGCGGCATTATTATTCCTTTTGCCCCGGGTCGCGGGGAGAGATGGGGGGGCTACAGTGTGGGCCCTAACGTCTTTTATTTGGGGTTTTCTTGGTTATGTATTCTGATATTTGATTTGATGTTTGTTGTTTATTTACGCCTTTGAACCATTATTAACGTTGCGCCTTCTGAGTCCTTCAATTAGCGTAATTTCTGTTAATTTATTTGATAGCGTTGGTGCCCTTATCGGGCCATATATATGCGTATATATATAGTGTGCCGGCGAAGGAAACATGGTGTACCGCTGAGGGCAAGGGTGCGCCGCTGGGCGCTAAAGGGGCGTACCGCTGGGGACTGGAGGGGGGTGTACCGCTGGAGGCTGCTTGAGGTGTGCCGTTGAAGGCTGCAATGGTGAGAGTGTACCGCTGGAGACTGGAGGGAGTGTGCCGCTGGAGGCAATAGGGGGTGGTATAGAGTCTGTACGTTCCCCGGGCTCGAAGTCTATGCGTTGGTTGTTCAAAGTCTATACATTGTCCATCGACTGCAGTTCAAAGTCTATACATTGGAGCACGAAGTCTATACATTGGCTGGCCCAAAGTCTATACACTGGGGCGCGAAGTCTATACATTGGCCAGTCCCAAGTCTATACGCTGCAACAGGAAGTCTGTACGTTGGCTGGCCCAAAGTCTACACACTGGGGCGCGAAGTCTATACATTGGCCAGTTCCAAGTCTATACTCTGCAACATGAAGTCTGTACATTGGCTGGCGCAAAGTCTATACATTGGCCAAGTCTAGACGCTGCAGCGTGAAGTCTGTACGTTGGCTAGCCCAAAGTCTATACATTGGATCCCGTTGAGACGGTGACTAAGGGTGTACCGGCGAAGGGAGGGAATGTGCCGCTGAAAGGGCCAGGGGGAGTGTGCCGTTGAAGGCTGGAAGGAATGTGCCGTTGGAGGCTGGGAGGAGTGCGCCGTTGAAGGGCTAAACGGACTGTGCCGCTGAAGGCTCAAGGGGCTAAAAAGGGTGTGCCGTTGAAGGCGCAAGAGTGTGCCGCTAGGGGCTCAAAGAGGTGTACCGCTGGAATTGAGGGGGGGTGTACCGCTGAAGGCTGCTGAGGTGTACCGGCGAAGGGTGTAAAGGGGCGTACCGCTGGAGGCTGGGGGGGGGGGTGTGTGCCGGCGAAGGATGTAAAGGGGCGCGCCGCTGGAGGCTGTTGGAGTGTACCGCTGAAGGCTGGGGGGGAGTGTGCCGGCGAAGGAACTGGATAACATGCCATTGAAGGATGACTAGAGTGCACTGTTGAAGGGCTAATCAGGGCGTGATGGTGGAGGCCCAGTCAATTTTCAATTATTGGTTTTAAGGCTTTTCTTTTCTTCTTATTCTGACTCTTAAGTAGTCTTGTATAAACTTCCTCCTCTGCCTTGTTCTGTTCAGTCTCTTCTCACGAGTCGGACGTTCGGGATGCCGGGTCGCCAGTCTGTTCAGTTCTCGTCATGATGCCGGCAGTGGTTTGATTAGTTGGAAGGTTTTATTAATCATCATGTTCGCTTGTTGTTTCCTTTTGCCTCTTTTAATGTTTGGTTATTTTCTCACAAAAATTCGACAGCATCTCCCCTTGACCCGGGGCGTAAGGGAGATACAGGGAACGCGCCCACATGGAGTGGCGGAACCCGACAACTGGAGGTGGGCGCCCGGAGGCAATAACACCTTTATAGAACCTCGAAAAACACGAAGGAAAGGGCTCGGGGCAGGGCCAAGAAGTGTGCTGTTGAGGGCCAACGGGGGTGTGCCGCTGAGGGCAACTGGGTGTACCGCTGAGGGCAACTGGGTGTGCCGCTGAGGGCAACTGGGTGTACCGCTGAGGGCCAACGGGGGGTGTGCCGCTGAGGGCAGCTGGGTGTACCGCTGAGGGCCAATGGGGGTGTGCCGCTGAGGGCCAAAACACGTGTGCCGGCCAAGTGCCGGGAAGGTGCATCGCTGGAGGCTTAAACAGAGCTAAGTGTGTGGGCTGGGAGACTTAGAAGCCCGAGAAGGAAGGGGATTCAAGGCTGGGGGTAGGCTACTTGGTTACTGGGTGTTCGGGGAGAGGGTAAGGGTCTCCCCCTCCCCTAGGCCAGTGAACACAACGGAGGACCATGTAGGGGATTGAAGGGCCCATTAGGCCAAGGCTCATGGGAGAGTAATCATATCAACATGGAGGCCCCAAGAACACCGGAGAAATGGGGAGACGGAGGGAGGAACGGACGACCCGTTGGAAACCGCAAAGACTAGCACAAGCCAACAAAATCGAAGAGAAACCCGTAGAGGGTGGTTTTCATTCATGGGAATCAAAAGGGCGTGGCCCTACATACACATTACAAAGAAGATGCCCAAAACAAGGCTATGGGCAGGGGGAAACCCAACGAAAGACAAAAGATAAGAGGGGGAGGAACAGAGTGTAGGAGGAAAGCCAGCCGCCCCTAACTCTCTCCCCCGCTACATCGAGCTCTCTCTCTCTCTCTTACTCTTGTTTCTTCCCAGTGGTCGCCCGAGGAAGCTCACGCCGGGGCGCCTCTTCTTCTCTTCTCTCTTCTCTTCTTCCTCTGTGCTGTCGATGTCTCTCTCTGGGCTTCTTCTGGCCGCCCTCTTTTTCCCCCAGGGGTCTCCGTGTGCCTTCTTTGCTGAAGCGGGAGGCCTTTTATACCACCAGCCGCCGGGGACTTCGAGCACTGCTGTCGAAGGCGGGAAGCCGGCCGTGATGATGGGTTTGACATGCTCCTGTCCTGGCTGTCAGTGGGGTAGCCTCCGTGGCCCAATCCATGGTTGACACCTCATAGAGCTCACTGCGCGCCAAGGATGCGTAGGGCATGGGCAGCATGTCGTTTAGCCGTTGAAAAGGCTTGTCGCTGTGCCGCTGGCGAGTTGAAAAGGCGTGCCGTGGGGGAGCCCAAACGGCGTACCGCTGGGGGCCCAAATGGGCGTGCCGCTGAAGCCCCTGAAGGGTGTGCCGCTGAATGGCCTGAAGGGCGTGCCGCTGAGGCCTGCTGAGGGCGTGCCGCTGAAGACCCAGGGGCCGTGCCGCTGAGGGGCCATGGGGCCGTGCCGCTGAAGGCCCCTGATGGGCGTGTGCCGCTGAACCCCCAGGGGGTGTGCCGCTGAGCACCCACGGGGGTGCACCGGTGAAGCCCAAAGGGCTGTGCCGCTGAACACCCTCCCTGGGTGTGCCGCTGAAGACATCCCCCTGGGGGTGTACCGCTGAAGGGGGCGTGCCGCTGGAGGTCTCTCCAGGGCGTACCGGTGGGGCTCCGCCAGGGTGTGCCGTTGAGGCCCCTTGGGGCTGGGCGTGCCGCTGAAGGGCTCCCCAGGGGGTGTGTGTACCCGGGGCCCGTTCTGAACCCATTGTAGGCACGAGTCATGGCCCGTTTGATTCTCTTTGAGGCCCACGGGCTGTGGGGTCTTTTGTGCTTGATTTCTCCGGGATTTCTTCATTCGGCGCCGTTGCTGACGCGAGGCCGAGCAGGATTTCTAGGTGTGCAATTTTTGGTGTCCACAGGACTGTAAACCAAAACAACGAGGGCGAGTTTGTTTGCGGAGTTGTCGGCCGAGCCGCGCAACCGATGAAAGAGAAATATCCCGTGGGCCCCGCCTCCCCCTCACACTCATCCGCGGTAACCGACCCCGGGTGACTTAATCGACCCTTCGGGGTCGATTAATCTATCCCCACCCGGTTATCAAAAGGGGCCCAATAGAATCTTAGACCCACGTGGGACTAGGTAATCTCGCTTACATTATTTCACAATCAAACAAACAATTAGAAAACGTTGTAAAATAAAATAACTACGAAGTTTTACAGTGTTCTAAACAAATGAGCCGTAAATTGTATGACGCGGCGGCAACGTGGGAATAGATCGACGACACTCCGGGATGCGAACAGGACGGGAACGGATAGGTTGCTACCTCACGCAGCTCGGCCTCACGTCGGACGGTCTCACACCAGGCGACACTCAGATCTCACAAAAATGAGAAGAGAGAGAAGGAGAGGGATGAACAAAGGGGCAAGGCTCCTTTAACACAAGCATTCATTCATTCTTCATATCATGTCTCGTAACACACCCTTGGCCTCCTATTTATAGGAAAGGCCCATTACACACATACCTTCCTTATTTCCCTTATTTACATATCTATCCTAGTCTAATAAAACAAAACCCACCCACCTCACTTTGACTTGTGAGTTTTAATCAAATAAAATACAAAAATTACACACATGTTATTTGACTTAGACTATCCTAATAAGACGAAAAAAATACACGTAGGAATGCATGTATACATACACACAAATACATATACTCAATACGTAATATACTAGGATGATATCCTCATCTGTAAGGTTTCGCACAGCACCTACGGGCGACGCAGCGGATAACAAAAATTTCATTTGTCCGATCCCGGTGTTTCTAAAACCCTAATTACGGGTTGCGTGTTTCACCTTGCGCGGAACGACGTTGTCCGCTAAGCCTGATGCAGAAAATCGATCCGCACAACTGCACGGCCTCTAGAGCTGATCTACACTGACTCTTGCGGCGACGGTAACCCCCCCGGCACGACCTTCCCCGGCCCTTTTCACCTTCTGTAGAAAGGGAGCAAGAGGGAGGGAGAGGGGAGGAGATAATCCTCCTCTCTTAAGCTTATGTGCTTGCTTAAGCTTAAGAGGTTGGAAGGGTTCAAATGAACTCACGTAGGTTGGCTATATATAGAGATTTGGACCTTTTCTAAAGACCTCCAAAGGACCAAAACTATATATATGTCATATCTCATATTATACATATGTATTAAGCTCCATTTACACTCCTTTCCAAAAGGAATTAAATGGAAATAATACATACACTTGTATAATAATAATCCGTCACCCAAGATTCCATTGTGTGTGATCCTCTAGGCCCATAGTCACTCTAGTTTAAGGCCCATTAACTTCTAATTCCTAATTAGAAGTAAATTAAACATATTCTTCGCTTCTACAAGAGCCGAATAATAGTTTAATTTAATCCGAACCTTCGATCACGTTGGGTCAAGCAAATCCGCCTGATCCTAGAGGACGCTGGGTTAAAACTAGCCTGTCTGGTACCTGTAAGTCCACAGTTACCGCATCGATATAATCCCTCGCTCCTTCTATGAGTCTGGTACGATCGAGGGTACGGTTTCTGTCAAACCCCATGATCGTGCCATTTGACTATGACCTCCTTAAAGTGTATGCCGTCCGTTCTAAACGAACTCACACGACCCTGGCCAGGGATTTAACGGAGCGTCAATGTCATGACCCATTAACTGTCTGATATATACCCGATAGTGAGCGATCCCTTCTTGACCATTGACGATCTTCACACGTATCCTGGAGTGGTTAACGACTCGGCAACTCATGACTTATGGTTAAAGTCACTTAGCCAAGTAATTAAACCATTCCAATCCTCGTGTAAGATCCGATCAATGTCTCAGGTCAAAGGACCAACGATGCTACTAAGACCGTTGGATCTTCAGTTGACATTAGGTATAATCAACCATCTGAAGATCCAATAGCGGATCAGTTCAGTGTACATCCTCCAAGGACATACACCTACACATATGTGTTGGTGCCCCGCACCAATGACCATGAGACTGGTCACTGACACATCATGTGTACTAATTTAATATGTAATCAAAGTCCCCGAGTGATTACCCTCTAACCAGGAACAGTTTAAGGTATGTGTTCATGTAAAGTCAGTCTCATAATTGAGATCCCATCTCGAGTTGACTTTACAACCACATATCCTAGGGACAACGTAAAGTAACACAATCACATATTTACGCTCAAATACCATTTTATTAATAATGAACAAGATCGTACAACTATTGGGCCTACCCGACCCGAAATTGGCCTGTAGCACACCAACACTAACAATCTCCCACTTGAACTACAGCCAATTGCCCACAACTTTGAGGCCCATTTTATCCCGATGACGCTCAAATACAGTCTGTGTCAAAGGCTTAGTCAGTGGATCTGCTATGTTATCTTCTGACGGTACACGCTCTACCGTCACATCTCTACGATCAACAATCTCCCGAATAAGGTGAAAGCGCCTGAGAATATGCTTTGACCTTTGGTGAGATCTCGGTTCCTTCGCCTGGGCGATGGCCCCATTATTATCACAAAATAATGGGATGGGAGCTGTTATCTCAGGAACTACGCCAAGTTCCAAGATGAATTTCTTCATCCAGACGGCTTCTCCAACTGACTGCCCCTCCATTCAACATGAATACAAATTCAGACATGGATTTGCAGTTATCTGTACCTGATTGGGAACTAGAATCTGTGTAAGCTCTAAGCTATAGGTCCTCTCCTCCATAAAGTAGAAAAAGATCCTTAGCCCTTCGCAGGTACTTAAGGATGCCATTTACTGCCTTCCAGTGCTCTTCGCCTGGATTTGCCTGATATCTACTGACAATGCTTAAAGCATTGGCAACATCAGGCCGTGTACATAGCATTGCATACATGATTGACCCTATTATCGAAGCATAGGGTACCTTATTCATGTGTGCCACATCCTCAGAAGTTTTAGGACTCATCCCTTTGGATAGACAAATTCCATGTCTCATGGGAATGAGACCTCTCTTGGAATTTTCCATCCTAAACCTTTTGAGGATAGTGTCTATGTACATGGATTGGGATAATCCTAGCATCCTTTTAGATCTATCTCGATAGATCCTTATGCCCAGCACATAGGATGCTTCTCCCAAATCCTTCATGGAGAATGTCTTGGACAACCAAGACTTGGTTGATGTCAATATCTCTACATCATTCCCAATGAGTAAGATGTCATCAACATAAAGGACCAAGAAGGTCACAGAGCTCCCACTGACCTTCTTGTAAACACATGGTTCATCTTCATTCCGAATGAAGTTGAAAGATTTGACAGCCTCGTCAAATCTTAAGTTCCAGCTTCTAGATGTCTGCTTTAATTCATAAATAGACCTTTGAAGTTTGCATTCCTTATTAGGATGTAGCTTGGAGGTGAATCCTTCAGGCTGTATCATGTACACCTCTTCTGACAGATTTTCATTAAGAAAAGCTGTCTTCACATCCTCTTGCCAGATCTCATAATCCAGGTATGCAGCAATGGCAAGGAGGATTCTGATTGACTTAACCATGGCTACCGGCGAAAACGTCTCATCATAATCAATGCCTTACCTTTGACGATATCCTTTCGCCACTAGTCTAGCCTTGTATGTGTCAATCTGTCCATCTGCACCGATTTTTCTTTTGAAAATCTATTTGCAGCCGATAGGGACCTTCCCTTCGGGTACATCAACTAAGTTCCAAATTTTGTTGGTGTACATGGACTGGATTTCTGAATCCATTGCCTCTTGTCGTTTCTCGGAGTCTACACTTCGGATCGCCTCCTGGTACGACTAAGGATCATCATCCTCATCGATACATACCTTAGAGGACCCCTCTGAGACATGTCCAACATATCTCTCAGGTTCTCTCGGTAGTCTACCAGATCTCCGTAGTGTCAGCGTTTCACTTTGAATAGGATCAACCGATACAGTCTCATCTAATGAGTTTGTGTCTATGGGTTGTGGTTCTTGGACCTCGTCCAATTCTATCTGGCTCCCATTATTTTTCTGAAGTAGATATTCTCTTTCCAGAAATATAGCTCTCTTGGCCACTAAGACCCTTTGCTCAGAAGGGTGATAGAAATAATATCCAAACGTCTCCTTTGGATATCCCACAAACCTACACTTATTGGTCCTCGACTCAAGCTTATCACTCTCGTTCTTCTTTACATGAGCATGGCACCCCCAAATTTTAATGTGATTAAAATTTAGTTTCTTGCCCTTCCATATCTCATATGGTATAGAAGGAACTGATTTACTTGAGATCATATTCAATAAATATGCTGCAGTCTCTAATGCATAGCCCCAGAGAGACAAGGGTAGTCCTGACATAGACATCATAGATCGGACCATGTCTAACAAGGTCATGTTTCTCCTCTCGGATACACCATTGTGCTGTGGTATATACGGTGGAGTCCACTGAGAAACTATTCCATGGTCTTTAAGATAAGAAGTGAATTCATGGCTTAAGTATTCACCTCCTCGATCCGATCGAAGAGCCTTAATACTTTTGCCTGTCTGTTTCTCTACTTCATTCTTGTATTCCTTAAACTTCTCAAAGGCTTGTGACTTATGTCTCATTAAATACACATAGCCATATCTAGAGAAGTCATCAATAAAAGAAATGAAATAGAGATAACCTCCTTTTGCTTCTATGGACATGGGTCCACACACATCCGAGTGTATGAGCTCGAGAAGGTCAACAGCCCTCTCACCATGTCCACCAAAGGGAGCCTTGGTCATTTTCCCCATGAGACAGGACTCACAGGTATCAAATGGCTTGTATTCGAACGAATTCAAATACCCATTTGAGTGTAATTGAGAGACTCTTTTCTCACCTACATGACAAAGTCTGCAATGCCATAGATATGCAGAATTCACTTCATCAGCATTGGAAATTTGCATAACATTAGAACGTGTATCTAATACATAAAGACCATTGACTAATGAACCATTGGCTATAACCAAACCATTATTCATTATAGAGCACCCAGTGCTATTAAAAGCTAATGTATATCCAATGTTATACAAACCAGAGATTGAAATAATGTTATTAATAATATTAGGAACATAATAACAGTCATTCAGCTCCAGAATGACTCCTGAAGGTAAACTGAGGCGTGCAGTCCCGACAGCTTTGGCAGCAACTAAAGCTCCATTGCCTATCCTCAGTTCAATCTCCTTTTTACCCAATCGCCTTCTATTTGCCAGCACCTGCACAGAATTACAGATATGAGATGCACATCCAGTATCCAATACCCATGATGTGGATTCCATATATGACAAATTAAGGTCTATGACAAAAATACCTTCATTTAGAATTGCCTTGCAATTCCTTTTCCAATGCCCAGTTTCCCCGCATCGAAAATATTTGTCTTCATTTTCATTCTTCTTGCCCTTCCTTTTGTCAACTTTGGCGAGTTGCTTACCCGTAGCCTTTTTCTTTCCCTTCCCTTTGTTACTCGTGGTGGATATTTGAGAGGCCTTCCTTTTCTTGTTGGCCCGGCCAACAATCACTACAGACGAAGATGGTTTATCTTTCTGCATGGTTCCTTCATCACTTTTTAACATATTGAGCAGCTCCGGGAGAGTTGCATCAATTCTATTCATGTTAAAGTTTATGATGAAGGAAGAAAAGGAATCGGGCAATGACTGGAGTATAAGATCAATGCATAGTTCAAGATCCAACTTGAACCCCAATGCATTGAGTCTTTCAATCCACTCCATCATTTTCAGTACATGGGCCTGTACTGATGAACCCTCAGACATCCGTGTCCTGAAAAGCCTTTTGGAGATGTCATACCTCTCAATCCTACCCTACTCCCCGAAGAGCTGGCGTAGATTGAGAAGTATACTTCTACAATCAGTCTTTTCAAATTGCCTCTGTAGCTCGGGAGCCATAGAGGCCAACATGTAACATTGGGTAAGGGAGGAGTCCTCAGACCACTTGGCATAAGCCAGTAACTCGCCCTCGTCGGCATCAGGAGCTGGCTCAGACTGAATCGTGTCCAACATGTACACAATCTTTTCGACGGTGAGGACTATGCGTAGATTACGCAGCCAATCCGAGTAGTTTGGTCCAGTTAATCTATTTGCATCCAAGATGCCGCGGAGGGGGTTGGACGACGACATTGTAATCTGGATAAGAAATAAAAGACAACTTAGCATGTGTTCAAGTTCTAACTTAGATGTGGTTTTCTATCTTAGTTAGTCCCACTATTTTTCGATCGAACTATATAACCCTCAGTATATAGAAAGGGAGATCAGCGAGATCAAACTAGTGGGTCGGAATCCCAACGAGACTGATGTACGACCTTGTGGAAAGCACAACAAGCCATACACCATCTCAAGGGCAGTCAATAGGCACTTGCATCTAATGCAATATCTGATATTCGGCCCTCGAGAGATCATCCCCTTGTGGAAAGCACAACAAAGGATATTCTCGGTTAGATCTAACAATCATTACTACATAGCAATGAGTTCATGACCCGACCCTTGTGGAAAGCACAACAAGGCCGAGTTCAATTCCCCACCCTATTGAGGCCGAGCCTTGGAGTTTAATCCCGCCCCCAAACTCATGGACCTTGTGGAAAGCACAACAAATCCATGAAATGAAGACGTTCATTCACTCCGTAATGATGGAGGGCCACGTCGACTCCTAGAGCCACGCTTACCAGATCTAAAATTTAAGCGCAAGGGAATTTAATTTTATCTTGATCTCACCCTAGGTGGTAATATAAATATATCCAATATATTTACCGTACCTAGTAGTTTGCACAAAATAAATGCATCCAATGTAAAAATAAACGCAAGTGATCATGGACTTTAACCCTAATGTAAGTAAAACATCCGGCCCGCTTCCGAAGCAGCTGGATCGTCCCCATCGGGTGTGCTCCGCGCTTTCAAACTCTGACGCCGCATCAATTATAACTTTTACACGGCACGCAGGCCGGAAAAATTAAATTACATGTGACTCAAATTCCAGCAGCCCTTAGGGCGAGTACAACAACGGAGGAAGATAGAAGTACATTAGAATTTTAGCAGAGAGAGAAAGGAGGTTCGCAGACCGCAATTAATTACATTAATCCAAGTCCATGATCACTTGCCAACCCATTCAAATAAAATCAATCAAGGGTTATTTTCTGAAAATAATCCTTACTTTTGAATTTAAAAATGGGATGTGCAAACAAAAACAGGCCAGCTTTGTTTAATTTTAAAATCAAAGCATGATTAACTAAAATTAAACACACAAGCAGGCCAATGCAAGGAAAATAAAGTAGAGCACGTAAAGAACCATCATTTTCTACAGGGGCATGTAATTGAGATAATTAATTAAATTTAAATTTAAATTTAATTATCTAATAATCAAATTTAAATTCAAAATTTAAACATGTCAATAATTTAAATTTAAATTCAAACTAATTATCCAATAATTTTGTTTGAAAGTAAATTTAAAATAATGCAATTATCCTCAATTAGTAATTTTTTGAAATTCAAAATTTGAATTTAATAATTATCTAATAATTAAAAATTCAAATAATTGAATTTTTCACATTTAACTTCAATAAAAATTAAATTTTAAATTTTTTAATTATCTAATAATTAAAAATCAAATATTCAAATTTACTGAAGTAACTTCAATTATTGTCATTTTATCTCAAGGTAAATAGTAATTATCTCACCTCGGTAAATTCAAATTGGTTAAATAAAATTTACCATTCGACATGTACTATTGAGATAACACTTTTTAACTTATTCGATAAAATTCTATTTAATTTACTATACATTTTGATATATATATCATATATATATATATGCACATAATAAATTAAATAAGGTTAAAAATGTAAATTTTTTTATTTTAAAAATAAAAAAAATAACGGGGGAGCCGCCCCTCGCGCGGGCGCTGACCCGCCCGCGGCGGGCGTCGCCCGCACGCGAGTCGGCGCCCGCAAGGCGGGTGCTGACCCCGAGTGCGGGCGCCCGCCACGCGGGTCGCGCCCGCCAGGCGGGCGCTGACCCCGCGTGCGGGCTCCTGCCACGCGGGCGGGCGCACTGCGCCCAGAGCGGCGCAGTGCGCCCACCGTATTTTTTTAAATTTTTTTTTAAAAAAATTTCTGCTTAGATGCCTAGCATCTAGGAAGAACAGAGATGCCCAGATCTCTTTCTACAAATAATAATTGAAGATTTTGATTACCCCTAAAACATGGTTCTAAACGGCGATAAAAACACCGACCAGAGCGCGAACCTGTCTCTGATACCACTGTAAGGTTTCGCACAGCACCTACGGGCGACGCAGCGGATAACAAAAATTTCATTTGCCCGATCCCGGTGTTATGGAAAGCTTAATCTGTACTCTAATCGGTGTTTCTAAGACCATAATTACGGGTTGCGTGTTTCACCTTGCGCGGAACGACGTTGTCCGCTAAGCCTGATGCAGAAAACCGAGCCGCACAACTACACGGCCTCTAGAGCTGATCCACACGGACTCTTGCGGCGACGGTAACCCCCCCCGGCACGACCTTCCCCGGCCCTTTTCACCTTCTGTAGAAAGGGAGCAAGAGGGAGGGAGAGGGGAGGAGATAATCCTCCTCTCTTAAGCTTATGTGCTTGCTTAAGCTTAAGAGGTTGGAAGGGTTCGAATGAACTCACGTAGGTAGGCTATATATAGAGATTTGGACCTTTTCTAAAGACCTCCAAAGGTCCAAAACTATATATCTGTCCTATCTCATATTATACATATGTATTAAGCTCCATTTACACTCCTTTCCAAAAGGAATTAAATGGAAATAATACATACACTTGTATAATAATAATCCGTCACCCAAGATTCCATTGTGTGTGATCCTCTAGGCCCATAGTCACTCTAGTTTAAGGTCCATTAACTTCTAATTCTCAATTAGAAGTAAATTAAACATATTCTTCGCTTCTACAAGAGCCGAATACTAGTTTAATTTATTCCGAACCTTCGATCACGTTGGGTCAAGCAAATCCGCATGATCCTAGAGGACGCCGGGTTAAAACCAGCCTGTCCGGTACCTGTAAGTCCATAGTTACCGCATCGATATAATCTCTCGCTCCTTCTATGAGTCTGGTACGATCGAGGGTACGGTTTCTGTCAAACCCCATGATCGTGCCATTTGACTATGACCTCCTTAAAGTGTATGACGTCAGTTCTAAACGAACTCACACAACCCTGGCCAGGGATTTAACGGAGCGTTAATGTCATGACCAATTAACTGTTTGATATATACCCGACAGTGAGCGATCCCTTCTTGACCATTGACGATCTTCACACGTATCCTGGAGTGGTTAACGACTCGGCAACTCATGACTTATGGTTAAAGTCACTTAGCCAAGTAATTAAACTATTCCAATCCTCGTGTAAGATCCGATCAATGTCTCACGTCAAAGGATCAACGATGCTACTAAGACCGTTGGATCTTCAGTTGACATTAGGTATAATCAACCATTTGAAGATCCAATAGCGGATCAGTTCAGTGTACATCCTCCAAGGACATACACCTACACATATGTGTTGGTGCCCCGCACCAATGACCATGAGACTGGTCACTGACACATCATGTGTACTGGTTTAATAGGTAATCAAAGTCCCCGAGTGATTACCCTCCAACCAGGAACAGTTTAAGGTATGTGTTCATGTAAAGTCAGTCTCATAATCGAGATCCCATCTCGAGTTGACTTTACAACCACATATCCTAGGGACAACGTAAAGTAACACAATCACATATTTACGCTCAAATATCACTTTATTAATAATGAACAAGATCGTACAACTATTGGGCCTACCCGACCCGAAATTGGCATGTAGCACACCAACACTAACATCATCATCGTTGTCTCTCTCCCGAGGCGCACGGGCCTCTTGTTCTCTACCTTGGGGAGCCTTATTTTGGCGGGGTTGCTCTCTTTCCTCTCTAAGATTGGCTACGGGATTACCGTGGCTATTCACTCTTCCTTCCTCTCCCTTCAGTCGATCCTCTAAGGCTCGGATCCTCTTATCGAGTTCCGTCCGTAGTTGGCCTATGGATTCTTCAAAGTGGGCCACGAGATTGTGCTCGAACTGGACTAGCATAGCAGTCACGCTCTCTTGATCCATGGGTAACGTTGAGGGGCGCTCTAGACGGCCAGATGAATTCCTAGACCAACGTGGCATGCACGACCTCGGACTTAAATGATGCAGTCCCGGGACTGATAATTAGCAAGCTATACACTCGAATTTTGTTGGCTAATTGGCAAAGGGCCAATTTGAAGGGACCGGTCAGGGAGAGTTGCTTGCCCGAAGGCGAAGTAGTTGTGGAACTACCTCTCGACAATTAGGGTGCCCTAATGTGACAGCCTAGGGCCGTAAAGGATAGGTGCATACAAGCTCTCGCTTTCCGTCCACAGCGATGAACTCAGGAGACTGGCTGCATAGATCGGGCTCTCGCTCACTTCGTTGCGCGACAAATGATAAGGATACTAAATAAGCAAGTGATTTGGAGCACGTACCTAGCTAGACTGAAAAGTCTAACTCCGACCGGAGATGAAGGCGAGCAGGGACGTGCGTGCCCGCACGGCGTCGAAGAAGCTTCACCGGTTACAAAGAATTTACTCCACGCAGGGAGGATTTAACTTATTACAAAACCGCTTTAAAATTTCCCACACAGGGGAACAAATTATTTCAAATTTCTCAGCGCATGGAGACTTATGGACACTCACACTCCGTGAAATACGGACTGTATGTCGGTGATCGGGTGACTCGGGCACCCGGCAATCCGTCGTTTGTGGACTTCGGGTGCCACAAGAAATAATAAGTTGAGCAGATATAGAATAATAATATATATAGATATATATAAGATTATATATATCACAAATATATATATTATATATATTTAACTTATTTTCAAAAACTTCTCTTTTTTTATTATCAAATAATATATATATATATGTTTAATACATTTTTTTTCAATCTCCTTTTTTTGACTTTTCTTTTTAACCTTTTTCTTCAACCCTCTTTCTTTGACTTCCTCTGCAAACCCCTATTTTTTGTCTTTTTTTCTAACTCTTCTCAAGCCTGCCTGCGTTTGGCAGGTGAGGGAGGCCAGCGGTCAAGGCGGCCAGCTGGAGGCGGAGGCGGTCAGCAAACGGGGGGCGCCCAGGCACGTTGGGCGGGCGACTGGCCGGGCGGGCGCGGGGCGCGCGCGGTGTGGGCGCCGGGCGGGTGCGGGGCGCTGCTGGCGCGGGCGCAGGGTCGCGCAGGCACGGGCGGGCGGCCGCGATCGGGCGCGAGCTGGGTGCTGCGGGCTCTACGCACGCGGGCGACACGGGGCGCAGGGTGGGCCCGAGCCCACGGGCGCGCTGGCAGGCGCGGGGGGCCCGTTGGCGATGGTGGGCTCGTAGGCGGAGCGCTGCGGAGGCGATGGCGGGAGGTGGCCCCTGGGCGACGGCCTGCTGGGCGGAGGCGGCGGTGGGGTGGCCGTTACGGCCAAGCTGTTTGAATGGGGGTGGCACGGGCGACGAGGCCACCCCCTGCGAACTCCTTTATATATTTTTTTCTCTTCCTGTTTTGCGCTAAACGAGATAGAGAACAGAGAGAGGGAAAGAGAAACAGGGAGAGAAGGAAAGAAAGAACGTAATAGAAATTTTTTTTCTATAATAATTTTTTTTTTCTTTTATATCGACCAACAGAGAACTAAACTATTCTTTTCTTCTCTTTTTTTTTCTTTTGTTTTTTTTCACTTCTAACAATCGAGAGAGAGGAGGAGAGACGGGGACGCCAGAGTCGACGGAGGCGCCGTTGTTGGGCTCTGATACCAATTTGACGCGGCGGCGACGTGGGAATGGATCGACGGCACTCCGGGATGCGAACAGGACGGGAACGGATAGGTTGCTACCTCACACAGCTCGGCCTCACGCCGGACGGTCTCACACCGGGCGACACTCAGATCTCACAAAAATGAGAAGAGAGGGAAGGAGAGGGGTGAACAAAGGGGCAAGGCTCCTTTAACACAAGCATTCATTCATTCTTCATATCATGTCTCGTAACACACCCTTGGCCTCCTATTTATAGGAAAGGCCCATTACACACATACCTTCCTTATTTCCCTTATTTGCATATCTATCCTAGTCTAATAAAACAAAACCCACCAACCTCACTTTGACTTGTGGGTTTTAATCAAATAAAATACAAAAATTACACACATGTTATGTGACTTAGACTAGCCTAATAAGATGAAAAAAATACATGTAGGAATACATGTATACATACACATAAATACATATACACAATACGCAATATACTACCTGTAATGCCCTACGATTTTAGAGTATTTTATTTGATTGTTAAAAAAAAAATTTATGCATGTTTAAATGTTTAAAAGTATTAGTGTTATTATATTTATTTTAGACATAGAAAAAAAAGAGGTTTAAAAGTTAAAGAAAAGATGTAAATACAAATAAAAAAAGAAAAAAGGTTAAAAATAAAAAATAAAAAAAATTGGTGGGGGGGCGATCCCACGCGGTCGCCCGCGTGCGCGCGTGGGCGGGCGCCGCCCCCGCCTTTGGCTGCCGTGATTGCGGCAGTCAGTTTATATAAAAAAAAAATTTAAATTTTTCTGTTAACATTTTGTATTAGTTTAAATTCTTAAATTTCATTTAGTCAAATAACACATGTGCTATGTATAAAAAAAAGAAAAAAATGTAGGATAGTCAAAAGAAGTTAGGTGGATGGGTAGGTGGAGTTTGAATGTCAAAATTCAATAAAGTAATCTTTGAATAAATGCTTAAATCTACACCCTTGATTAAATGAAGGGTTAGGATGGATAAAGCCAAATACCCCTATAAATAGAGGGGTATAGGGGACTCTTTTGCTCCTCTTGGAATCTGAGTTCGTGAAGGGCTGAAGGATAAGGTGTGAAGGTCATTAAGAAGAGGTTTAAGTATTTTTAAGGTAATGGATTAACACTTTATCCCTTAGATTAGCATGTATTAACGTATCTAGAATGATTTATGTTGTGTAATTAGCATATATATACGTAGTTAAGTCCATAGATCGTAGTTTCATAATCTGTAATCTTATCTTGGTCGGATTAGTATTAAATCATTAAGTTAAAGCACGAGATTAATGATATAATTAAGTGATCAATGTCTTAAAATTAGCAACGATGTATGATTAATTGAGAGAGTTTTCAGAATCCTGAAACCTGATGTGATGAACTTTCTGTAAAAATTTCTATGACTTATTTAATTTATTTTCACGTTTAAAGATATTTTAATATTATCTTAAAGGTGTTTAAATTATACTAAAATATCAAAGAATGATATAAAATTACAATAAATTGTAGGAAGGTATCTTACTGTGAGAATCATGTGTAGAAAAAGTTTCATAGTTTATGGATCATGATATTTATTTTTAATGAAATTTCATACAAGATAAAATGTATAAATAATTGTATAGAAACTATGGAAATTAGAAATCATGTGCACAAAGGTCTTAGAATTTTATAGTATGATCCTGACTTTTAGTTTGATGTATTCTGAAAATATAAATAATTATTGATGTCTTCAAGTAATATTAGATAATTATTGATATTATAATAGAAGTGTAAAATTTTGAGAAAAATAGAAATAATACATGAAAAATCTTACAACTTTACCAGAAGACTTAAATACTTGTTAGAACTAATTGATGAAAATTTCATCTCATTATGATAACAGAATCATCACGGGTATAATTGTCAATGTTTAAATAAATAATTAAAAATTTTAGATAAATACAAATATTCTGTGAAAAATATAAAAAAATCACAGAACTGATGTTTTGATATCTGTAAATTAATTTTCAGTATAGTTTGGCCATTGTAAGTATTATGGATAATTTTATCTAATTAAAAGTTATTATTGTAAATTCTTGTACATTTTAGAAACTGATATAAAATTTTAGAAAATAGACATGTTGAATGAAAAATGATAAAATTTTTTACATATGATACTTCTGTCTGAAACAACATTATGTATATTTGTATAAGTTATCTGGTCATTTTGGATATATTTAGTTGATTTATTCTTCATGATATATTTTTCTTACTTAGTATGAAAAATAGTAATATAGTGTTAAAAATATTAATGCAGTGTGAAAAATAATGAAAAGTTTTAAGAATGAAATTTATGTTATTAATAATGGTTTGACAAATTATGGTGATTTTTAAAGTGTTGTGTAATATTTAGTTAATGTTCCATGTATTGGATAATTTAAATAATTCTGTGAAAATTTTAATTCATGCATGAAAAATTATGAAAAATTTTCTATGCATTGTTATAGACAATTTTAAGTTTTTGTAAAAGTTTAAGAGTCTTATAAATTTATTAGCTAAATTTAGTCAATTTATGATGCATGTTAGAATATAAGTAATTTCATAAAAATTATAATTGCTGACTGAAAAATAATGAAAATTTTCTGTTATGATATTTCCTATAAATTTATTAGATTCCTGATATTTCAAGGCATTCTAATACCTATAAATAGATTTAGTAAATTTTGATATATAGATTTGCCATTATATTTGATTAACTTGAAAATTTCAGAAAAAGAAAAATAATTTTCAATATTGGTATATTAATATTCACAGCATGAATATTCAGTGGCATGTGTCCATTTCATATAAGTCATATTTATATTTTTACCGTACCGTTAGTAATGCCAAATAGACACTGCCACCATAGGGGGAGACTGGAACTAAACAGTAGAAATGCCCCTATAGAGAGGTTCACACTTTACTGGCCCCGAGGGTAACGGGGATTGAAATCCTGGAGGTGGTCAAGTACCACTGGTTAAGGTGGAGAGGACTTCTCCCGGTTCTGCGTAGTAACCAAGACTCATCACTATTTACCTAGGTGATCGAGTACCGACTGACTATCCTTCTAGTGGTGGTTTGGGCACTGTGCCTGGCTATTTATACCACTGTTACTGTTTATTGAATTGAAATTGAACAACTGTTATTGCCGACTGAATTGACACTGAACTACTATTACTGTTCACTGAGTCGTTATTAATACGACCATTACTGCTCACTGAAGTGATACTGAAACTGTTATTACTGTTCATTGATTCATTACTGGAACTACTGTTACTACTCAATGAAATTATATTGAACTGTCATTACATTTTACTGTTATCACACTGTAAATGCTTACTGCTAATGAATCTGCAGTATATCGAATGGTGATTTGGAAAAGGGCAGATTACGCCTGTCTAGATCCTTTCACTATGTGTGAGACTACTCCGCCTAGTACTGGAATCATTCATTAATGTTTACAAACGATGAATTTTTATTTACTTTATCATTGGTAGAATAAAGTTTTAATGTACATGCTTTCTTTGTCAAATGAAAATAGAATGACTTCATGAAACAAATTACCACAAATCACTTTGGATATGTTGATACATGTTTTGACTGGGGACTATGCATAGTCTCTTACTGGGTCTATTCTTAGACTCACCCCGTTGAACATTTTCAGGAGAAGTGGTAGAAGGAAGCGAGGAGTGATCTCGCAGTGTTTGACCGCGACTCAGATTTTACTACCAGTCTTTATCTTAGGTAGTTATGTTATGAGTTATGTCTTATGTTAAAAAAAAGTGTGTGAAATTTGGTTATGTAATAAAAGACGTGTGAAATTGTTATCGTTATTTCTATCTATGTGGATGTAGTCATTTGACTGTAAGTTGATGAATTGAGTATTTTCATTTCCGCTGCAATGATATCTCAGTGTTTATGTGTAATTCTCAATTATAATTGTACCGCTTGGGTTGTTCCCACTGTGACGTCTCGATCGGGATCCGACGCGAGTCTTTACGACTGGACCGGGTTTGCGAGTTGGGACGTCACAGAGAGTGGTATCAGAGCCCAAGATTGAGAATTTACATAAATGGTCATCAGCTTAATCCACATTCTAAAAATCCTTAGTTGGTAGGGAGTTATGATGAAAACCTAACCGTATTACTGTATTGTCAGACCATGGCGGAGGAGGTCGTCGTGCAGCTCAAAATGACGATGCTCAGGAGGAGCCGAGAGGACCCCCAGCTCCGCCCCCACCACCTTTGGTGGACTATGGGATGTTCATGTAAGGCTTGGTTCAGGCTATGCAGACCCAGGCGCAAACGCAGGCGGCACTTCAGGCGCAACTCCAGACTCAGACAGCGTCACCTTAGGAGCAGGCTTTAGGAGGGGTGACTATGATGGAGAGGTTTCGGCGGATGTCGCCACCCTCTTTTAAGGGGGAGAGTCAGCCAATCATGGCTGAAAACTGTCTCCGCAAGATCGAGAAGATCTTCCGGGTCATCCGGTGTGTAGATGAAGACAAGACCAGTCTGGCGGCGTATATGCTACAGGAGAGAGCGGACGTATGGTGGGCGTCCATTCTGAGGAATCAATCTGACAGGCTGGAACATGAAATTACTTGGGAAGAATTCACGGAGCTATTCACGGTAAAGTACATACCGGAACATGTGCAAGACAAGCTGGATCAGGACTTTCTGATTCTAACTCAGGGGTCGAAGACCGTGCTCGAGTACGAAGTAAAGTTCGCGGAATTGGCAAAATATGCACCACATATTGCTACAGATGAAAGGAGGAAGGTGAAGAAATTTGTGGCGGGTCTACGACCGTCGCTTCGGACTCGCCTAGTTGCACTAGATCTGGTTACTATGGAGGCGGCTCTTGGCGCGGCATGTCGTCAAGAGAGTGACATGGAGTTATATTAGGAGGAGAAGAGGACTTCAACAAAAAGACCATCGGCACCCTTTCACCAGAATGATAAAGGCAAAAGGGTGATGAGCAATCCGTCACGACCGTTCGTGGCAAGGAAGACCACACCACCAATTTGGGGCAGCAACAAACCAGAATGCAAGCAATGTGGCAAGCGTCATGGCGGGGAAGTATGCTTGATCGCCACCGGCAGATGTCTCCGTTGTGGTGAGAGGGCCACATGATTCGAGATTGTCCGAAGATGATGCAACATGTAGCAGCTCGGCTAGTAGCAGCAACAGCAGCTCCAGTGGCAGTCAGACCAGCAATAGTAGCAACCAGACCAGGAGCAGCGAGACCCGCGGGGAGACCCCGAGCGCCAGCTCGGGTATTTGCACTTACGAGAGAGGATGCCGAGCAGGCGGAGGACCTCACAAAGGTACTATTTCTATCAATAGTATTCATGCTAGAGTATTGTTTGACACCGGTGCCACACATACTTTCATCTCTGAGAAGTTTGCTAGTCAATTGAATGAAGAATTTGGAATTGAATCAGTAGAACTAGACGTGCCCCTGTTGGTACACACACCTGCAGGAGCAGTGTCTACCAAGAGGCACATCCCCTCACTATCAGTCAATATAGAAGGAAGAACTCTGCCTGGTTGTTTTTGTTGTTTACCTATGTAAGACTTTGATGCTATCCTAGGACTGGATTGGTTAGAAGAGCATTACGCTCTGATAGATTGCCGAAGGAAGAGAGTAATTTTTTGCATCCCTAGAGAGAAGAGTTTTCTCATCCCTTACTGAAGCATATGGCTGGGAAGAAGTTAGTAGTTTCAGCAATGAAGACTGTGCGAATGTTGAGAAGGGCTACGATGCATTCTTGGCAAGCGTAGTCACGAAGTCGGATGTTGATCAATCACCGACTATAGCAGAGATAGAGGTTGTTCAGGAATTCCTTGATGTGTTTCTAGATGATTTGCTCGGGTTACCACCTACAAGGGAGTTAGAGTTTGCCATTGACTTGTTACTGGCACAACACCTGTCTCTAAGGCACCCTACAGAATGGCCCCAGCAGAATTGTCAGAGTTGAAAAAGTAACTTCAAGACTTGTTAGACAAGGGGTTTATCCGTCCAAGTGTGTCATCATGGGGAGCTCCAGTTCTATTTGTGAAGAAGAAGGATGGTTCTCTTAGGTTATGCGTTGACTATCGCAAACTTAATGAGGTGACCATTAAAAATAAATATCCTTTACCCCGCATTGATGACCTGTTTGACCAGTTGCAAGGAGTCACATTGTTCTCAAAGATTGATCTACGTTCGGGATACCATCAGTTGAGGATAAAGAAAGAAGACTCATCCAAGACGGCGTTCCGGACGAGATATGGTCATTATGAATTCTTGGTGCTACCTTTTGGTCTGACAAATGCCCCTGCTGCTTTCATGGACTTGATGAATCGGGTGTTTAGACCTTATCTTGACACCTTTGTGGTTGTCTTTATTGATGATGTGCTGATATATTCTCCTGATGAAGCTTCGCACCGGGAACACTTGAGAATCATCCTCGAGATGCTAAGAGCGCATGAGCTGTATGCTAAGTTCAGCAAATGTGACTTATGGCTTCATTTCCTCGGGTATGTAATCTCAGGCAATGGTGTTACCGTTGACCCCGCGAAGGTACAGGCGGTTCTGGAATGGGAGACTCCTAAATCTCCCACAGAGATTCAGAGTTGCTTAGGGTTAGCTGGTTACTATCGTCGCTTTATTAAGGGATTTGCATCTCTAGCGGCGCCACTAACCAAGTTGACCCGAAAGGGAGTCAAATATATATGCTTGAGAGCTGTGAGAAGAGTTTCCAAGAGCTGAAGGCTAGGCTGACATCGGCACCAATTCTTGTTTTGCCTAACAATGAGGATGACTTTGCTATCTATTCTGATGCATCGAATGTTGGGCTAGGCAGTGTATTGATGCAAAATGGAAGGGTGGTCGCTTATGCTTCTCGCCAACTAAAGGAGCATGAGCGAAATTACCCGACTCATGATTTGGAATTGGCTGCAGTGGTTCATGCATTGAAGATCTGGCGTCATTATCTTTACGGCGTCAAGTTCGAAGTGTTCACTGACCACAAGAGTCTGAAGTACCTATTCTCTCAGAAGGAGTTGAATCTAAGACAAAGAAGATGGGTCGAATTCTTGAAAGATTATGACTTCGAATTGCGATACCATCCAGGAAAGGCAAATGTAGTAGTCGATGCTCTCAGCAGGAAAAGAGTTATGATGCAGCAAGATTGGAAGATGATCGAAGATGCAGCGCAGCTTATGGCTGTGATCGAGCCTCAGCTACGTCAGGCATTTGTGTCTCAACTGACCATTAGATCAACAATGCTTGACAAGATAATAGAGGTGCAAAAAGATGATCCCCAGCTGCAAGGATTGATCGGGAAGACTGACTTTACTCGTGATGAAGATGGAGTGATTCGGTTTCAACATCGGATCTGTGTACCTGATATAGCCGATTTGAGAAGGTAAGTTCTGGAGGAAGCACACCGATCAATGTTCTCTGTTCATCCAGGAGGTGGTAAAATGTATCAAGACTTGAAACGGTCCTTTCTGGTGGCAAGGAATGAAGAAGGATGTAGCCGACTATGTTGCTAGATGCTTGGTTTGTCAGTAGGTAAAGCAGAGCACCAAAGGCCATCAGGGCTAATGCAGAAAATGGAAATTCCTCAGTGGAAATGGGAAGTAATCACTATGGACTTCGTGACCGGGTTACCCAGATCGGTAAAAGGCAATGACTCTATATGGGTGATCGTGGACCGATTTTCAAAGTCTGCACATTTCCTTCCTATGAAGGTAAAGCAATCGGTGGAAAGTTTGACAAGACTATATGTTGATAACATTGTCAGACTTCACGGGATTCCTAAGTCTATTATCTCTGACAGGGATCCCCGGTTCACATCCAGACTGTGGCAAGGGTTGCATGAAGCTTTTGGTTCGCGGCTCAGGCTCAGTTCAGCTTTTCACCCGCAAACTGACGGTCAGTCCGAAAGGACGATTCAGACACTGGAGGACATGTTTCGGGCTTGTGTTCTTGATTGGAAGGGCGATTGGGAGCGACATCTACCTCTCGTGGAATTTTCTTATAATAATAGCTTCCACGTGAGTATAGGCATGGCTCCATTCGAGGCACTATATGGTAGACCTTGTAGGTCTCCGTTGTGCTGGGAGGAAACATGAGACAGGCAGTATGTGGGTCCAGAAGTTGTCCAAGAAACTACGGAAAAGATCAGGTTGATCAGATAGAGACTGATGACAGCACAAGACAGACAGAAGAGCTATGCTGATAACCGAGGAAGGAGCTGTCATTCGAAATTGGTGATCACGTCTTCCTCAAGGTGTCTCCGTCAAAGGGAATCGTTCGGTTCGGCAAGCGTGGAAAGTTAAATCCACGATTCGTCGGACCATTCGAGATTCTGGAGAGATTGGGAAATGTGGCATATCGGTTGGCTTTACCTCCGTCTCTGAGGGAGTACATCCGGTGTTCCACGTGTCCATGCTGAGGAGGTACGTGCATGATCCGGCGCACTGTGATCAGTACTGAGCAGATGCAGTTCAGCAGAACCTATCCTACGAGGAGCAACCTGTTCGAATTCTGGACCGCAAGGAACAAGTGCTGAGGACTAAAGTCATCCCACTGGTGAAGGTACTATGGAGGAACTTTTCGCATGAGGAGGCCACGTGGGAACCAGAAGAAGCGATGAATAAGAAGTACCCTCATCTGTTCGGTATGTGATCTAACCCCAAACTTCGAGGACGAAGTTTTCTTTAAGGGGGAGAGGGTGTAATGCCCTACTATTTTATAACATTTTATTTGGTTGTATAAAAAAATTTTGTGTATGCCTAAATGTTTAAGTTACATATTTTATTATATTTATTTTAGACATAGAAAAAAAAGACGTTTAAAAGTTAAAGAAAAGATGTAAATACAAATAAAAAAAGAAAGAAGGTTAAAAAATAAAAAATAAAAAAAATTGGTGGGGGGCGGCCCCACGCGGCCGCCCGCGTGCGCGCGCGCGGGCGGGCGCCGGCCCCGCCTTTGGCTGCCGCGATTGCGACAGTCAGTTTATATAAAAAAAAAAATTTTAAATTTTCTGTTAACCTTTTGTATTAGTTTGAGTTCTTAAATTTCATTTAGTCAAATAACACATATGCTAGGTGTAAAAAGAAAAAGAAAAATTGTGAGATAGTCAAAAGAAGTTAGGTGGATAGGTAGGTGGAGTTTGAATGTCAAAATTCAATAAAATAATCTTTAAATAAATGCTTAAATCTACACCCGTGATTAAATGAAGGGTTAGGATGGATTAAGCCAAATACCATATAAATAGAGGGGTATAGGGGGCTCATTTGCTCCTCTTGGAAGCAGAGTTCATGAAGGGCTGAAGGAGAAGGTGTGAAGGTCATTAAGGAGAGGTTTAAGTATTTTTAAGGTAATGGATTAACACTTTATCCTCTAGATTAGCATGTATTAGCGTATCTAGAATGATTTATGTTGTGTAATTAGCATATATATAGGTAGTTAAGTCCATAGATCGTAGTTTCATAATCTGTAATCTTATCTTGGTCGGATTAGTATTAAATCATTAAGTTAAAGCATGAGATTAATGATATAATTAAGTGATTAATGTCTTAAAATTAGCAACAGTGTATGATTAATTGAGAGAGTTTTCAGAATCCTGAAACATGATGTTATGAACTTTCTGTAAAAATTTCTATGACTTATTTAATTTATTTTCACGTTTAAAGATATTTTAATATTATCTTAAAGATGTTTAAATTATACTAAAATATCGAAGAATGATATAAAATTACAATAAATTGTAGGAAGGTATCTTACTGTGAGAATCATGTGTAGAAAAAATTTCATAGTTTATGGATCATGATATTTATTTTTAATAAAATTTCATACATGATAAAATGTATAAATAATTGTATAGAAATTATGGAAATTAGAAATCATGTGCACAAAGGTCTTAGAATTTTACAGTATGATCCTGACTTTTAGTGTGATGTATTCTGATAATATAAATAATTATTGATATCTTCAAGTAATATTAGATAATTTTTGATATTATAATAGAAGTGTAAAATTTTGAGAAAAATAGAAATAATACATGAAAAATCTTACAACTTTACCAGAAGACTTAAATACTTGTTAGAACTAATTGATGAAAATTTCATCTCATTAGGATAACAGAATCATCACGGGTATAATTATCAATGTTTAAACAAATAATTAAAAATTTTAGATAAATACAAATATTCTGTGAAAAATGTAAAAAAACCACAGAACTGATGTTTTGATATCTTTACATTAATTTTCAGTATAGTTTGGCCATTGTAAATATTCTGGATAATTTTCTCTAATTGAAAGTTATTATTGTAAATTCTTGTACATTTTAGAAACTGATATAAAAATTTAAAAAATAGACATGTTGAATGAAAAATGATGAAAATTTTTACGTATGATACCTATGTCTGAAACAACATTATGTATATTTGTATAAATTATCTGGTCATTTTGGATATATTTATTTAATTTATTCTTCATGATATATTTTTCTTACTTAGTATGAAAAATATTAATATAGTGTTAAAAATATTAATACATTGTGAAAAATAATGAAAAGTTTTAAGAATGATATTTCCGTTATTAATGATGGTTTGATAAATTATGGTGATTTTTAAAGTGTTGTGGATATATTTAGTTAATGTTTCATGTATTGGATAATTTAAATAATTCTGTGAAAATTTTAATTCATGCATGAAAAATTATGAAAAATTTTCTATGCATTGCTACAGACAATTTTAAGTTTTTGTAAAAGTTTAAGAGTCTTATAAATTTATTAGCTAAATTTAGTCAATTTATGATGCATGTTAGAATATAAGTAATTTCAGAAAAATTATAATTGCTGACTGAAAAATAATGAAAATTTTCTGTTTCGATATTTCCTGTAAATTTATTAGATTCCTGATATTTCAAGGCATTCTAATACATGTAAACATATTTAGTAAATTTTGATATATAGATATGTCATTATATTTGATTAACTTGAAAATTTCAGAAAAAGAAAAATAATTTTCAATATTGGTATATTAATATTCACAGCATGAATATTGAGTGACATGTGTCCATTTCATATAAGTCATATTTATATTTTTACCGTACCGTTAGTAATGCCAAATGGACACTACCACCATAGGAGGAGACTGGAACCAAACTGTAGAAATGCCCCTATAGAGAGGTTCACACTTTACTGGCCCCGAGGGTAACGGGGATTGAAATCCTAGAGGTGGTCAAGTACCACTGGTTAAGGTGGAGATGACTTCTACCGGTTCTGCGCAGTAACCAAGACTCATCACTATTTACCTAGGTGATCGAGTACCGACTGACTGTCCTTCTAGTGGTGATTTGGGCACTGTGTCTGGCTATTTATACCACTGTTACTGTTTATTGAATTGAAATTGAACAACTGTTATTGCCGACTGAATTGACACTGAACTACTATTACTGTTCACTGAGTCGTTATTAATACGACCATTACTGCTCACTGAAGTGATACTGAAACTGTTATTACTGTTCATTGATTCATTACTGGAACTACTGTTACTACTCAATAAAATTATATTGAACTGCCATTACATTTTACTGTTATCACACTGTAAATGCTTACTGCTAATGAATCTGCAGTATATCGAATGGTGATTTGGAAAATGGCAGATTATGCCTGTCTGGATCCTTTCACTATGTGTGAGACTACTCCGCCTAGTACTGGAATCATTCATTAATGTTTACAAATGATGAATTTTTATTTACTTTGTCATTGGTAGAATAAAGTTTTAATGTACATGCTTTCTTTGTCAAATGAAAATAGAATGACTTCATGAAACAAATTACCGCAAATCACTTTGGATATGTTGATATATGTTTTGACTGGGGACTATGCTTAGTCTCTTACTGGGTCTATTCTTAGATTCACCCCGTTGAACATTTTCAGGAGAAGCAGTAGAAGTAAGCGAGGAGTGATCTCGCAGTGTTTGACTGCGACTCAGATTTTACTACCAGTCTTTATCTTAGGTAGTTATGTTATGAGTTATGTCTTATGTTAAAAAAAAGTGTGTGAAATTTGGTTATGTAATAAAAGACGTGTGAAATTGTTATCGTTATTTCTATCTATGTGGATGTAGTCATTTGACTGTAAGCTGATGAATTGAGTATTTTCATTTCCGCTGCAATGATATCTCAGTGTTTATGTGTAATTCTCAATTATAATTGTACCGCTTGAGTTGTTCCCACTGTGACGTCTCGATCGGGATCCGACGCGAGTCTTTACGACTGGACCGGGTTTGCGAGTCGGGGCGTCACAGAGAGTGGTATCAGAGCCCAAGATTGAGAATTTACATAAATGGTCATCAGCTTAATCCACATTTTAAAAATCTTAAATTAGTAGAGAGTTATGATGAAAACCTAACCGTATTACTGCATTGTCAGACCATGACGGGAGGAGGTCGTCGTGCGGTTCAAAATGACGATGCTCAGGAGGAGCCGAGAGGACCCCCAGCTCCGCCCCCACCACCTTTGGTGGACTATGGGATGTTCATGCAAAACCTGGTTCAGACTATGCAGACCCAGACGCAAACGCAGACGGCACTTCAGACGCAACTCCAGACTCAGACATCCTCACCTCAAGAGCAAGCTTTAGGAGGGGTGACTATTTTTGGTGCAGGCAAAATATATATCACATAATTTAGCCATTGCTGTTCTTGCTCATGTCATACCAAGTTTCCAGTGTCCCTCGGACCCTCTTTGATATCGGGGGTAGAGCAACTTATTCGACCCATTTAGTCCAAATAAGCTACCCGACCCCGGTTAAGATGCACATGTGAGAGTCGGACTTGGAGCCCACACAGTCTCTCTCATGAGATAGGTTACACCCGATATCATATACCGTTAACAAGCTGATAAGCACTTGCCTGATTCAAGCGACTGGAACTACCGTGTATGTGGACATAAGTTCATTACTCACTGAAGTGTCATTCCTAGCTTTGCTATTTGAAAAAAGTTTACATATTAATGTATCCTTTAAAGCACAACTCATGAGGAGCAATGTTCATACCCATGCTACAAAACCACCGCAGAGGAAGTCAATCAACCTGAATCAAGTGACATCACTGGCATCAGAGTAAAAGTATTCTGCGAAAGGTTTTCTGCAGAAACCTCCTTGAATGGCGGATAACATCTTGCACCCAATTGGCAACTCGCCTTGTATCCAATGATGTCTTCCTTCTTTATTTTCTAAACCTGTACGCCTTGATGATAAAATATCTTGAAATTCGACACCCTTTTCAGTAATAGCCAAAGGGATTGGTTTAACTTGGGCATGCTTCATTTGCTTTGCTTCATAGTGCAAGGAACTTGTTCCAAGGTTTTTATGCTGTTACTCAACAAATTAGGATACTCGTTGAATTTGAACCATTCCAAGGTGGACATCCCATAAGGAGGAAACGGATGGGTTGATAAAATATTGCTCTCTCTCTCTCTCTCTCTCTCTAGATATATATATATATATATATATATATATATATATATATGAGATAGAATAGATGACGAAAAGACTACAACTTGAGCCACTGCTTTTTCTTTGACCCCTTCATCCTTCACACACCCCAGGATCTTGGACTACCTTAGATGAATGTTTGAATGTGGGGGAGCAAATACAACTGGGGCACTACAAAAGCTTGGTGATTTTACATTGAAACACCAAGCCATAAATTACACAATGAATAAATAATAACAATAATTACACACTAGATTATTGCATTTGATCAGAAACAATGATCAACTGTGAAAGAATGGATTGGGAAGGACCCAAGGGAATTGGATCAGGTCATACCAGAGAAAATTTAGCCATTTTGCTACAGCACAAGGAATCTGAACTTGCGGCCTGTGTGTTTCGGATTCCTTCATGTCCAGAGGCACATTTCTCAGGCTTCTTCACTGCCTGCTTCGAGGATTGTCTTCCGTTACCATCATTGGGTCCTTTATCGGGTGCGTCCCACAGGATGTAGACTCGAACAAGCCTGGGAATTTTCCAGTTCTTGACTTTGACTAGAAGTAAATCACTGACCAACATGTATGTGCGGCAGCCGTGGGGCATCACAAGATATCCTATTTGCCCACAAGTTTGCTAGCTTGCTGAAGTAATGGTCACCATGCCAGACCACCTGTTTTATATCTGGTTCATACATGGAGATAAAATTGTAACATTCTGCGCATTCAAGAACAATGGGTGGATGAAATTTATACCCTTTAAATACACACCTGGTAGCACTTCAAAAGGTAACAAAGATAATCTACAAAAATGTGCCTCTTGATTAGAAACATGGCTTTGTAGAATGTGTGCGCTCAGCTCAGAAATAAATTTTATTGATTCAAGCAGTTCCGCAGTCACCACCTTTAGTTCTCCAAAGCTTTCAGAGATAATTTCAAGAGCTTGTTTTAATGTGGAATCTTTCCACGCCTCCATGGACTTCTTTATGCAGGTGATGAACACCCTAGAATCTTCTGGATTTAAAAGGATCCAAGCCTTGTACAGCCTAACTGAGGCACTGAAGATTTCTACAATCCTGTAGATCTCTCCAAGGGCCAAAAAGTATTGTTGTCCTGGAGAACACAAAAACGTGATTTTGCAGTGCAATTTGATAACAAAAAGTAAGCAATCATGGGTCAGATGTTACCTCGAGATTCTGATAATAATTCTTTCTGGATATTAGCATGGCATGCTTGTGACCAAATAACAGCACCATGCTGCAACTCTTTCTCACAAGCTGAAACCATCTTAGACCATGAAATTATGTAACTACGTTGCTCCTCATACGAAGCCAACGTCAAGATATGGAGGATATACGAAGCATGCTCAAAAAGCCACATAGCTGAGCTCAAGTCCTTCTCTGCCTATTTAAAATATCACAGAAGTTTAGCTCCCATAATATCAAAGGAAGAGTTGCCATTAACAGTTCTCACCAAGTTACACCAGTAGAAGGTAAAGACAATGTATCACAAAAATGGTCATAAACAGATCTAATAAAAATATGCAATATCTGTATGAGTAAATTGAAAACAGGATCGACACAGTTTTAATTTTTCCCCCAGGGTTACGACATTGTGACCACACACAATTCCAAGAGAGACATAATTAGGAATATCAAGACACTGTGCAAGGGTAATGAGATTCCTTTCAGATCCTCCTAAATAGTTGGTTTAAGATGGAAAACATCAGACCTGGCAAGCAATCTAGCCAAACAGCATATAGACCGATGTGGTTCACTGGACAATTGCTTAAAGCCTTAAATGGATCTTGAATGTTAATGTAAGATGGTTGTTCTTGAGCTTCTGACTGTTCTCCATTTTGAACCTGTGATGCGCAGCGGAGGACGGAACAATCCAAATTCCTATACCCTTCTGAGACAGACAAGGATGCCAAGGAGACAGCTACTTCTTTAAAGTTTGAACCACCTTATGCACATCTTCAATTTTAAATTGTCAAACCAATAAAAAAATCCCAAATACTTTGTCATTGTCAGTCAACATAAAAGTTGCATATTTATGTGCGCTGTTCGTGCACCAAAGAGGTTGCTCCAACAGGTAGATTTTAAAGAGGTGAAGACAAAAAAAGTATAGGGAAAACACTGTTTCAAAAGAGAGATGATACCATCGTGAATGCTATTTTAGTGCAAATCAAAGGAGGACATGAGACATGATGTCTTCACGATCTTTTTAGTCCCTACCACCTAGACCTTCATTGCTGCCATATAAACCTAGTCTGTGTTTCTGACAAGTTATTCCAGCTTTAAAAGCAATGATGAACATGATCAATGTGGTTTTGACTAATATCAGGGAACATCAGAGGAGTAAACAACATAGAAAGATGAAGATCACAAACCTCATGAAATGAGTATGCAGAAATTTTTTTTGGACAAAATATGTCAAATAGCTGTTAATCAGCATGATTAAGCTGTAGAGAGGCCTTTTTAAATTCAAATAACCAAGGAAACTCAGGTTGAATTGGTTTGGCTTGGAAGGAAAAATTTCCAAGCTAAAACAGACCGAGTGGCTAAAAAAAGTGAACCAAACTGAACCAAAAAGCTCGATTTAGTTCATTTTGGTTTGGTTCAAACTACTTTAGAGCACCCAGACTCGAGCCTGGATGCACGTTGTTGGGCCAGCCACCTAGCATAGCACCTGGGTATTCCTGGCCCACATGCATTGCTGTATGTGGTCGAGCTCCGTCCCCTTGTTCTAGTTCCACATTGGAAAATGATGGAAAGGAGGAGGTGAGTAGAGCTTCCAAAAGGTACTCCCACTCCTAACCGAGGAAGGCCCTCCTTGGCTCAACTCAGGGCTGGGCCATGACCAAGGCCATATTCACCAGCCACGATATTTCAAGGGATATGTTTTCAACAGTAAGGCATACAAAGTTCTTAATAGAAAAGGTTAAATATTTCAGCTTCTTCAGTTCGGTATCATTTCTACAGTTCGGAAATATTTTGAAGCCAAACTAAACGGAATTGATCATCCAAACTGAATCACCCAAACTGAACCAGACCAAAAATTTGGTTTGGTTCAATTAAGTGTTTTTGGTTTGAAAGAAGGACCATCCCTAGTTGCAATTTGATTTTATTCGTATATCAATGTTACACATGTCACTAACATACAAGTGTAGACCCATATACAAGGATAGCTTAAGAAAAGATAACCTAGACCATGAAACAAAGAATCCGATAGTCTACCAGCACTATGATTGAAGGCAATCGACACTCCCAAAAACAGTAGATTCTTCATCTGCTATCAAGGAGCTCATAACATTTTCTAGCTAAGCATATACTTCATCCCTTGAAAACTGGAGAAACAATATAGTTAAATAAATTAGTAAATAAAATATGTATATGTCAACTAGTAAACTGTTGTCGCGAGAACATGAGATACATGTCAACTTGTAAACTGTTACTGTGAAATAGAAGGGTACAATGGTAAACATGCCAACTATTCAGGCACCATCTTTGTAGTTCTCAATCAGTCAATTTCACTCAGCAACTCTGTTATCTTCAACTTCTTAACATAAGATAGCTTTAGGACGTGAATCTCAGATTTCAGGTTTAAGACTTCAGTGTTATCAGATGCAACCTTAGCCCATGTTGTCACAGATGTTGCATTGTTGTTGGGAACATACCCACGGATGATCCAAGGACCCTCAGATGATATACAGGAGAGGCTGTCAATATATTAATGGCGACAATCTCAACTTTCATCCCTGAATAAGGAATTTAATGTTCACTGGTGTCAGGGGCTACCACTGCCCAAGAATAGGGGGATCTATGGCCTCCATCAGCAGTGAATAGAACTGCAAACTCCAACTCCAAGAAAGTAGAACTGCAGTCTCCAGGAAAGGCCCTTTGGCATCATCACCATCTCCAGCTATCTTCCTGCTCCCAGTAAATGACTTAGCACTCTAAGCATCTCTAGTAGCTGGCCCACCTTGGTGATTTCTCAGACATGCCATCTAACAGTCTGCTCCCAAGTTTCCGCATCACAGGCATTCACAAACAAATTAGAATAAGAGGACCTGAAGGGATAACACCATACCAAGATTTAGATTAGAACTGTTGTGGACACCAAAAATTGCACACCCAGATATCCTGTTCGGCCCGGCATCAACAACAGAGCCGAGTGAAGAAGCCCCGGAGAGACGGGTCATCCGGATTCCCCGAACATGCACACACTGCCGTGAGACTGTCTCCGGAGTCACGACAGTGAAAAGAAATCAACCACCAAGAGCCCCACAATCCATGGACCTCGGAGAAAATCAAAGGGGCCACAACTCGCGCTCACAACGGGCTCAGAACCGCCCATTTAGCCCTTCAGCGGCACCCCCCCAACGGCCTTCAGCGGCACGCCCCCAATGGCCTTCAGCGGAACACCCTCTGCCCTGTTCAACGGCACGCCCCTTGCCCTGCTCAGCGGCACGCCCCCTTTGGCCCTCAGCGGCACGCCTTTTGCCCCCTTCAACGGCACGCTTGGGCAGCCCTTCAGCGGCACGGCCTTTGGCCCTCCCAGCGGCACACTTCTTGAGCCCGCCAGCGGCACAACGTTAAGGTATTTCAACGGCCGAACGACGTGATGCCCATGCCCTACGGATCTTCGGCGCGCAGTGAGCTGTCCGAGGTGTCAACCGGAGGTTAGGCCACGCAGGCTACTCCCCTGACACCCAGGACGGGGGAAGTCAAACCCCATGATGGCCCAACACTTCCCGCCTCCAACTGCCTTGCTCGAGGGCTCCCGCTGCTGGGAGTATAAAACCACTCCCATTCCGGCGAAGAGAGGAGGGAGAGGGACGGGGAGAAGAGACGAACAGAAAGAGCCACCTACGAGAAGGAGAAGAGAGAAGAGAAGGGCGAGGGCTCCGACGTGGAGTCTTCCGACAACCACCAGGCAAAGAGAAGAGAGTAAGAGAGAGAGAGGGCTTGATGTAGCAGGGGAAGGTGGGGGAAAGAGCAGCGGACGGTCGTCCCTCCCTCGATCCCCAACACATCCTCTTCTTTTGTTCTTTGTTTTCTCCTTCTCCGTTCTTTTGTTCTTTGGTTTTCTTTCTTGCCCGTAGCTTTAGCTCGGGCGTGTTTTGTAATGCATGCGGACGGCTACGGCCCTTTGCTCCCCCATGAATGAAGATCGTCCCCCTCAGTGGGTTGTCTCTTTGTCTCGTTGGTTTTGAGCCACAGTGCGTTTGATCGTCTTTCCCTTTACTTTTCGGTGTTTGTGTTCATCCCTCATGCCGACGGTTTCCTCCGGATGTGGCATCATCTTGAATGGTTTGAGGTCACGAACCTCCCCCTGTAAAGCCCAGTGCCTTCACCTGTGTCTGCCCCTTTGAACCTTTTTTCCTCTTGCCGGAAGTCCCTGTGGGTTTGATCGGTCTAACACCCCGCCCCGTTAGCAGACCAACCCTTTTGGAGCCCTGTCCGGTGCACTTGCACTTTTCCCCAGCGGCACACCCTTCCGGCGTCTTGACCGACACACCTATAGTAGCCCCCCCCAGCGGTACACTCCCCCTGGGTGCCCCAGCGGCACACCTGGCCTCTCCCTAGCCCGGTACACCCCTCAAGCACCCTGTGCTCGTCCTTGGCCAGCACGCCTTGGCTAACCCCCCATACACCCTGTCCAGTCTTAGAGGTCTTCGGCTCGTTGTTTTCCCCGTGTTTTCCGAGGTTTTATTAAGGTGTTGCCGCCCTCGGGCGCCCACCTCCAGTTTTCGGGTTCCGCCACTCCATGTGGGCGCGTTCCCTTTATCTCCCTTACGCCCGGGTCAAGGGGAGATGCTGCCGAATTTTTGTTAGAAAATAATAAGACGTTAAAAGGTAAAAGAATGCAACAAACAAATGGGATAATAAATACACACCAAAAGACAACAAAAGCAACAAATAAATAGAGCAACAACAGATTGCAAGAAGAAGGAGAAAAGATTTGTATAAAACTACGCAAAAATCAAAGAAAAGAAGAAAAGAAAAGCCTTAAAAACAAGTAACAGAGGAGTGGGCCTTCATCGACACGTCTGTCCCAGCCTTCGCCGGTACGCCCTCCACCCTCGTTGGCCACCCTCGTTGGCCGGTACACCTCTAACCTTCCTTCAGCGGTACGCTCTAACAACCCTTCAACGACACACCTTCTCGGCCCTTCAGCGGCACACTCCTCTCACCCTCCGAAGTGGAACACAATGTATAGACTTGGCAGATTGATGCACGAACACAGCAACAAGCAATATATAGACTTTGAGCTGCAGTCAATGGACAATGTACAGACTTTGAGCTTGCCAACGTATAGACTTTGAGCTGCAGCCAATGGACAACGTACAGACTTTGAGCTGGCCAATGTATAGACTCTGGGTTGCATCAAATGGGCAATGTACAGACTTTGAGCTGCAGTCAATGGGCAATGTACAGACTTTGAGCTGGCCAACGTATAGACTTTGAGCTGCAGCAAATGGACAACGTACAGACTTTGAGCTGGCCAACGTATAGACTTTGAGCTGCATCAAATGGACAACGTACAGACTTTGAGCTGGCCAACGTATAGACTTTGAGCTGCAGCAAATGGACAACGTACAGACTTTGAGCTGGCCAACGTATAGACTTTGAGCTGCATCAAATGGACAACGTACAGACTTTGAGCTGGCCAACGTATAGACTTTGAGCTGCAGCAAATAGACAACGTATAGACTTTGAGCTGGCCAACGCATAGACTTTGAGCTGCATCAAATAGACAATGTACAGACTTTGAGCTGGCCATTGTATAGACTTTGAGCTGCAGCAAATGGATAATGTACAGACTTTGAGCTGAAGGATGTATAGACCTTATGTGCTGGTTGCACAGACAATGTACAGACTTTGAGCTGATGGACGTATAGACTTTGTATGCATGCAGCCATCTGATGTACAGACTTGATGTTGCAGCAACCAGCCAGTGTATAGACTTTGGGCTGATGGGCGTACAGACTTTGTGTGCATGCAGCCAGCCGATGTACAGACATTGTATTGCAGGAACCATCCAGTGTGCTGACTTTGAGCTGCTGAATACAGCCAATGTATAGACTCTGGGCTGATGAATGTACAGACTTTGGGCTGATGAATGTACAGACTTTGAGCCGATGAATCAGCAAATGTATAGACTTTGAGCTGATGAATGCAGCCAATGTACAGACTTTGGGCTGATGAATGTACAGACTTTGAGCCGATGAATCAGAAAATGTATAGACTTTGAGCTGATGAATGCAGCCAACGTATAGACTTTGGGCTGATGAATGTACAGACTTTGTGCTGCAGTGACCAGCCAATGTACAGACTTTAGGCTGATGAATGTACAGGCTTTGTGTGCAGCAACCAGCCGATGTACAGACTTCGTGTCGCAGCGTCCAGCCAATGTATAGACTTTGGGCTGAGGGACGTTGTGAGACACGGAAAAAATCTAGATCGACTTTTATCGTAGATAAAAGGTAGATTTTCGTTCTTTTTGAAAAGAAACATCTCCCCCCCCCCATCTGAGTAGAAGGGTGATTCCGTGTGTGCGCATCGTATCAGACGATTTGGGTTCGAGTGCTGGACCTTTCCCCACTGACCGGAGTCAGTGTTGATTTACATCGGCCTAACGTCCGAACACCTTTGTTTAACTGTCAAAGAAGTCTCAAAAGTCTTCTACAGGGGTTCTGATGTTGAGGGCAAACTCTCTTGGAGGGTTCACAATGTCCACTCACTCACCACCGACCGACAGAAACAACGACCAAGTTAGGGTTTTTAACTGAGGCCATATTTGGGCAAAACCCTAGGATTTGAGAATATGAAGATGATTTAGGGGAAGCCATAGGCATTTTTGAAGTAAAAGAAATTTTATGGACCCCGAGGGCATTTTGGTAATTTTACCAACCCAAGGGTATTTTGATAATTTTTCAGGCCAGAGGCATTGCTGAGATTTCTGGGCTGGAATGGAGGTAGGACTGGATTCCTGACTCCCCAAGGCATGGAAGCCGTTTCTGGAGGGTTTCAAGGGCTCTGAGGCCATTTGTTAGGTCATAGGGGTATTTTGGTAATTTTACCAGACCCTAAACCTAGGTTTGAGATGATATCCGAGTGCTGGACTGAGCTGACAACACTTCCGGACCGAAGGAATGACAAGGGGCTTCATGGAAGGCACACATCTGTCAATTTAGCCGAAGGAGTGGTATATACACAATTTTGGAAAGCCAAGGGTCTTCATGCAATTTTCCCTCGAGGGTACACATGGAGCATGCTGAGTGCTTTTATAATTCCAGTGAGTACATGAGTTGTCGGCGAGTTGTCGACTGTACAAAAGTCCGCATTAGAGTGGGAGATAGGGACGTAGTCCCAATTACAAAAGATTGCAGGGTATAACTGCAAATTACAGGACTTTAGTCTCTTACGGTCCCGGGGAGGACATTTTTGTAATTCCGTCATTATAGGGACAGAACCACATAACTTAGTCGTCCCGGGACGTAAAGACTTACAAAACACGGCCCGCTGAGGGGCATAATTGCCAACATGGCCCACTGAGGGGCGTAATTACAAAAATACCCCGTAGGGGCATAAATACAAGGCCCGGGGACTTACCCCTCACAGGCCGAAACAAACATAACAATTCCTTGCGCGGTGCTCTTCTCGTAGAGGTTCCGTCCTCCTTTCCACTTGGACCCTTAGGGTCTATTTATAGAAGGCGGGAGGGCCCAGAAAGGTCAAATGAACGAATTTGTCCCGATTCTGTCAAGGTGGGGTGGCAAAAAACCATTTTGACCCCTCTGGATGTCAAAAAGGGCTGAATGACCCCTCTGGATGCCAAAAAGGGCTGAATGACCCCTCTGGATGTCAAAAAGGGCTGAATGACCCCTCTGGATGCCAAAAAAGGATGAATGACCCCTCTGGATGTCAAAAAGGGTTGAATGACCCCTCTGGATGCCAAAAAGAGATGAATGACCCCTCTGGATGCCAAAAAAGGATGAATGACCCCTCTGAGGGGGTTAAAAATCCTCCCTATTTTTTTTGATCACCGGAGAGAAAGGGGGGGATCGCGCGACCCCGGTGGGATGCCAGAGGGGTCGCGCGACCCCGGAGGGATGCCAGCGGGGTCGCGCGACCCCGCCAGTCCACAGTGGGGTTGCGCGACCCCGCCAGGTGGCTGGCGGGGTCGTGCGACCACCGCCGACCCCGGCGGGGTGGCCGCGGCCCCCTCTCGCGTCCGGGAGGGGTCGTTTGACCCTCGGGCATGCGTTTTGGCCCCTCTTCGCGCCGTTTTGCTCCGTTTATGTCAATCTGAGTTGAGAAGAAGCCGTGGTGACGCTGCGTGGGGAAGAATCTTTGCGCCCGTCCGTGCCGTGTGATACACTTGCTCGGCCGCTTTGACAGGCATGCATGCATATCTTCCTCTTAACTTCCATTGTCGCGATGCCACTTGTAATAATATGATCGGGCCGATAGACCCTAAATCGCGGAGGTACTCCGCAGTCCGACGACATCGGCGCTACACCGTATCTTTTTCGTCGGTTATTTCGGAATGAAATTCTCGAAGTATTTCGAGAAAATTACGGGTGCAACAGACGTACAGACTTCGTGTGTGCTAGCAGCCAGTGTACGGACTTTGAGTTGCAGTACATGGACAACGTACAGACTCTGCGTGTGTGCTAGCAGCCGATACACAGACTTTGAGTTGTAGCCAATAGATAATGTGCAGACTCTAGCAGGCGATGTACAGACTTTGAGTTCGCCCGGCACACCCTCTTCTACCTTCGCCGGCACACTCTCCTTGGTGCCTTCCCCGGTGCACCCTCTTCTACCTTCGCCGGCACACTCTCCTTGGTGCCTTCCCCGGCGCACCCTCTTCTACTTTCGCCAGCACACTCTCCTTGGTGCCTTCCCCGACGCATCCTCTTCTCCCTTCACCGGTACACCTTGGGACGCCCTCATCGGCACGCCCCCCCCCCCCCCATACCCCTTGCCGGTACACTCTCCAGCGGCCCTCTCTCTCTCTGGGAAACATACACATATAACATATAATGATGATGATATTGGTAGTAATAACAATGATAATAAATAAATTAATGGAAATTGTGATAAATAAAGAAATCCGAATATACGTAGGAAACAAACGAAAGAGTGGAACAGTGATGATAAAAAAATAATAATAAACAAAAGGGGGGAGAGGAAATCATTCGGAATAAATGCATAAAGAAGACATGAACAGCAAAAGGAAAGAGAGGAACATATAATTAAAATCTCAGATAAGAAAAAATGCTAGGGTCCACATTGCAGCCCCATCTCTCTCCGTGACCCGACGCAGAAGGAACATTAACGTCGCCCTCTCATGCCGGGCCCGAGTCTTGGGAATCATCCTGGCATGGTCAGGCCCTGACCTAGTCTTGGGCCGACATTCCAATCAGACCGGATTCGTTTCTCGCCCCGGAGCCCTTCCGAGCCGCTATTAAAATTGCCGTGCATTCGGCAGACATTTGAACGGATTCGCCCCGGTTTTCCGTCGCGTTGCTATCATGGACCCGTGTCCGAATATGAAAAGGGTCCACGAGTGACCGACATGGCTAATGGCTCGTATCCTGATGCGGACTTTAGTGTGATTTATTCCTGTCCCTTTCTCGCGCAGTTAGTATTATTTCTTTCGGCCGCAGGGCCCCTAATTTCGGCAACTAATCAAGGGTGTTCCCTCGTATGGGGGATGTAAATGACGTCATGACCTTTATGGCATGACGGGATCTGGTCCCGACACGAACCACACAATCGTCTGACGAAGTCAGATCGAGCGCACCATGGGCTCTTCGGAGCCCGAATAAATCGTCACTTTGTGACTGGCACGCCCACGCACTCAATAAACCAACAAACGAATAAAATAATTGTTAAATAAAAAGTGCGTCCACAACTGTGCACTTTTTTTTTTGAAAGTGGGTAATACCACTGAGTGTATTAAATGAAACGAAAGTGTACAAGTATAACAAAAGCTCTCAAAAAGAGACTCTATACAAAAGTTACACCAAGGCGGTGTGGAGCTATTTAACCACTCAAGAAAGCAAAAAGAGGTGAGTTAAGGGCATTCACATTATAAAGCACCTCCGCCCATTCCCTCACTCTAGTACAAATGAAAGAAATAAGAGAGTTTTCCACTCTAGTCTCTCTTATGAAGATCTTGTTGTTCCTTTCACACCAAAGAGACCATAGAGTGGCATGCAAAATAAGCCACCAAACAACACGATCACCTCTAAGGGGCCAACTCCTGCCCCACGACCTGATGAAGGACCGTACCTTCGACTGCTGGTCAATGACGCATCGAGATCTCAAAACCATCCCCTCCCACACAGCCTGTGAGAACTGACAACTTACAAAAAGGTGATCCACGGACTCGTCCTTCAGGCCACATAAACAACAGGTCGGCTAGATGCCCGGTAGGAAGCGTATGAACCTATCTCTGGTAGGAAGCCTCCCATGAAAAATCTTCCAGATCAGAAGCTTCACCTTCAACGGACTCCTCGGTCTCCAAATGTAGGGAGTGGAATCGTGTTGCATCCCGCCATCCGAAATGATTATGTAACCAGACCTAGCAGAGAAGGTCCTCTCCTTGCCCCACCTCCACGTCCATGCGTCCTCCAAGAGGGGGCGTGGGGCGAAGCAGAGGAGGAAAGTAAGAAGGTCCTGGAACTGCTTCAGCTCGGCACTGGTGAGGTCCCTCTTGAAAGTCGGCACCTTGAAGGAGAGGGTCAAAAACCCAGTCAACCGTCCCAAGAGGATCCGCTGAGATCGCTAACAAACTAAGAAAAGATATCTCTAATGTGAAGTCACCGCACCATTTGTCTTTCCAGAAAAGGCAATGGCTACCTTTCTCTAGACGGACTCGGACCCTGGAGGAAATGAAATCTCTACAAGAGAAGATGCCGCGCCAAATAGGAGACGTCTGGGTTGGAGCTGGAAAATCCAAGTCCCAAACTCTCCTCCTACCAAAGTAGCTCTACTTGATGAGCTATGCCCAAAGACCCTCATCCCCTACTCCCAGCCTCCATATCCACTTACTAAGAAGAGCCAAATTAAAGTCCCCCACATTCTTAATGCCAATGCCCTCTTGCTCCATAAGAGTAGCCACCCTTCCCCACCTACTGCCATGCCAACCCCTACACCTCCCCCCACTGCCATGCCAAAAGAACCATCCTTGAATAGCTTCAATTTTCTTCAGCATCGTCTTTGGGATGCGGAACACCGAGAGATAGTAGATAAGTAAACTATCCAACATCGATCTGCACAAGACTAGCCTACCCCCATCAGATAGAAGTCTCGTTTTCCAACCCGCCAGTCTAACCTCATATCATTGAATAATAGGAAACCAATGCGCACACGTAAGAGCTCCTAGGGAGAGGGGGAGCCCCAAATAAGAAATAGGGAAAGTCCCTGTCTGACAACCCAGAATCCAAGCGGTCCTGTGAAGTGGCCTGTCGTCCAAGTTAACCCCAACAATCACACTCTTGCTGAAGTTAACCTTCAAGCCAATAGTCTCCTCCAACAACTCCAACAAAATCCTAGCCACATACATCCGCCTCTCATCCTCCACCAGGAAAAGTATGGTATCATCGGCATACTGCAAGTGGGTGACCGAAAGTTCACCTCTCCCAACCTACAATCCTCTGATCAACCCTACAGCCTTTGCTCTCTGCCAAACCCTGCAAAGAACACTAGTTACTAGCACAAAGAGGAGGGGAGACATAGGATCTCCGTGCCTGAAGCCCTGCCACTGTGGAAGAAGTCGGCTTTCCATTAATAAGAACCGCAAAGAAGACAAAAGAAATGCAAGCCCTGATCCAACGGAGATGAAAACTGTGCTATTGCATCCTGACCACTAGTACAGCTTTGCATTGCAAATGATTGGAAATCACAATAGGCAAAATAATCAGTTATTAGGAGTGTACTCCAATAAAAGCAACATAGCCATTAGTTCTCCCTCAAAAAGGGTTCTATATCTTTTTATTGGAGAAGGCGCCCATAATTTTCAGGGACAAAGATTGTACATCATTTCTTATTTGGTTTTGCTACAGCCAGAAATAATTAACGCATAACTTCATGCTCTGGATATGCAGTTCCTTTGTAAAGAACCAAGACTATGGGAGCTGCAATTTCATAAATGCAAATAGTACTACCATAGAATCACTTTTCAAGGCCTCATTAGAATTCCCATACCATTACTTCTTAACATAACAGCTGCAGTGCACATATTATGAGACAATCAATATTCCGGGGATACGCAAAAGTAATTCAAAGAAAGAAGCTTAGTCAACTACCAGCTTGTACAACAGATCTGGGATGATACTCTTTCGCTGAAGATAACTAGCTTGCCATTTCTGAATTTATCTACACACAGGTATGCATTACTACCCATGTGTATTAAGCATACAAACATGATAATGGGCAATTCAGGGGTTCAAAAAGAAACAAAGAACAGGTAAGCACATACCAGTTGTATCTTTTCTGACACGCCATATTCCACGTCAAGGGCTTGGAAACATGGATTCCGAAGAAGTTTAAGCAGCTCACAACTAGTAAATTCATTTGGTGGACATTTCTCTATATGTTCACTTTCAAATGCTGCAATTCCCAGCTTTGAAAAAGCTACCTAAAGAGAAAAAAAGGAAGTGGAAAAGATAAATATAGTATTTTTTATAAAAGATATGGATGGTATAAAGATTTAGGAACAAAGGAAATGCTTAATGGCTCTAATGCTGAAAAGTGAAATTGTCATTATGAAGACAATGTATTCATAAGAATGGCAGAAGTTCACCTGCAAATAATCTCAAAATTTACATACAGCAACTAGAGATTTATGTGAATCAAAAAAATTGGAATTTCAGTTAATGCACAAGAAATCAAATTGTACTCATTGTAGCCACAAACAGGAAATAGAGAAGAAGCAAATTGTTTCATGCAACAAGAAGATTCTAAGTTAGAAAAATTGAAATATTTTTAGCACAATATAATTGCTCTTAGAGTGGGAAAGAGCTGACTTTGACAAGCTCAGGCTTAACTTAGTCAAACAAAGTTGACGTCAAGCTCAAGCCTGAGCATTATTTGAGCCTAGTTCACACGCTTGAGCTTGGCTCGACCTGGAAAACTCGAGTTTGAGCCCGACTGGATAGAAAAAAATCCAAATAAAATCATCAATTTTATAACTGAAACTAAATATTTTAGAGGGCCCAACAAATGTGCAACATGAGTTACAGACATGACACAAAGAAAGAAACGCAAGAGGAAGAAAGGAGTTGGGGGCTTGTTTATAGGTCTAACCCGTTCCATATTGTTAAAACCAGTAATGTGAGACTAAACCCCCTGAGAACTGATGTGGAGTTTTGTTTGAAGAAGGAAAAGTGGGGAACCAGCCTGTAAATGCCCCAGACCCACCATTGGCTTTGGTATTCCAGAGGGCTCCATCCATGTTTAACTAACTGAAATGGGTGGAGCCCATTATTCGTTTTAAAATTCTAAGATAAAATTTAGAGGTTTGATAAATGTTTGAATATTTAAATAGACTAAAATTAAAATAAATAATTATAATATCTATTCCGTTGGCTTGTGAGCTGGATGACCCAAGCTTCACTGGGCTTGAGCTTGGGTTGTTTGGTCAAATAAGCTGAGAAACCGAGACAAACTCAAGCAGCTTGACTCATTGCCAGTCCTAATTGGTCTTCAACATTTTAAAACACAATGACTGAATTAGGATTACCAAAAAGAAAACATCCCCATTACTTTCTATATGAAAAATGAATTACCTTCTAATCATAGATTTAAATCAGATTCTTTTTGAAAAAGGAAGTAGGCTGTACTACCAATTTTGTTGCAAAATAGAGGGAATGCAACCAAGCAGAAGGGAGGAGAGGTTCCTCATCCAGCTCTACAGAAAAAAAGGGGTGGGGTGAGAGAGAGAAAAGAGGTATTGATTAAATGTTTCTCACAACCCTACACAAAGTTTGCAAAGAAAATTTTAAAATAAATCTACACTAATTGTACAAAAAAATAGAGAGCAGATAGCTAAATATTCCCAATATAAACTTTAGTCCCTATCAGCTGCTTATTCACTGCTTAGCTCCTTAGGAAGCTTGCTCCTCATCCTCTTGAAGTAAAACCACATTTCTTAAGTTCTCCTAACGATACAATGTTCCCAAAGACCTGCCAGATCTCTTTACTGAGTGGACAGGAAGTAAAGAAGAGTTTCACTTGTTACACCACCGGGGAATGTTTTTTTTTAAAAAAAAAATCATGCCAGTCTCCATCAGACCTACATGTCTGCACAGCTAGATCGTTGATCGGACAAGAAAAAATAATTTAAAAAAATTGTATGCCCTTAATGGGCTGAAAGTAACAGGCCCATTATTTAGGCTATGCTAGGGTGTACAATCTTTTTTTTTATAGCCATCAGATCAATGATCGGACTATACGGACACGTAGCTCAGATGGGCCATGATACGATTTTCTTTTTGGAAAAAAAAATTGTGTACACCACCAGTGTGTAGGTAGTGAAATTCAATAAAGAGATGGTCAACATCCTCATTTGCTACATCACAAAGAGGTCAGCTGACATCATTTTCTTGAACTCATTTACTTCTACATGATTTGACCTTTACTGGGGATTTCCCCTTCCAAATCTCCTAAAACTTTGGAAACAGAAGCAGAATATGAGAGGGGAGGGGGGAACCGGAGGGAGGGGGCAGCCTCCCCTTTCCTAAATGATTTCAGTTCCGGCCCTTTGGCCCTTCACACGGTAATTGGTTTCATTGCTGAATGATTTCAATTCTCTTAACCCATCTTATTTGAAATGGATGGCACAAGTTTGGCCCATCAATAACAAGCAAGTAAGATGTCAATGTCAGCTTTTAGCAGTTTAAACAAGCTTTATTTCACTTAAACATAGATGTGTATGTACATAGGAATATGCAGAAAGCCTTACACTACCCTATTTTACCCATGCCGGGCTCTTTTTTAACAAATGTGGGCAGTACCACAATTGTGTTAAATATAAAAAGAACATGATGTATAAGTATAGACATTGCGCTGTCAAAAGATTCCTGTACAAAAAACTCCACACTAAGGCGGTGCAATCCTCACTAACCCCCCAACAAAAAGAAAAGAGAGGAGTTGCGTGACTCCACTTTACATAATTTTTTTGCCCATTCCCTCACTCCATCACAAATAAAAGATACGAAACATGTCCTTGATTCTTGCTTCACTTCTAAAACTTGCTATTCCTTTCTCCCCATAGAGCCCATAGTGTGACATGAAGAATGAGCCACCAGATCTGATTATCTCCCTTCAGAGTCCACCCCCTATGCCCGTTGCCGATTAGTTGTTGCACACTGTCTTGGGGTCGAATAGTGCAGTGGATCCTACTAGCGATCTTAGTCCATGCCTCCCTTGTAAATGTACATCCTATGAAGAGGTGATTAATGTTTTCCTCCTCATCCCCATATAGGCAGGAAAGAGTGGGTATGCCTTGAAGGAAAGAAGCAATCCTATCATGTGTGGGCAGCCAGCCATGTGATATCCTCCATATCAACAACTTCACTTTAAGGGGGCTTTTGAGAGTCCAAATCAACGGGGCCAGGTGGTGGCACACTCCTCCATCTAAGATGAAAGAGTAACTTGATCTATACTGAAAAACATCCCTCCTCCTACCTCCATCACCACATGTCGACATTGCTTGGCACTGGAGTGTAACCTAGAAGAAACAAGAGTCCCTCTAACTGATCCATCTCATCCAGTTTAAGATTCCTCCTACATATCGGTGCCCATGTTCCCCCCTAAAGTTGAGTGTCAAAGGTGTGACCCACTGATGCCGGAGGTGCAGTTGATATCGCAAAAAGCTTCGAGAATGTTGCCTCCAGGGTGAAATCCCCGCATCATCTATGCTTCCAGAACTAACACTTTTATCCACTGCCCAGCCGACTCGCACACTTGAGTTAATGATGTTACTACACTGAAGGATGTCTCTCCAAATGGGTGAAATATAGTGTGTAGATGTCAGGGTCAAGTCCAAACCCCTGACTCCACTATAGTACCTCTATTTGACTAACATGTAGCCATAGTCCACTCCCATCGGCTCCAAGTTTCCACAGCTATTTACATAGGAGGCTAGGTTGAAATCTCTAATATTTTGGATACACATACCTCCCATATTCTCACATATTCTGTCCCATGAGATATCATGCCAATCCCTGCAAATGTCTCCATTGCCGTGCTAGAAGAATCGAGCTTGAATAGACTCTAATTTCTTGGCCACTGCCTTCGGGATCCGGAAAATAGACAAGAAATATATTGGAAGACTGTCCAACACATATTTGCACAGCACCATTCTCCCCACGTAGGACAGGAGCCTCACCTTCCACCCTGTTAGTCTGGACTCACACTTGTGCACCATACTCTGCCAATCACTACAATGTAAAGTCCCTGGAGATAGCGGGAGGCCCAAATAAGATAAAGGAAAATCTCCTACATGACAACCTAATATCAATGCTGCTCTCCTGAGGGCTCTTTCCTCCATCCCCAGCAATGCGGCTCTTGATGAAATTCACCTTCAACCCACTGACTTCCTCTAACAGCTCCAGCGTCAACTTGGCTGCAAAGTTGGCTCTTATCCTCTGTTAGAAATAAGATGGTATCACCAGCATACTGTAGACGGCTAATGGCAACACCCGATCAGTCCTCCCAATTCCGCTCTCATCCACATCCTACTCAATGTTTGTGCTACCAAAACAAACAGTAAGGGGAGGGGACATGGGATCTCCCTGATAGAGTCCTCTGCCACTTTGAAAAGGAATAGTGAGCTGGCCATTAACTAGGATTACAAAGGAAGCTGAGCAGACACACTCCCGGATCCACCCAATCCACCTTTCATCAAAATTCATCCTCGCCAAGACCTTAAAGAGACATTTTCAACTAACATAGTCATATGTCTTTTCAAAGTCTAGCTTCAGAACCACTCTTCTCTTCCTTTGGGACTTCATGGCATGCAAGCACTTGGGATATCTTTTAAGCCAACGAGGTACCTTCAATCAGACCAGTAAAGCATTTGCTCGAATATCATAGTTTAAATCTCAAGAAAGATGCACCAGTACTGATAAATCCATGTGGAATTGCAGCTCCACTAATAATACAGGATATTTTACACAGATTAGGAATGGCTTTAACAATTGTGTAGCTCTTGTTGGCAAATAAAATAGCCTAACGCCCAAAGAAAAAATAAGTAAATGGCACTCATTCTCTGGAATTACAGTCCCCAACATCTTTAATGGCCATGTACCTGATTTTGAACAATTAGTTCAGCAGGTTGTAGTAACAAAATTCTTTCTGGAAATAATACCTACTTATTGGAGTTTTAAAATATAAAAAACCAAACTGATGTATTAAATTGTAAAAGACAAGACATGAAACGGAAATTTCTGTATTAGCAAACATAAAATGCAAAATAGACGACACACCTTGATCTCATCATCTGAGTACACTGCTTTTGGTTCTTCATCAGGAACCTCCTTCCCATCAGCCTTCTGATGTCATTTATTCAAGATTTAGAAAAAGATTGGAAAGAGCTTAATGAATAAAATTATCACAAGAGAAAAGCAAGACCTAAATTCTCCCTGACCTTACAATTATCAATATGATGAAGCACCAAGGTGCATGATTTTTGCTTCAGCCTAGAATAGAAATCCACAAATTTTGCTAGCTCTGCAGAAATGTCAAGATTATTCATGTTCTCACATAAACTCTTGTCTTGGATTTCTTCCATTTTCAAGCCGGCATATTTCAGATTGATATTATCAGTGCCTTGCAGAATCTCGTTTAATACTGCTGAATCCTGCCAACTACGAGTGCTCTGCTTAGAAGTAACAGCAGCCATGTTGCAGGAGTCATTGTACAAATTCAATACTAGATTATTGAAGCCAACAACTGAACAATCTTTGCCATGCTCTGATTCATTCACAATGGAATTAGGTCCATATTGACAGCCTTCAATAGTCAGAAAAGAATCACCAAAATCTTGGTTTCCATTGCTACAGTCAGAGCTGTGCAAATTCATCCGTTCATCGAACCCTATTTGTCCAAAACTCTGCAAAAACAGAAACACATTGAACTCTATGCAATAATCTTGGTTTCCATTCTATATATACATTGTTTTTTTTTAAAAAGTGAATGGTACCACAAATATATTAAAAAAGAGGGACCAACCACTTTCAAAAAAACACTTTGAGCTCTATGCAAAGAGCGAAGTCATGTACCATCAAAGTATCATTTTTAAATTGTGATGTGAAAAATTGCAGCAGTACTATTATACTACAAGAGAAACCTTTTTGAAAGGAGGATGGCACACCATATTTCACTAATAATCAGAAAACTGGGAACTACAGTTCTGGTCTCTGTATGAAGGCAAAAGAGGAGGAGGAGAAAAGGAATACTATTCTGGAATCTCCATTTACGTAAAATTCAAGGTCAGTTATACCAATCAAAGCCAGAGTAAGCTACTTCACTGCCCAAACAACAAAGCAAAGTGGAGCTACTAGCCCAAGACCAAAATCTTAAATCCACCAAACCTCAGTCTCATAAATAAAAAAGACTGTGTGTCCCATGGTCCTACTTGTTCTTTTTTCTGAGGGTGGTTGAGCACCATGTTTCATTGAAATGAAGAAAACCAAGATACCAAAAAAAATGAAGCAGCACAGAAGTCCACAAACTATCAACATGATAGCTTATCCTCACAGAAAAAAACCTGAAAAATAAATAACAGCGAAGGGGGCAGAAGGAAATCCCCTCAGAGCCACAGACCCAGTAACACCCCTGAAAAAAGAAAACCTCTCAAGGAGGTAATGAGAACAAAGGAGCAATGTCTGAAACGATTGATAATTTTCTTCATGCAAGATCCCATTGATGGAGGACCGATCTTCAACTAGCCTGACAGCCCTCTTCAAAATATCAGTTGGAGTATTGCATGTCAGCTTGAAAGCTCTGCAATTTCTCTCTCCCTAGATTGACCATAAAACTTCATGTGGGATGATGAGCCATAATTTTTTGTGTCTCATATGCGGGCATGTATGCTCCCATCCATGCAAGAGATCCAGCACATTCCGAGGTTCCCACCAGAATGTGCCCAGTGCCTTCGCTAGGCCCTATTGTTCCTTTGGAACAACATAAAGTTCTTTCCTACAAATGACCAATTGTGGCATGAAGAATCAGCCACCTAATATGTCTGTCTTCATCCAAGCTCCTCTCTGTATTCCAACCTAGAATTAGTCTCCACAATGTTAGGTGTCCTCCACTCCATTGCCCAATAGGAAATAACTTCCCTGACAGACGGAGAGAAGGGACACAACCTCAAGAATGATCCATGGTCTCCTCACCTTCATAACAAAGATTGCATAATGCTGGATCGCTTCATGAAGCAAGCCAGACTATCATGTCGACAACCTCATGTTCGATGGTCTGCACATAAAGAATTTTACAAAATGTGAATTTTGGATGCTAGATGTGGCTCAACATGGGATGTCCTTTTACTCCCTAAAATGGTATGCTGACTTCACTGACAACCTTCTACTGCTTTCCCATAGACATTTCCATAGTGCTTCAGCCTGCATATCAAAAATAAACTCTTCTAGGGTACTCACTAAAAGTTCCCTAACAGCCCATTCTAAATAATTAAGAGAACATCTTTGTGAGTGCTCTATATTCACAATCTATCTTTCTAGAACCTCATATTTTGTCTCTATTCCCTAGGTTTAAAAATATACCTATGGACAGCACCTCATCCACTCGGAGAAACCCCTTCCATGAATAAGGGGTAAAATTTTCACCATAAAAAAAGGATAAGAAGTACTGCTGGCTGTGGGTGCGGCATATGTCCCAGATTTTACATCATCTATACTATTTCTACCTTATCACCTTTATTGGCGGTTTCAGATGTAGTTCCTCTGAAACCAGAACTTGGCTGCAAAATCTAGTAATGTGTTTAGATATCTCAGCAAACTGTTCACAAATAATTGCAAAAACACAGAGAGTCAATTGGCCGAGAGGCAAACTGAACAAACTGGAGCAGAAACATCCAGGAGCGGTCCAGTTCAGTATTTTTGTCGTTGGACAGAGAAAAATATCATAAAAAAATAAAAAAATTAAAGGTTTCTGGTAACTTTTCCCGGTCTACTTTCACTAATTTTGGAGTTATTCATTAACAGGATTTTGTGCAATCTTTCACATGTTGCTAAGCCGTGCATATGCCATCTGCATGTTACCCTGCCACCCCTGTAAAATGTCAAAGTTCTTTTTCTCCCTTCCCACTCCTCTTCCTTTTCAAACGCCAATGGACTCCAACAAGGCCTCTCCTCAATAGCCATTGGCATGGGGAACATAGACAGCCAACCATCAATTCAATTCCTTTTCTGCTTCCACAAGAACAGGCCAGCAATAGTCATGCATTGCCTTGACCAGCTGGTTCCCACTTCAAAAAAGAACCAGGCTGGTCCAGCTCATTAAACTGGTTTTCGATTCATTGAATGATTAAGGTAATAGTGTTCACAAAGGAGAAAAACCTGATTTAAACTTTTGGTAATAGAGTACAGAAAAAGAATAACCCTGACTAACATCCCCACAGAAAGAAACTTTTCTCTCTCATTTTCTATCAATAATAGAAACCATTAGGGTGAGTTTGATAACGGGTTAGGTTAGGGGCGGGTGGCCTACCCGGGGTGGCCCACTCAACCCCTAACCGTAACCGGGGTGGATTAACTCATTCCACCTATTTCCTAGGAATGAGTTAATCCACTTTAACCCTATCCGACCCCGGTTAAGAAAAAAATATCAAACAAGAAAAAACCCACCCGACCCCGGTTAACCTACCCTACCCGGGCTTAACCGGTTGTCAAACAGGCCCTTCGAGTTTCCCCATTCCAATTGATAACTTTTGTCAGTAGAGAACTCCGCATGTTTACCTTTGACACAACAATTGCACGGATGTGAACTCTGAATGTTCTAATGCTTCAGTAGGATCTCATGAACATTACCAACTCTTCTTTTACATGATATTAATGGCACAAAAACTATCAATAAAAGAAAAGAAATGTACAACAAACAAGAAATTTACAGCTAATTAGCAACAAAGAGAGCTCCCTACACTATATAACAATTTACAAAGTAACCGCAGCAGCTTTAACAAGGAATCCTTTGTCATGACCATTTTTTCATTTTCTTTTGCAACGTTCTACTTCAGATAGTCTATGGCAGTCACTAAGTCCCTCATTAAAAAAAAAAATCCATGACTTCAGTATACACTCCACACCAAATCTGGATTGTTTAATTCCCTTCCTACAAACGTACAAACAAGTATATTGAAAAGGAAAGCAAATGCATACCATCATGAAATTTGTCATTACATATGCAAATTCGCTTAAAAACCAGAAACTTTTTGACCTTTTCGCAGTCAAAAGATAGAGAAACAAAAGAAAAATGCAAGATGGGAATTATGAAGCTGTAAAGATTATACTAAAAGCAATTGATGCATTACCTCAGGCTCAGTTTTGGAGGATGCATCTTTGAATTCCCAGAAACTGTCATCAAGGCTTGTGTCCCCATGGACCACATTGGTATTCAACCCATTCTCAATATTGGCATGCTCAAAGTTGTGGCGCACATTTGAGGCAAAACCATTACAACCATTGTCCGCAGATTGGAAATCAAAACCATCGACAGTGGTATCATGTGACACAAATGTATTTCCCCATTCTCCATCACCGTTGACTCTGGATGGGAGGTTAGATCCCAGCATATTTTCACATTTCTGCCCATTGGACTTAGTATAATTATCAGAAGTCTGCAAAGCAAAATAATCAAAAAGAAAGAAAACAACATAGGTTACAATAAGCAGCTAGGTTGCTCCTGGAGAATAAAGAAAATAATTAAACCATGTCTTCTCAGGGACAATAGATACAAGATGAGAAGTCTACATTTGAAAATGGGTATGGAATTGAAGAAGAGATATAGAAGGAAAATAGGAAGCCAATTTAGATTTACAAAGAATGCTAAAAGGCATCAAGAATTCTTGGCCAGCTTTCTACTGCAATTAATATCTTTCAATTAATTGGTACCTTCCACTTTCAAAAACATATATATATAAAACCTTCAATGATTGGAAAAATCTAATCCCATGGGATTGTTGCAACTTGCAAATATATACATGAGGTAACACATTGCTTAATGCTCCAAGTGATTATTTAGATTTATTACAAAACTGAGAAGATTCACCAACCAATAACTAACAACACCTTCCAAAAGGTAATATCTTTCTCCTTTATTGTATTCTAGCAAATGTATATATTCCTTTTTTAATATTTACAGGTTGCATCTCTCTAGCAATTATTCCAGACTTCCCTGCAGATCTTCTGGTGGTGGTCAAGTTATGTGCCTCCAAAGTGGAGGATGCTCTCAAACCTCTAGGTTTCCAATAAGTTATCCTCATCTTAACCTATCCAAATGTCCCTCTAGCATTGTGTGTTCTAACAAACAATACTCAAAGAGTTAAGTACCATTTCCTTGGTAGAAATAAAAACATGAGAGCCAGTTCACTGGAAAGCCCACATGTGACAAGTTTGGTTAATTGCATGGAGAAATTTGAGATGGATAACAGGCAAAGGTAGCATCAGCTGCCTTGTGATAAGAAACTCAAAATGATGGATACAGTAAGTTGATCAGGTACCCAAGGATTTAAGCCATAATCTCTGTATTCACGGCAAAAGTAATGGAAGACCAGATAGACAATAAAAATTAAACGAAACATCCAATGCTACTGTTAGTCACATAAACAAACCAAATGGAAGCCAAGGCTAGGCTACTCTCCTATGGGGGGAGAGTGGTCTTATGTAAATCAGTGCTGTGCAGCTTACCTATCTATTTCCTCTCGATCTTCAAGATCCCTAAAACTGTGGCAAAGAAGCTGGACTCTATTCAAGCTAGATTCTTCTGGCACGTCAGCAGTGATAATGGAAGGGGTTGGCATGACATCTCATGGGGCAGAGTATCCAGAAGCAAAGAAACATGAGGAGTGGGTTTCAAGAACATCAGGGATTTTAACTTAGCACTTCTTTGCAAGTGGTTATGGAGGCTTAGAGTGGAAGATAGTGGGCTATGGCTCCACATTATCAGACAGAGGCATTATAGCAGGTCCAAAGTGTGGGATTTGACACCGCCCTCTCTACATAATGTCTCGCCGATTTGGAGAGGCATCATTCGGTGCAGTGACTTCATTGGATCCAGTGTTCGTGTCAGGCTGGATAATGGACAGAGGAGTCGGTTATGGAAGAACAGATGGTGCGGAGACTTCATACTTGAGGAGGCATATCCTAGGCTCTTTGCTATTGATGCTACACCTTTGGCTTCTGTGGCACATTCTTTTGACAGCCAGTTACTTGGAGGTACCTGGTCCCCTATTTTCAAGAGGAACCTTTTGGTTGAGGAGATGGATCAACTGGGGAGTTTGCTTTCTTTGCTCACTCAGTTCAAGCTGGTGGATAGTAGTGCTGACAGGTGGGGGTGGAGATGGGATAAGGTGGATGTGTTCTCAATCAGATCGACATACTCTCTTAGGGGGTGTGGGACCACTTTGTTCCTCAAGTATGGCACCCCAAGAGCCCTTTAAAGGTTAAATTGTTGATATGAAGGATATCTCACAACAGGCTGCCCACTTGTGATAAAATTGCACCCTTTTGTCAGGGCATTATCACCTTGTGTTGTTCATGCGGAAAGATGGAGGAGGACATCAACCATCTTTTTACAGAATGTTTCTATTCCCAGGAGGTACGGACCCGGATCGGGAGCATGATGCACCTCTCTTTGGGCCAGCCGCAAAGTGTGCATCAGCTACTCCTCAGTTGGCACAAGAGCTGAATCCTAAAAGGGGACAAGATCATCTGGTGGCTTATCCTTCACGCGACTTTGTGGGCTCTTTGGAGCTAGAGGAACAGTAGAATTTTCAGAGGGGAAGCTAGAGTGGAGGAGAGGATAGTCTTTTTTGTTTGTGAGAGAGTGTGTGAGTGGGCCAAACTCCTTTGTGGAGTCCCGCAACTCCTCTCTTTTTCTTTGTCGGGGGATAGGTCGAGAGATGCCCTCTTGGCAATGCCTTTTGTACAGGGTTCCTTTTGAAGCTGAAAGTTTACACTTGTAAATACCTTTTTTCCTTAATACAATAGTGGTACATCAACATTCAAAAAAAAAAACCAATGGATGCCAGGTGGCAGGGGAAATATCTGCAACATCATAAGATGCAATCCAGCAGCAACAAGGAAAACTTAAATTCCAAGGACAAGCCTATTTCATGACTTTAAAAAGAACATGCACTAGGAATTGGTGACCATTTATTGAAGAAATGTTGAGGACTTTAGCAAGTGGTAAGCTTGGCGCATAGGCTGAGGTTGGAAGGAAGGAAAACAGAAGACTGATCGACAGATAAAGCTGAAAACTTCACCCTTCAATCTGACGATTTGATTACTACCCACCTGGAATCCACTAACGGTATCTGTGGTTTTCACTTCAACTCCAGTAACACCAGCAAGCTCACCTTCCTTCTACACAATAAAAAGGAAAAAGAGAGACAAATGAACAAACACTAGCTCAATATAATAGAAAACGGACTGCTAAAAAATCATAGTATTGCAGTAATTTGTATGCCTTTGCTACCTCCACCAGAACACAATCACTGGAATCTCCAACATGCGAGCTTGAAAGTGCACCCTTAAACTCCCAGCAACTCTCATTAAACTCATCGTCGTCATTGTCACCACCATTGGTAAAATCAGAATTGTCCCCATTACCGCTACGAACCATCAAATTGTCACCACTGACATTGGTATTTCCATCAGTGGCTGGGGCAGCTTTGCCCATCTGGACGTACAAACTGGCAATCAGATCTTTGAGACCCTCGCCCTGAACAGAGACCAGGCCATTGCTTCCTAACGACTTGAAGTTGAAGGAAGACAATGTCCCCACTTTAAGAGTGGATATCTGACCATCTATTCTGTCTTCCCTGTCCTCTTCCCCAAACAGAGAAAGCAGGAGGGCACCGGAGAGCTTTTGCCATCCCTTATCAGCAACAACTGGCAGCACAGGGCAGATTGGTGCCGGATCTGCTGCGGAGACTGGGGTGCCTGGGAAGGGATTGAAGAACGAGGAGGAAGGAGGTGGCAGTGGTGGCAGGTTCACGGAGCTGAAGGGCAGGTGCTGGAGCGAGCTCTCGACAAAGTCACCCCACTCGTCATCCTCTTCGCCCACTGGCTCCTGTCATTCCTGCTGGTTAGAGCTGGTGTGGTCAGGGGAAATATGAGGAGAAGAAGTGGAAGTGGGGCAGCAGTGAACTTGAATTTTTTGAAATCATCGTCATTGTCAAAGTTGATGAATGTCAGAATAAAGGCAGCTGTCGCAGTTGGCATCGCTGGGGATGGGGGTTCGGTGGGGTGGCACTGCGGCAGCAGGCAGGGGGCAGGGTGGGAAGGTGCAGAGGTGAATGTGGAGGTGCTGGTGGTGGCTCTCATCCCTCACATTTCCTTTTCTTCTGTTCAAATCTGTATAGTTTATGCCGCAGAGGTATTAAAGTTGTTAGCCGACACAAGGAGTCAGAGGACGGATGACTCTGTGTTGGGTTTTGGGAGTGGGGATGGCGTCAACATGTGGACCCAACAACGTTGGATTCACCCTGGCACTGACTCCTTGTGTCAGCAAACCAGCAGAAGAGGGAACACAATCCAACTCAACATGTAGCTCATCAGGCTGCTGCCATGTGACAGATCTGCTGTAGATTATGCATATAGTGACTAACAAGTTCTGCGTGCTGACACAATACACCAAGTGATAAGAGAGTCCAAAGAATGGCTAGGCGCATTGCGCCATGGCACAGTAGATGGTCCCAGCAGCTAGCCAGTATACCTGTTCATTAATATTACTAGTTTAGTTCGTCACCAATAATTTGTTTCTGTTGACTGGCTGGGTTGTGATGACTGATGAGAAAAACTTGCCACTGTTTGATACATAAGTTGAGCATGTATGGGTGCAGTCTTAAGTTCATGATGCATACTTTTCACTGACACATTGCATCAAAATGGTTTTTCAATGTAAGAACTGTTGTCGGAAATACCACCTTCCAAAAAAACTGTCGGAAATAGATACTTCTTATTTTTTTGGAAAGTGGGTGGCACCACCACTATATTAAATGTAAAAAAGGAGGGATACACAAGTGTAAACAGTATGCTCCCAAAAGTCCCTATACAAGCAAAAACACATCACGGCAATGTGACCCACCCTATCCCTCTAGTAAAGCAAAAAAAGAGGAATTGTGTGAATCCACCTTACAAAGATGAACCCTAACTCTCTCATAAATAAAAGAAACAAGACCCTCCATCGCTCTAGCTTTTCTTTTGAATATCTTGTTATTCCTTTCTCCCCATAGCACCCATAGGGTGGCGTGGAGGATCAGTCACCAAATAGTTCTGTCTCCCTTCAGGTTCCACTGTCTAGCCACCCCCTCAAGAGCTGTCCCACACTCTCCTGTGGGCGAACCACACACTGAAGTCTATTTGCTATCCTGGCCCACGTCTCTCGAGAGAAGCTGGATCTTGTGAAGACATGATTCAAGATCTCCTCTTCATCCCCAGACAGGTAGCAGCAGGTAGGGATGTCCTGCAAGAAACAGGCAAGCCTATCACAAGTCAGTAGTCATCCATGTGAGATCCTCCATATCAATAGCTTGACTTTCAGTGGACTCTTGGGCTTCAAATTTGTGCTGCAAAGTGGCGGCGCATCCCACCGTCGGCAATAGGCTGATCTGATTGTGAATCCTCCCTCGTGCTCCCACCTCCACCACCACCTATTAGCACTATCTAGCCAAGGAGTATGGCCCAGAAGGAGCGTGAAGAGTCCCTCCAGCTGATTCATTTCCTTTGGCTTGAGATTCCTTCTGAAATGGGGGGTCCAAGTGCCTCCTGAGAGCTCTGGCTCAATAACTTGTGACACGGTGGCCAGGGGTGCAGTAGCAACGGCAAATAACAAGGGGAATGTAGCCTCCAAGGTGAAGTCCCCACACCATTTGTCCTTCCAAAACCTGCACGTCAGTCTGTTATGCCAACCTGACTTGAACACTGGTTGAAATGATGTCTGTGCGCTGCAAAATACCTCTCCATATGGGGGTGATATTATGCTGTGAATGTGTGCTTAGGTCCCAGACCCTGCTTCTGCCATAATACCTCTGCCCAATGACTTATACCCATAGCCCCTTCTTATTAGCCCCGAGCTTCTACAACCACCTCTGCATAGAAGATCCTAGTTGAAGTCTTTGACGTTTTTGATCCCCACTCCTCCCATGTTTTTTGCGCTCAGAGATTCTACCCCAAGTTATATCATGCTAGCCCCTACCTCTGTCTCCACTACCATACCAAAATAATCTAGCTTGGATTCCCTCAAGTTTTTTGGCAATCTTCTTCGGGATACAAACAATGGACAAATAATAGATGGACAAACTGTCCAAAACTAGCTTGGATAGCACTAATCTCCCTCTATAGGAGAGGAGCCTCGTCTTCCACCCTGCCAACCTGGACTAATATCTCTACACCACAGTCTATCAATCACAAAAATGTAACAACCTTGGAGAGAGCAGGAGCCCCAGATAAGGGAAAGGGAACTCTCCTATCCGGCACACTAAAATGAAAGCAGCTCTCTATATGGCCCCTTGTTCCATGTTCACTCCCACTATGTGCCTTTCGTTGAAGTTCACCTTAAGCCCACTGACTTTCTCCAATAGCTCCAACATCAACCTGACCACAAAAAATTGCCTCTAATCACTTGCTAGAAATAAGATGGCGTCATCACCATACTATAAGTGTGAGATGTGAGTGCCATCTGCTATCGTCTGGAAACCTAACATCAGCCCTAAGGCTTCTACCCTCAACCACATCCTGCTCAGAATATGTGCTACCAACACAAAGAGGAAGGGAGACAAAGAGCACCCTGGCGAAGCCCTCTTCCACTGTGAAACGGAGAGGATGCCCATCCATTTACTAAGACTATAAAGGAGGTAGAAGAGATGTAAACACGGATCCAGCCGATCCATCTCTTTCTGAAACCCATCTTAAAGGACATCAAACAAACACTACTAGTTGACCCGATCATATACTTTCCTGAAATCTAGCTTGAGGACCACTCCTTTCTTTCTCTGAGTCTTCATTGCATGCAAACATTCATGGGCCACCATAAAAAATTTTCGGATATGCCAACCCCTGAAGAACACCCCCTAGAAACCACTGATCATGCTGTCAATCACTACATGTAATCTCCCAGCTAGGGCCTTCGTGATAATTTTATAAGTACCATTTTAAAGGCTAATGAGCCTTAAGTCCAAGAAGCATTGGGCACCTTGCTTCTTGGGGATGAGGACTAAATTGGTATTATTAATGCCCCTCAAGTGTGCCCTACCCTCCTAAAACTCTCCCATTGCTGCCATGAAGTCTTTCTTAATGATGTGCCAACACCTTTGAAAGAAAGCTAAGGGGAAGCTATCTGACCCTATCATCGGCCTTCTCAAAATCCAGCTTAAGGACTACTCTCTGAGTCTTCGTGACAAATAAGCACGCATGAGCCACCTAAAAATTGTCCTGGATATGTCTCCTCCTGATGAAAGCTCCCTGAAAATAACTGATCACCCTCTTCAAAACTCTATCCAACTTCCGTGCCAACAACTTGGTGATAATCTTGTAGGTGCCATTCAACAAACTAATGGGTCTTAAATCTCGAAAATCTTGGGCTCCTTGCTTCTTAGGAATAAGGACCAGGAAGGTTTTGTCGATGCCCCCCAAATGCGCCCTCCCCTCTTGGAACTCCCTCATAGCTGCCATAAGCTCAACTTTAATGACGTCCCAACACTTTTGGAAGAAGGCCAACGGGAAACTATCTAGCCCTGGAACTCTATCCCCTACAAGAGAGAAGACTGTCTGGCGAACCTCCTCTGAAAAACTCTGAGAGATAGCATCCCTCTCCTCAAGTGATATCTGGGGAAAGAGATCATCTATAATTCTCGGCCTAAAGTGGTCCTCCTTTGTAACAACCTAAAGTAGTAGTCCCTTTCCAACCCCCTGATATGCTCATCCGAAGACACAGAGAGCTCCCCCCACCCTGATGCAACTGATGGGGTTAACTCTCCTCCATGTTGAGGCAATGTGCTGAAAATAAGTTGTATTCATGTCCCCCTCTTTGATCCATCTGTCCCTCGATGTTTGCCTCTAGTAAATTTCCTGCCTAGAGAAGATCTCATTAAACTGGCCCATGAGAGAATCCCTTAAACTCTTGTCATCTGCCTCCATAAACCCTGCCTCCTCCAAACAGTCCAAAGCCTCTATATGTTAAAGAATCCTGTCCTTTGTTGTCCTCCCAGAGATGGTTTTGTCGACCCCCCTAGCCTTGAGGACCTGGGCAATATGCCTCAGCTTCAACACCAACATAGCCATGGCAGATCTACCAGCAACCTGTGAAGTCCATGCTCCCCAGACCGTGTCTATAAAATCTACCTCCCTGAACTAGAGTTACTCTACTCTGAAGCTCAAACTCCTATCCTGCAGACAGTTGGTCTTCAACAGAGTGGGCTTGTAGTCTGACACTGATCTGGCCAAAGGAATCACCTACACATGGGGAAAGTGGTCCTCCCAATCCACATAGACCAAGAATCTATCTAACTTGGAGCAAGAAGCATTAGCTCTCATATTAGACCAAGTGAACTGACCATGTGCCACGCTGATGTCCACCAAAGCCGCCTCCTCAATGAAGGTAAAGAAGTCCTCCATATCCCCTGCATGGACATTCTCCCCCGTCCTCTCCCAAAGGGTAGCCATCACGTTAAAATCCCCATCAACACACCAAGGCCTGCCTGAGGATAGGTGATAGCTGACCAACTCCTCTCACAGGAGCTGCTTCTCCTCCCTGCTTTGTGGGCCATACACTCTGGTGAAGTCCCAAGAGAAGTCATCCCTCACATTAATGAGGTGTAAGGAGATGGCCCACCTGCTAACATGTCTATCTATAGGATCATAACCCCCCCGAACCTGCCCACAACTGGAGACACCCCCCTCCCTGGTAAGTCTAACACCCCCTAACTCCCTCACAAGAGATTAACCATCTCCTTCACACTTTATCTCTTGGATGCAAAGGATGTCAATCTTACACCTCCTAATTAGCTCTTTCACCGCCCTCTTCTTCTCCCCGCCCCTTAGCCCCCTCACGTTCCATGAGACAATCCTCATGAGGACACTGGGAAACTCCTCTCCTCCCTACCCCCCTCCCCCTCCCTACCCCCTCTCTGCTGCGGCCTCTCTGGCATGGTTTGCCATATCGGATCTCGACTTCGTCCCGGGGGGGTCGGAGAGAAGAGATTTCGGAGAGATCTCAAAAAAATCTCGAGAGACCGGGTTCGATGATTTCAGAATGTTTTTCACATATATAAGCTATTTCTCAAAAATCATATTTTTTTGTACTAGCCACTCAATTTCACAAATATGTTTTTGTAATTGACAACTCAACTTTACCAAATAAAGAATAACGATAACATGAAAAAATCAAATAACTCTCCATCTATCTCTATCTCCCTCTCTCTCTCAGTCTCTCTCAGTCTCCCCCCCTCTCTATATCTGTCTCCCTCCCTCTCTCTCTCTCTCAGTCTCTCTCTGTCTCCCCCGTCTCCGTCTTTGTCTCCCCCCTCTCTCTATATATGTCTCTCTCTCTGTCCCTCTCTCTCTCTCAGTCTCACTGTCTCTCTCGTCTCCGTCTCCCCCCTCTCTCTATATTTGTCTCCCTCTCTCTCTCTCTTTCTCAGTCTCTCTCCGTCTCCCCCTTCGTTGTCTCCCTCTATCTCAAACAGATAAGGGGGAGACGGAGGGGGGAGAGAGAGACAGAGAGAGAGGGTGGGAGACAGAGGTTGAGAGACAGAGAGAGAGAGAGGGAGACAGAGAAAGAGAGTGAGTGTGGGAGGCGGAGAGAGAGAGAGGGTGGGAGACAGAGAGATTGAGAGAGAGGGTGAGAGACAGAGAGAGAAAGTGTGAGAGTGGGAGACGGAGAGAGAGAGAGAGAGGGTGGGTGGGAGATAGAGAGAGAGGGCGGGAGGAGAGAGATAGGGGGAGAGATAGATAGAGAGGGACAAAGAGAGAAGGTGGGAGACAGAGAGAGCACGAGAGGAGAGACTGAGAGGAAGAAAGACAGAGAGAGATAAAGAGAGAGAGGGGGTGGGAGACAGAGAGAGGGCCGGAGGAGACTCGGGAGAGAGACGGGAGGGAGAAAAAGAGAGAGAGAGAGGATGGGATCTCCCTCCCTCCCTCCCTTTCTCTCTCTCTGTCTTACACACACACACCTACGGAGAGATGGAGGGAGATAGATGGGGAAGCAGGAGGATCGTGGGGGAGATGAGAGAAACGCACACCGGAGAGAGGGGGAGACACCCGAGCCTGATCACCCGTCCACTTGGAGATCCAACGCCGGCGAACTAGGTCGTACACCTCTCGCCGGTGATTGAGTCAACCGGCCTGCGGGGAGAGCCACCTAGGGCGGTTCCGGCGAGCTTGTACAAGGAGACGCAGTGAGTGTCGGGGTGAGAGAGAGAGGGCTCGACCGGGGGGCGGAGGGTTTAAAGGTTACAAGCCTTCACCGGTTCGGGGGAGGGGAGGTTTAATGCCGGTTCACACGGACGCGCTCGGGGTATCGGCCTTTCCTTTTCTCGCAGAAGCGGCGAGACAGAGATCTCAGCGAGATCTCGCGAGAGGACATTCCATGCTCTCTGCCTGCAAGATAATAGCACACCACCTCTTCCTGATCTTGGTGAACGCACATTGCACATCTTTGTCTACACCAACTTCAAATGAAATCCCCACCTTGAGTGCCAACTCCTTCACCTAGCTCCATAGTAATTTTTTCAATGACCCCCACCATCTCCGTCACTGCCTCCCTCCCCAGGTAGGTACCTCCCTTCTGCTCCACACCTCCAGGAAGAAGGGCTACAACCCCCCTCGAAACCTCCGGGATAACTTCCTCCCCCTCTGACCCAACCTCCTCCCCAAGTGGTGGCAGTGCAAGGTTCTACACTAGCTCTTGCTGGTCACCATCACCGAGCGCAGGCGAGCAAGGGCAGAAAGCATCCTCCTCTCCAACCACGGCGGCACCAGACAACGTTGGGGCTGTAGACGGGCCACCGAACGACGCTGGGGCTGCAGACGGGCCACGCCGCTAGAGACAGGGCCCTTGTAACCGCTGTGAGAGGGCCCCGACCAGAACTAGGCTTGGCCACCCCCAGCTAATTGGCTGCCCCAGTCGGCCGGATCTACCCCTTGGAGCCAAACCCACCAGAAACCACCTTCGTCGCCTGCTGACACAGGGGGAGAAGAGGCCCAACTAAACAAGAATGTCTAGGCTCCACCAGGCCCCCGGTTAGCAGCTCCGACAACGACTGCACACGCTGGGACCCAAACCTAGGGGGCTAGCCACTGGCCCATCCCTTGTCGCCCCTAAGGCCAAGAGTGGACGTTTCCCATCGCGACGATGGTGGCCAGAGCTCAGATTGAGGGCCACTGGCGGCGAGGCGTTGGCAATCGGCAGGAGGCGCTTCCCGTCTAGACGACCGGGGCTACGAAGACCAGAGGCCGTCGGAACTGGCCTAGGAGGGCAGCCATGAGAAACCGGTGCGTCGATCGGGTTGAGAAGACGACCCAAAACAGGTCTAGGAGACCCGATAATCCCGCTCGACCCGGATTCGGGTAAGTTGCAAGTTACCAGGTTGAAAATCGGGCCTCACAACATTGGCCCTACTGAGCCGGCCCGCCCACTCGGTTCTACACTTCCACACCTGCCCGGCCCAATATTCCCTTGCCCAGGCCCGCTCGGCCCAACGTGGACTAGGGATCTGTTCGAAATTTGAACGCCCGCCAAGAGGTCATCCCCTACCTCTGGACTGGGCGATGGTTGCCCTAAGAGCACCTATAGCCGCCGCTCTTCCTCCCACACGGGCTCGCCGATGGTCACCCGAACGACAACATCCCGTCATTTAAAAGAGAAAACAATAGCCGAAGGGGCCTGGAGAGCACCCGGAGCGGCAATGATGGCCGCCACCGTGTTCACCCTGTAGTTTGGAACGACCCGCACCGTACCAACCTCCAATTCTCCAAATGGTCTGGCCAAGAAACTGATTCCGGTGTCATCACATAGGCACAGTGGCACACTTGCAAACCTGACCCAACAAGTGGACCTCTCCGTGGTGGAGAAAGTTCCCCATTCAAACGTCCACCTCTAAATCCGGAGGATAGTGCCTTCGCCGACTAGGACTCCTGTGTCAGCCGCCTCCTTCGATCCCTACGCCCTGAACGCAATGGCTAGAAGGCCATTCTTGAGCATTATCGAGACGACCCAAGGGCCGTTATCCCCCCAACGGCAATCCAACCACTCTTTCATCTTGTCCGCGTCCAAGCCGCCATGGAGGGGGGAGATCCAAACGCACCTGCCAAGCCACTCTAAGTGCTCGGACATGCTCTCCAGAGAGAGCCCACCTAGGTGCAGAGGATCGCATCTCACCGGTGGGAGTTGAGCCACCGGCCTCTGCTTCACCACCTCAGCATAAGATCTACCACCCCTCACCCCTCCTGTCTCCGGCCAAGGGCCCCCCATGGAACTAATGCTATTTTACTTTTGAATGGAGTCATGAAAATTTAGAATAAGAGATTTGACTCTTTTCAATGACCACTACAAGAAAAGGAAAAATAATAAAAGGGAGATTTGACAGTCACAAAAGGCACACAAGGAAGAACAACAAAGAATCAGGTACGAAGGGTTCACAACAAGAGTTGGCAAGCAAATAAAGAAATGATGGTGTAGCAGCTCAAGCTGAAGAAAACACACAATCTGATCCTCAACAATTCCCAACTTTGCCAGTCTTCCCAAGCTTGCCAGTCCTTATCAAACCTATGAAATTTGACATGTTTATTCTCCCAAATCTCTCATGAATCATGGAAGTTTTTGGCTACCATGCTGATAATTGCACCAAAAACCACAATATTGACAAATGTGATGGAGGGCTTTCTCCCAGAATTTAGATTCTACAAAAAATGCTCAAAAGCTATATGAAGTCTTTGCCAATTTTCTACTGCAAGTAGTAATATCTTTCAATGAATTGGTACCTTCCAGTCTCAAAAAATTATATATAACCTTCAATGATTGGAAAATCTAACCCCGTGGGATGTTTGCAAATACATCCATGTGGGAACACAAATTGCTCATAACTCCAAGTGATTATTTATATTTGTTGCATAGCTAAGAAAATTCACCTCCCAATAACTAATAACACCCTTCAAAATGCCTTTCCAAAAGGTAACCTCTTTGTCCCTTATTATATTCCAGCAAACGTATATATTTTTCTTTTAATATGCATAAGTTGCATTGCATTACCCGAGCAAGGATTCCCGACTTCCCTGCAGATCCACTGGTGGCAGTCAAGCTAGGGGCCTCCAAATTGGAGGATCATCTCTAACAACTAGGTTTCCTAAAAAATCTTCTTATCTGAAGCTACCCAGATGTCCCTCTAGTATTATGTGTTCTAATGAATAATACTCAACAGCTAAGCATCGTTTACTTGGGGAAATAAAACCATGAGAGCCAGCTTACTAGATGGCCCACATATGACAAGTTTGGTTAATTGGATGGAGAAATTTGAGATGGACAACAGGCAAAGGTAGCATTCAGCTCCCTTGTGATAAAGAAGACAAAATGATGGATAAATTAATATGACCAGGTACCCAAAGATTTAGGCCATTAGTCTTTGTATTAATTGCAGCACCCATGGAAGACCAGATGAACAATGAAAGTTAAAGGAAACATCCAACATCATTGGCCACATAAGAGAACCAAATGGAAGCCAGGTGGAAGGGGGAACATCAGCAACATCATAAGATGTGATCCAGTAGCAACAAAGAAAACTTAAGTTCCAAGGACAAGCCTATTTCATAACTTTGAAAAGAATATGCGCCGGAAAGTTTTGGTCGTTTATATAACAGATGTAGGGGGGTCTTTATTGAGTGGTAGAAAGGAAAGAAAACATAGAACTGATCGACAGATAAAGCTGGAGACTCCACCCTTCAATACGACGATTTGATTACTACCCACCTGGAATCCGCTACCTGTGTCGCTCGCTTTTGCTTCATCTCCGAGAATACCAGCAAGCTCATCTTCCTTCTACACAACAGAAGGAAAAAGAGAGAGCCAAAAGAACGAGCATCAGCTCAATAGAATAAGAAACTAAACAGCAACAGGTCATAGCACTGCAGACTGCGGTAATGTATGTACGTGGTTGCTACCTCCACCAGAATGCAATCACTATAATCTGCAGCAGGTGTACTTGAAACTGCGTCCTTAAACTCCCAGCAACTCTCATTAAACTCATCCTCGTCGTCATCGCCACCATTAGCGAAATCAGAATTCGCCCCGTTACCGCTATGAAACTTCAGATTGTCGCCACTGCCGTCGCTATTCCCTGCAGTGGCAGGGCCAACCTTGTCGACCTGGCCGTACAAACTGGCGATCAGATCCTTGAGACCCTCGCCCTGAGCAGCGACCACCCCGTTGCTTCCTACCGACTTGAAGGAAGCAAAAGTCCCCGCTTTGAGAACAGAGATCTGAGGATTAGTCGAATTAGGCGATTCTTCTCCTCCTCCATCTTCCTCGTCCTCTTCCCCGAACAGAGAAAGCGGGAGGGCACCGGAAGGCTTCCGCAATCCCCTGTCAGCAGCAACCGGCGGCGCAGGGCAGACGGATGCCGGATCCGGCGCGGCGGGCGCGGCGCCTGGGAAGGGACCGAAGAACAAAGAGGAAGGAGGCGCCGGCGCCGGCGGGTTCGGGGAGCTGAAGAGCTGCGGCTGAAGCGGGCTGTCGACGAAGTCACCCCAGTCGTCGTCCTCGTCGCCCCCCGGCTTCTGCCATTGCTGCTGGCTAGAGCTGGCGCGGTGAGGAGGGGGAATGACAGGAGGAGGAGAAGAAGAGGAAGTGGAAGCGGTGGCGGCGGCGAACTCGAATTCTCCGAAATCGTCGTCATCGAAGCTAATGAGCGTCGGAACAAAGGCCGGCGCCACCGTCGGCATCGCCGGGGACGAGGGGGCGGCAGCGGCTGTGGGGGGGGGAGGGGTGTGGAGGCCCGCGGCGGCGGGCGGGGAAGGGGGTGGGGAGCGCACTCGCAGAGGTGGACGTGGAGATGCTGGCTGGTGGTGGCTGTCACCTCTTTCACATTCTCCCTTTTGCCCCGTGACGCTGAGGTGTTAAAACTGGTAGCCAACGCGAGGAGGTAGCGCATGGATGACTCCCCGTTCTCATTGGATTCTAACATAGAAGATGACGTTAACATGATGGACCTGACAACCAGTCGGAATCCCGCTGTGGCGCTGACTCCATTGTGTCGGCATACCGGCAGAGGACGACAATGGAATCCAACTCAGACTCGCGGCACACTGGACCGCGGATCGCGCACAGATCCGGTGTAGATTGTGCCACACGGGGACTTGTTCTCTGCACCTGAGCTCACTACGCCAAGTAATCGGGAATGTGATCGTGATGAGAGAGACAAACTTGCGGCACGAGATGCGCACGTTTTGAGCGTACGTCGGTGCCGTCCTAAGTTCGTGACGCATTCTTTTCAGCCGCATGGGGTACTAAAAATGGTTTTGGCGTGGTAAGTGATGATGTCGTCCGAAATGGACGTTTCTCGTTGCCGAAGAATATTTGTATGATCTTTTTTTGGTAATTTTAAATCTAATTAGGTTGTTCTAGGAGGAATCGGTGTCTTGAGCTTGAGATTTAGTATAATCATTTATAATCGTATTATTATTTTACAATCAGTGTGGACTTTTACGTTATAATCTTCCGATCACTTTTAATCTCTTTCAAATGAGAAACGGCCACCTTGATTTTTGAGAGAATGACTTTTGCGAAGGAGAGAGAATAATGGCACAAAAGTGTCCGATTCTCGTAATCTTAAGAATGAAACACATGCTGGCTTCCTAAGATTAATAATAACGGCAAATCTTATTACGCTGTTCATGCTGTACGGAATGTGATTTTTGTGAGAATGGTAACAGCTGTGGTTATTCTCAAACGCAGTCTTAATCGGATTCGAACGTGAAATCTCTAGAGTCACTTATAAGTATATTATTATTTTACGATCAACGTGCCAACAAATTAGAGAGCTAATAATTAAAAATTTCACGTCAAATAAGATTTCATCCACTTCGTCCTCGTTCGAAAATTTAATAGAATTATGATTTTTTTTCATAATCTTTTAGAGAGCGAACATACAATCTCTCGATTATTTGATTAGACGTGAACTACTCAGCATCATCTTGATATTACCTCCTGTCATAGTCTAGTCGAAAGTCTAACCCCATTTCAACAAAAGGGGTCGTTCCGATTTGATGGAAAAGAGAGAGAGTTGGCGTGGAGGATAATTGTTTTCTTAGTCAAATCTTAGGTCAAAGATTATTATGAGAAGTGTATCAGTAGAGATACCACTGCGCTAATCATAAGTATCATTTAAACATAGTTTTTTTGTAAGTTTTTGATAAAAATAAAGAATATGTTTACAAATAAATATGATATTTTTACATAATTTATATTAACATAATAATATGTCTATTAATATATTTTAAAAAATATTTTTTTACAAATTCATGTTTAGCAATGACTTTCATGTAAAAAAATCTGTATAGAAAGCACATTTATAGGGAGATTTTGAGTTTATGATAAATCCAAATGACTTTATGATAAATCTATTTTTAACTATCTAAACTAAAATTGTAACAAAAAACAATGAGTTTATGAATACCTAAACGGGTTTTGTTTGAGTTGTACTGTCCTAATCAAATGTTATTCTTTTGTATAAAACGTTATGAGCACAAGTTACCTTATTTTTTAATAACATGTAGACTGCTAGTTTTATTACAAGGAGACGCAGAATGGGGGGAGGGGGGGTGCGAAGGGCACATTGTTACCTTAGCAACTTGAAGAATATTTTTAGAGGTGATTATACGTATACTATCGTAATGTTGTGTATATGCTACTTCGTTCCTATGTTATTCGTGTTATCACGTATACTCTTGTAATAAACTATTTCTTATCGTGCATACATTAGTCGGATCTATCGTGTGTCTAACTTAATTTTAGGTTGTTAATAGTCGGGCACGTCTTAGACGGAGATGAATAGGTGTGTCAAATAAAAATAATTACGTATTAAAATCTAACGTTGAAATGTAGCAAAAATAAAAAGATAGAATCGCAAGCAAATCATAAAGACGTAGAGATTTTATACTAATTCGGTCTGTCTTTATCGACACATCTACGTCTAATCCTTTTGCAACTCGCAAAGGCTTTTCACTAATCTTAACCACCAATGTTACACTTACTAGTTTTCTAGGACTTAACTCTCCAGCTAATCTTATCAGGTCTCAACGAACCTTACAACTAGTTCCCAGGACTAGCAACCCTACTTGTTCTTACCGTCATAGTAAACTAATAGTCACTCACGTGACTTAATTTTTCTGGTGATTTCGCACATGTTAACTTGTCAAGAGCTAGTCACCTAACTGAAGTCTACGGTATCAACAAACTAACCTAGCACACCTAATGTTGGTTATCCGTAACTAATGCTCTATATATTGTTGGTTGAGACATATTCAAGAATCCATAGTTGTGCTCATTGATGAGCAGATGGTGAAAATTACAATGCGTAAAGAAAAATAAATTAACTGACAGACAAAAAGAGGAGGAAAATAGTAGGAATGTCATAGATATGCATATTCATTTTCTTCAAGGTTTCTCGGAGAGAGATTTTTCGGATGATAGTTTCAATGTGATAAAGGCTCTCCTTAACTTTTAATGCGCAGGAAGTCTGTGCTCAAGGATAGCTTTGCTGGCTGAAGTCGATTGATCATTCTGCTCAATGGAATTAACGTATACGTGTTCTTCTTGAACTCTAGGTTATTTACAGCTTCAGGCTTTATTATATCTGTCAGATACATTTGCCTTCAATAGTTGGATCCCAGTCATAACGTTCAGCAAATCAGATTGACTGCTATACGCTTCCACCTGCTTTGTGAGTGAGCGCACATCATTCTCGAGATAGTAGGTGAATTAGATCTTCTGCTGCCAAAGATATGTTTGTCCGTTCTCTTTTTTCTTTTATACAACTTGCTCTCTGGCGGCTGCCGTCTATATGTCTGAAATAATACTAAGCATATTTCTTCCATGCAAGGACATAAGACGACGTAAGTAAATTCAAATTCCAAGCACCAGGAAGTAAAATATGCAAAAAGCAATGCAAGTTTTGCACATAAAAATATATCTCCTAGTATTGGGTGGTGTACAAGAAGATTATGTGATGTATTTTGTACATCTTAGAAATGAAAGAGTATCACAACGGATACTATGCATTTAATACAAACTTATTATTAAGTTAACTATTCAACGTCATATTTCATACGGTGTCAACGTATGTGATTTTACTGGAAAAATGTATTAGTAAGATTTCAAATAATGTGTACGTAGTTTATGTGCATACCACTATAGAGTTTCAGTATTGTGTAGTCACTTTACTACATAATTTATGTTTAGCGTAGTCCATAAATATATATATATATATATAAGTATAGTATATATACGGGCTTGTTTGAATGAAGAGCGATGATATTATCTCTTTTATTGAAAGTAGGTAAAGTATCGTCTATCTATTCGTCTAAACATTCTACTTTACTTTTTATGTTAGACGAAACTTAGTCTATCCTTGATTTTTATCGTTTTCCACTTAGACAGAATATCATCTCCCGCTTTACCTATATGTAATCCTATTAGATGAAGTATCGCCTGATGCTTCAACATGATAATTTAGACAAAGATCTATTTATCGTAACTTTTGTCATTTTTTATTTAGATGAAATATCATCTAACTCATTGTCTATCGTGAGTTGGATGAAGTTTCGCCTAACGCTTCGTCTATTTTGAGTGTTTGTCATTTTCCTCTTAGATGAAATATTATTTATCAGCTCTCGCATCATCAACCATTTCTAATTTAGATGATGTATCGTCTAATATTCCATCTAACTGGAGACTTCAGATGAAGTATCGTCTAATGCTACTTTGTCCACTTAGATAGAGTACCGTCTATCTTTTATCACTCAGACGATATATCGTCTAATCTTCCATCTATCTGTTTACACTTAGACGATGTATCATTTAATCTTCTATCCGTTTTCACTTAGACAATACATCATCTAATTTTCTGTCTATCCTATCTCACTTAAACGATATATCATATAATCTTCGATCTATCCTATGTGCATTAGACGATACATTGTCTAACACTTCGTCTATACTGAAGACTTAGACAGAAGATCGTCTAACTTAATTTCTTATCGTTTTACTTATTAGACGGAATATTGTTTATATTGAGTTTGATCAGATGATGTACTGTCTATCACTCAGTCTTTTGTTTACTTAGACGATATTCAATTTATTTGATTTCATCCCAGATATTTAATTGATCATGATTTAAGTTTATGAAGACCTGAATTTTGTTAAGGATTTTTTGCATATTAGTCCCTACAAACTTAGTGAATTACCGATTAGTCCCTCAAATCTGATTATTATCTTAAAAGTTCCTATAATTTTTAACATTTTACAAATAAATCCCTGTAGTTTGTTGTCGTCCACAGAAAAGAATATTCCGTAGAATATTCCATCAAATGTGTGTAAAAAGTCTAAAATACCCCTGTTGAATGTTGACTCTCTCTCTCTCTCTCTCTCTCTCTCTCTCTCTCTCTCTCTCTCTCTCTCTCTCTCTCACACACACACACACACACACTCAGAGGGAGGTCGAGGGAGAGGGGATCGGAGGGGAGCTATCTACCGGAGCAGGTGGTTCTGCGGCGGAGGAGATGTGGCAGGGTAGCAACGAGAGCACCACTAGCAACTGAGGTTCACGGTGATCCGCGATTGGAGGGGGGTCCGAGGTGGAGGGAGAGGGGACCGAAGGGAGAGGGGGGAGGGGGGGAGGGGGACCGAAGGTGGAGGGGGATGAGAGGGGGAGAGGAGATGGTGGACTAGAGGGGGAGGGGTACTGGAGGTGAGTTTAGAGACAGAAGAAGAGAGAACGGAGGGGGGGAATGGCTGTGTGCGATGTGTGTGTGTATGTGAGAAGGAAGAGGGTGAGAGAGCGGTTGATGCTGGTGGGTTGTGAGTGTGTGGGGAGTATGTGCATGCAAGTGAAGAGAAAAAAGGGGGAGGGAACGGGAGAGAGGTGCAGAGAGAATAGAGAGGGGAAGAGAGATGACAGAGAAGGGGAGGTCGACTCCGCAGGAGGGGAGGTCGACTCCGCAGGGAGGGGAGGGTGGCCGGAGGGGGAGGGGGGAGGGGAGGGCGCTTCTCCTTCTACTTTTGGTCCTTTTCCACAGCAGGGAAGACGCTGGTGCAAAAGACAACAACCCCTGCCGCTACCTTAAACCCTAGGGGGGTCCGGTGTCGACTGGATCACCGTCGCCCTAGAGCGCGCATCTCCCTCATCATGGTAATGGCCGCCGCCGTGGCCCGGGCGATCGCCTCCGCCTCCTTCGGCGCCGGCGCCATCCGTTCTCCCCTCTGCGCCTTCCTCGCCAGGCGCCTCTTCTTCGCCGGCTCTTGCCCCGCCGGCGCCGCCACTCTCGTGGGCCTCGTCCGGCAACACCTTGCCCCTTCGGCCACGCCACTGTCACATGCTGTCTGTGTCCTGGCGGATGTCGAACTCGGGCTCCAGCGATAGGCCGAGATACGGTGGCAGAATCCGCTACGCAAGGCAAAGGGAAAACCAACGATGAGGGACTGCTGATGATGTCTGGCCACACACCGATCTGGTTAGTCGGGTGATTCTACAGCAGGGGTGGCGTCTATACTTAGTATTCCGTTCCTGAGAGAGCACGCATATCATCATCCAAGCAATTTGAAAACTCTGCAAGTCTAGAAGTGGCAGCATGCGGGACCTCTATGAATGTTAATGTGGTGTTATTTCTCTTACATCTTGCTTAATCTAATGTCTCTTTTAAACACACAGATCCTCGAGCGCTATCTGATCTGATTTTATTTGATCACACTGAAGACGTTGTCTGCTGTTGGGATATGTTTTTAATACGTTCAAGCTTTTGATGAAAAAAAAAGGAAGTTGGTGCCGCCGCCGCCACCCTGATCTTGCAGGGAAGAGCAGCAGCTCCGGTGCCGGCGCTCCCCAGGGGAGCTCGTCCCCAGCAGGGTGAACCCATCCAACTCCAGGGGTGTACAGGCCGGGGGAGGGATTTTCTCTGTTTCTCCATGAGACCAGCTTCCAGCTCTTCCCCTCCGTCCCGTTGAACCCGATCTTTGCACCAGGGAGCAGTTTGTCCCCCGGCTCGTCAAAGCTCTGCCAGAGCATGCTCGTCTCCGCCGACCCATCTCTCAGGACGAAGTTGTCGGTCTAAAGAAGCACCACCGCAGTGACGTTAGGCCATCTGGAAACGGTGGAGGTTGAAGAATTCGAAGACCAGAGAGGGGTCTTCGACTGGTCGAGGAGCACCAGCACGCCATCAGGGGAGAGCCTCAGCTCGGAGGAGGCGGGTCTGAAAGGGGCGTCTACGGAGCCTCAGCAGGAGACGGCGATGCCTCCGGCGTCCCCTGTCCATGAGGGCCCACCACTGCAGTGCTCCCTCTCTCTCTCTCACACACACTCACACTTAATCAGGGGTAATTTGGTATTTTACTTTTCTTGAGTATAAGTTAACTATAGTTTAGTTAACTTTGGTAAGACGGAATGAACGCGAGGGATTTAGATGTGTAACGACGAAGATTGTAGGGACTATTAAAATAATAGTCAGATTAGAGGGACTAATCGGCAATTCAATGAGTTTGTAGGGACTAATATGCAAAAAACCCTTTTGTTAAACATGTAAACTAATTTAGCATAACTAGGATGAATAACTTTTTATTTTGTCATAATATAAAATAATAAATTTATAGAAAAATGATATTTTCCCAACAATATCTCCCTTTTTTATTATGACAAAATAAATTTGAATTCTTAGTATTTTTGTATTTTATATAATCTCTCCTTGAAATATTGAACTCCCCTTGAGTTGACAAATATGCATGGGTTTCAATAGGTTTCAATATATTAATATTTTATCCCCCCTTCGGTCAAAGATAAAAGGAATGAGGCGTGTGTAAACTCCCCCTAAGATAGTGATTTTCCTAGGAAGGACATATGTAGGAGGGCAGATACTCTCCCTCTGTGATTATTTATCTCCCCTAAAAGGTGTACCATAGATCACAAGAAAAGAACACAAAATGAGGATTATGCCAGATAAGGTGAATTGTATGGATAAAAGCGTACCAAGAAACAATTACACGAAGGGAAATAAAAGATAGGAGGGTATTCTAGCACCACCTACAACCATTGTATCCAGGTCTGTTATGGTAGGACTTAGGGACCATTTGTGAATTGTACTTGGCACATTGCGCATACCACCAGCTGTATGGTTTTTGCCCACCACAGTGCAACAACTGCTTATATGTGTCCTCTGGTGGTTCAAGTAGCTCATCATCTTGACTTTAATACGAGTCCATGAACTTACATGCTTCTTCAAATTTTCTAAATACAGAGTGAACTGCTCACTTTTCTCATGAAGTTGAAAGTCCGTGCTGATGTGTGTATATACATGACTTTCCTTGATGGCCTAATAATGGTGACTCTTAGAGGTATGGCAATGAGGATAGGGTCTGAAGCATGGACTTGTGGTCTTGCTGTGGAGCTATGGATCTTAGAGGATGTTGATTGTGTCATGGCTGGAGTAGGTAGCTCTTATCTAATCTTTTCTTTTATGTCCTCTTCTTCTTCGGCTGAGGCTCTTTGTCTAGTCTCGAGGTCAATAAATCTTCCACAAGAAAAGGAGAGAAGGTTTTGTTGCATGAGTTTTTGATTGTACTCTAAAAATATCACACACTCATTCTCGATTTCTTTCCTGACTTCCTTGTCAATCTGTAGGATGCGTATGTCTAATATTACATTATGATAATTTGCTCTTTCCCTTGCCTAGCCATCAAACTATTCTATTCCCTGAAGAGCTTGTATTCAGATGTGAATTCCAAAATATATTGCTCTTCGGTGAGGGTGTGAACTTGTTCTCAGTATTTCATGATTATAGACTCGGGAACATGAAAAACCCTAGTCAATTCTACCATAAAATTTACTAGGGTAAGACCCGATTTCCTCAATTGAATGTGCCTATAGGAATGTCTTACCTAGTTGTAGTAGAGCTCATTCTCCTGATCATCTCTGATACGGATTTCAAAAATTCTTAAGAAGGGAGTCTAAGCACGTCCATCTATGATAGTCTTGATTCTTTCATGAGAGACTTGGTGTGGTGCATAGAGGTGTAGACCCTAAAAGAGAATGAAAATTTGGTATTAAGATGTGAATTTCATTGATGATAGAGTGAAAAATTATAATTACAAATAAGGATGGAAGGGAAGAGATGAGAGAAGAGAGGAGTCGCGCGAGATTAAAAGAGAAGAGGTGGTCCACAAACAAGGGGAGTGCCGGAGCGGTCCTTACTATAACTATTCATATGCAGTTCCACTAATTACAAATATGCCATCGTACCATTCTGACCTAATTATCCCCCAAACTAAAGAGTGTGACCAAACAATACAGCTAATGCAAATATATATATGGACGCAAATGCCCATGTACAATAACAATTATCCCTGCAGCCTACAAAAACAATGTTGTGTAATAGGGAGGAGTATCACAGTTCTTTTCTTGTGGTATTATTTCTTCTTGTAGTATTCTTTCAGTTCGAGGAAAGATGCTACCAATGGCTTAGCTCATACGAACTACAACATGTACTCTCGACACTATGTATCCTCTTGATTTCATTACAATTCCAATTGCAGTTATTCTGTTTACATCAAATTGTGGATCGATCTTTACGTGGATCACATTCAAAAGCTCACTGATAGCCACAATGACATGGATGGTTATATTTTTTAGTACTATTGGTGAAGGCACTTCCTTAACCCCCCCTCCCTTACGAAAACAAAAAAGAGAAAAAAATGGAAAAAACACTCCTCTAAATCAAGCCCCAACTCCTAATGTTTTTCGCTAATCTTATCACGAGAAGATGGAAGAACGACTATTTGATTGATCATAGATAACACTAGGAGCATGCAATGATGAGGTGCACAATCTATGCATGTGGCCTACGATGAATATATATATATATATATATATATATATGATAAAATCCATGTGGCTTATGCATGGCACGTTAGCGTCAAACCCGTGTCGGCCGAAGGTATGCAAAGCACGTAGTCGACCCCTGACAGCTAGCAGCCCACGTCAGGCGGCCTAATAGGACCAGTCATCGGATTCGTCAGTCCATGAGAGACATCGATCCAGACATATCGGATGCCAGATGACCCTCCGACGACCGAACATTACTCCCGCCATCATTAACCCCAACTCCAGTAAAGGCGAGTACGTCCCACGGGTGCTGTAAAACTCGCCTGGTCCTGGATGAACGGATGCACAACGGGAAACTTTTCACGATCGCGGGGAGACATTACCTCACGACTCACGCCCTTCCCTGTTCAGGGATAGGCCTCCACCGCCAGGACAACTCCTATAAATGAACCTTCGACAGGGACACGGGGGAAGGACACACACGGTGACATAAAGGCACACGCATACGGAGGCAGACTGACAGCTATAAACGCCTACGGACATAGAGAGCCTTCTACAGGGGAGAGCCCCAACCCGTTTCTGAGCACACCTCCAGTCTAGCGAGCACTCTCCGAACACTCGCAAGGTGTGGCGAACACTTCCCCAGAAGTCGGATCCTCACTCCAGGCTTGATCGCTCTGCTCTCATCCTTCTCTCTCTTCTCCATCTTCCCTTGATCCCCACATAATAAAGTCCTGACTTAAGCATCGGAGGGCTGTCCCCTGGGATAACGCCTAAGACTCCTTCTGATACCGCTCCTCTAGTGTTTGTAAACTTCCACGGGTGACTGAACGATCTTCCCCAACAAATAAATATTAAAAGTATGATACGAGATTCAAGAGACCATTTTCTCGTCTCTCTCTCTCTCTCAATATATATATATATATTTCAATGAGAGAGAGAGAGAGAAACTATGCAAAATGAGATATTACAAAGATCAATGAGTGTGGGCTTGGTCAATGTTATGTTTTCCTTGGTGTTTAAAAGTTCTGTTATTATTTTTGGTCGAATTTTCTATCCAAATATATCTTCTACGAAAAGTAACACTCTCAGAGCTTCAAGAGACGCCATAGGTCTTCATATGTATTCTATCAAATTTATTTTTAAGGCAATTCTTTCAGAGCATGTTTCTTTAACTAGGAATATATCAACTTATTGATATATTAGCATATTAATGAAATAATATGTTATTGGAGTTCGGCGTTAAGACATTGATACATTCACAGAGTAACATAGCAGGATATCAAAATAATAACAAGATAAAATATCGACACCGTATTTCGTTAGTACCGCGTTAATATATTACTATCATCTATGCTTCAAAAATATCAGCATGTTAATATCTCACCTCTTTAACATTATTTTATCAATAAGTCAATACTTTAATACTTTTGTTACGTTAATATATTAATATTTTTTTACCTTATCGTGTCTTACTATGATATCTTATTAATATGTTAATATATTAGCGTCGAAAGATGCCACCAATTTTACATACTAGAACAGCAATTGGCTGCTTCACCTGCCTTCTAAGGTGTCTTGTACACCTTTTTTTGATTGGTCTATGTGGCAAGAATGACATTGGGTATCTTAAATGCTCTGATCAGACGTAACCCAATGCGCTTCACATGTATATTCAAAAAAAAATGTAGATCCATACATTTATGCAAAATTAAGACGAAGTAAAAAATATTATAGATCGATGAAGTATAGCTCACTAGAGTGACTATTGACTATTTTTCATTCCTATGAGCCATATTTCATCAATTTATAATATTTTTCACTCCATTTGGGTTTTGCATAACACACTAGTCTACGTGTAGAGCACATCGGGTTACGTACGTAGCTCATCAAATTGCTACACACGGTCAGTGTATTTAAGATGGTCAGTGTCCGTCCTGCCATATGAACCAATCAAAACAAGATGCATGGTATTTGCTACACATGAAGGTGTAGAACAAGCATTTCTACTTCAGGCCAGATCTCCTACCCCCATTGGGCAGGCCCACTCGCGTGACTAGACATCCCATTTGTCACGGTGCAGATTTCTCCCCATCCTGTGGCATTTGTTGGAGGCTTTAACCCCGCTTTGAGCCTCCTCCACTTGAGCAGGGACCTAGGGGTTTATCGAAGAAAGGGCTTTTTAGTATTTAGCCCCTATGAATCTTCCTAATTAGGAACAAGCCCCCTAATCTATCTATTTAACTAAAAACCCCCCAAGTCTTCTCCCTCGTGTAAAGGAGCTCTTGCCGTTGGTCTCCGTGAGAGAACATCTACAGTACGTAACCTGACTACTATTAAAGTTAAACCTGTGTGATAAAATTACCGAAAAATCCCCTTGAATAACCCCCAGAGAGAGAGAGAGAGAGAGAGAGAGAGAGAGGGCTCCATGAATTCACTAAAAGAGAAGTTTTGTTTGAAGCATACTGGTAATGGAACTGTTTGATGAAAATTCATATGATGCTTAATCATCACTCATTCTTTGTTTGATGTCAAAGGTTGGATTTCACCTGAACTACCTTGCAGTCAATGTTTATGTGTCCCTTCTAATAAAAATTCAGATATTGGTCATTAATTTATGGTTATTCATATGTGACATGGGTAACCCTTCTTAGCAGATTTCAATGATTGTCTGAGATTGGCAAGACCTCTTCTACTTTGAAGGGAAAACAGACCGAAGAGGCGCTTGACTATTTAAAGACTAATTAAGCACAAGCTGCTGCTGGCTTAATTACTTACAAACTATTAGCTTTTGTCTTTTACTGAAGTCCGAGGGTCATTACGTCCGTGATCCTCCAGTAATAGATCATCTTGTTGAGATCAGGAATTTGTGGGAAAAGACTTCCTTCTCTGTATTTTCATAGCTTCACATGCAGGAAAGTTTCTTGCATATTGTTAATTTGCTTTGTCGAGAAAAGTTAACAAAGGTACATACTTTCTACTTGTATCATCCCATTAACCTCTTCAATCTGCAGGCAAGAAGCCGGGATAGAAATATTTCTTCCCAAGTTGAGAAAATCATCAATCATGATAGTAGGAATGGCGTTGGAAAAACTGTTGTGAAAGAAAAACTTGTAAACCAGAACTTGAATCGGCTGCCATCAGTATTCATGCTAAAGCAATCGAAGTAAACCGGCTTTTGTCTGTACTCATATGTATAACTCAAGAAGTAATTATCCTCCATGTTCCCCCCCCCCCCCCCCCCAAATGTACTCATAAGGAAGACGAGCTCTAAACATGGCAATCAGAAACCTCAGGTTCTTGGTTAATTTGGATAGTCTTATAGATTCCATTCTTGAGGAAGGAACCTTAATTTGCATCAAGCGACTCATGTTGTTATAATTGGCAGCATGGTCAAGTGGGACAGCAAAACTTGGACATGCTTAAAGTGAGAGCGATTCTGGAAGAAAAGTTGAAGAAAAAGGGTGTTTTCAATAGCATTACTCCAAAGACTGGCGAAGTACATAATCATTGTTCAGAAACTGTGAGCAGTGATGTTCCCCCCTCCCCCCTTCCTTTTTGTCTTCAGTTTGATGTCCTGACTGAAAGGGTTTCAGTTATCATGCCAGGCATCTGGGGACATTAGCTGACCTTGGTGATGACATCAATGATGGTGGGGGTGTGCCATGGGGTGAATACTGAACTACATAAATTTGCTCCAATGAAAGTTAATAAGCCCACAGTATGTCACATTTCACATTTCCTTATAAATGTTTGGAGGAAAAGCCCTAATGCTGTTTCTGCAGGTGAATACATGCCAAGGTTCTTTTTGGTGTGACTTGGACAAAAAAGCCAATTTTTCTTTTCACATGAATCCACTGAGTGATGAAACTTTAGGAGTCAATTCTTTACCATATTCTGATTAAACTCTTGCTCATAGCAGTATTGTTTCATCAAGATGTTAAACCCAACTGTAGTGGTATGGCGTCTAAAGCAGATCTAATCTGCTGGCAGTAAGCTCTTAAGTACTAGTTCAAGAAAGCAATAGAGAAATGAAATGCTTATTGTTACTAGTTTTGCATTATTAAAAATATCGTTTAGAAATTCACTAGGTCAGCAGTCTGTCATTTCTGGGATTAAACTACTCGGAGAAACAAAGGTGAATAATTTTGACAAGCCCCATGACAAAGCAATTCAGTCTGTCAAGGTCTCTGAATCTGACTTCTGTCCAGATGAAAGGACTTGATTTACTATCTTGTTTCATCATGCCTGGAAAATATGAAGCACAAGAAAATGCCCTTTCTTTACTCTACAATGTCTTCTAATTAGGGTCATATTTGAAACATTCTTGTACCTTAGACTCTGTTTTGGATGCTTTCTTTGAAAAGTTGATGACAAGTTAGAAGGGGTGAGTGAAACTGTGAAAGTGACAGAAAATCCAGTCTCCGCTCTGTTCTGGTAGAAAGGCGAGGGAATTACTCATATGTATAACTCAAGAAGTAATTATCCTACATGCCCCCCCCCCCCCAAATGTACTCATAAGGAAGACGAGCTCTAAACATGGCAATCAGAAACCTCAGGTTCTTGGTTAATTTGGATAGTCTTATAGATTCCATTCTTGAGGAAGGAACCTTAATTTGCATCAAGCGACTCATGTTGTTATAATTGGCAGCATGGTCAAGTGGGACAGCAAAACTTGGACATGCTTAAAGTGAGAGCGATTCTGGAAGAAAAGTTGAAGAAAAAGGGTGTTTTCAATAGCATTACTCCAAAGACTGGCGAAGTACATAATCATTGTTCAGAAACTGTGAGCAGTGATGTTCCCCCCTCCCCCCTTCCTTTTTGTCTTCAGTTTGATGTCCTGACTGAAAGGGTTTCAGTTATCATGCCAGGCATCTGGGGACATTAGCTGACCTTGGTGATGACATCAATGATGGTGGGGGTGTGCCATGGGGTGAATACTGAACTACATAAATTTGCTCCAATGAAAGTTAATAAGCCCACAGTATGTCACATTTCACATTTCCTTATAAATGTTTGGAGGAAAAGCCCTAATGCTGTTTCTGCAGGTGAATACATGCCAAGGTTCTTTTTGGTGTGACTTGGACAAAAAAGCCAATTTTTCTTTTCACATGAATCCACTGAGTGATGAAACTTTAGGAGTCAATTCTTTACCATATTCTGATTAAACTCTTGCTCATAGCAGTATTGTTTCATCAAGATGTTAAACCCAACTGTAGTGGTATGGCGTCTAAAGCAGATCTAATCTGCTGGCAGTAAGCTCTTAAGTACTAGTTCAAGAAAGCAATAGAGAAATGAAATGCTTATTGTTACTAGTTTTGCATTATTAAAAATATCGTTTAGAAATTCACTAGGTCAGCAGTCTGTCATTTCTGGGATTAAACTACTCGGAGAAACAAAGGTGAATAATTTTGACAAGCCCCATGACAAAGCAATTCAGTCTGTCAAGGTCTCTGAATCTGACTTCTGTCCAGATGAAAGGACTTGATTTACTATCTTGTTTCATCATGCCTGGAAAATATGAAGCACAAGAAAATGCCCTTTCTTTACTCTACAATGTCTTCTAATTAGGGTCATATTTGAAACATTCTTGTACCTTAGACTCTGTTTTGGATGCTTTCTTTGAAAAGTTGATGACAAGTTAGAAGGGGTGAGTGAAACTGTGAAAGTGACAGAAAATCCAGTCTCCGCTCTGTTCTGGTAGAAAGGCGAGGGAATTACTCATATGTATAACTCAAGAAGTAATTATCCTACATGCCCCCCCCCCCCAAATGTACTCATAAGGAAGACGAGCTCTAAACATGGCAATCAGAAACCTCAGGTTCTTGGTTAATTTGGATAGTCTTATAGATTCCATTCTTGAGGAAGGAACCTTAATTTGCATCAAGCGACTCATGTTGTTATAATTGGCAGCATGGTCAAGTGGGACAGCAAAACTTGGACATGCTTAAAGTGAGAGCGATTCTGGAAGAAAAGTTGAAGAAAAAGGGTGTTTTCAATAGCATTACTCCAAAGACTGGCGAAGTACATAATCATTGTTCAGAAACTGTGAGCAGTGATGTTCCCCCCTCCCCCCTTCCTTTTTGTCTTCAGTTTGATGTCCTGACTGAAAGGGTTTCAGTTATCATGCCAGGCATCTGGGGACATTAGCTGACCTTGGTGATGACATCAATGATGGTGGGGGTGTGCCATGGGGTGAATACTGAACTACATAAATTTGCTCCAATGAAAGTTAATAAGCCCACAGTATGTCACATTTCACATTTCCTTATAAATGTTTGGAGGAAAAGCCCTAATGCTGTTTCTGCAGGTGAATACATGCCAAGGTTCTTTTTGGTGTGACTTGGACAAAAAAGCCAATTTTTCTTTTCACATGAATCCACTGAGTGATGAAACTTTAGGAGTCAATTCTTTACCATATTCTGATTAAACTATTGCTCATAGCAGTATTGTTTCATCAAGATGTTAAACCCAACTGTAGTGGTATGGCGTCTAAAGCAGATCTAATCTGCTGGCAGTAAGCTCTTAAGTACTAGTTCAAGAAAGCAATAGAGAAATGAAATGCTTATTGTTACTAGTTTTGCATTATTAAAAATATCGTTTAGAAATTCACTAGGTCAGCAGTCTGTCATTTCTGGGATTAAACTACTCGGAGAAACAAAGGTGAATAATTTTGACAAGCCCCATGACAAAGCAATTCAGTCTGTCAAGGTCTCTGAATCTGACTTCTGTCCAGATGAAAGGACTTGATTTACTATCTTGTTTCATCATGCCTGGAAAATATGAAGCACAAGAAAATGCCCTTTCTTTACTCTACAATGTCTTCTAATTAGGGTCATATTTGAAACATTCTTGTACCTTAGACTCTGTTTTGGATGCTTTCTTTGAAAAGTTGATGACAAGTTAGAAGGGGTGAGTGAAACTGTGAAAGTGACAGAAAATCCAGTCTCCGCTCTGTTCTGGTAGAAAGGCGAGGGAATTACTCATATGTATAACTCAAGAAGTAATTATCCTACATGCCCCCCCCCCCCCAAATGTACTCATAAGGAAGACGAGCTCTAAACATGGCAATCAGAAACCTCAGGTTCTTGGTTAATTTGGATAGTCTTATAGATTCCATTCTTGAGGAAGGAACCTTAATTTGCATCAAGCGACTCATGTTGTTATAATTGGCAGCATGGTCAAGTGGGACAGCAAAACTTGGACATGCTTAAAGTGAGAGCGATTCTGGAAGAAAAGTTGAAGAAAAAGGGTGTTTTCAATAGCATTACTCCAAAGACTGGCGAAGTACATAATCATTGTTCAGAAACTGTGAGCAGTGATGTTCCCCCCTCCCCCCTTCCTTTTTGTCTTCAGTTTGATGTCCTGACTGAAAGGGTTTCAGTTATCATGCCAGGCATCTGGGGACATTAGCTGACCTTGGTGATGACATCAATGATGGTGGGGGTGTGCCATGGGGTGAATACTGAACTACATAAATTTGCTCCAATGAAAGTTAATAAGCCCACAGTATGTCACATTTCACATTTCCTTATAAATGTTTGGAGGAAAAGCCCTAATGCTGTTTCTGCAGGTGAATACATGCCAAGGTTCTTTTTGGTGTGACTTGGACAAAAAAGCCAATTTTTCTTTTCACATGAATCCACTGAGTGATGAAACTTTAGGAGTCAATTCTTTACCATATTCTGATTAAACTCTTGCTCATAGCAGTATTGTTTCATCAAGATGTTAAACCCAACTGTAGTGGTATGGCGTCTAAAGCAGATCTAATCTGCTGGCAGTAAGCTCTTAAGTACTAGTTCAAGAAAGCAATAGAGAAATGAAATGCTTATTGTTACTAGTTTTGCATTATTAAAAATATCGTTTAGAAATTCACTAGGTCAGCAGTCTGTCATTTCTGGGATTAAACTACTCGGAGAAACAAAGGTGAATAATTTTGACAAGCCCCATGACAAAGCAATTCAGTCTGTCAAGGTCTCTGAATCTGACTTCTGTCCAGATGAAAGGACTTGATTTACTATCTTGTTTCATCATGCCTGGAAAATATGAAGCACAAGAAAATGCCCTTTCTTTACTCTACAATGTCTTCTAATTAGGGTCATATTTGAAACATTCTTGTACCTTAGACTCTGTTTTGGATGCTTTCTTTGAAAAGTTGATGACAAGTTAGAAGGGGTGAGTGAAACTGTGAAAGTGACAGAAAATCCAGTCTCCGCTCTGTTCTGGTAGAAAGGCGAGGGAATTACTCATATGTATAACTCAAGAAGTAATTATCCTACATGCCCCCCCCCCCCCAAATGTACTCATAAGGAAGACGAGCTCTAAACATGGCAATCAGAAACCTCAGGTTCTTGGTTAATTTGGATAGTCTTATAGATTCCATTCTTGAGGAAGGAACCTTAATTTGCATCAAGCGACTCATGTTGTTATAATTGGCAGCATGGTCAAGTGGGACAGCAAAACTTGGACATGCTTAAAGTGAGAGCGATTCTGGAAGAAAAGTTGAAGAAAAAGGGTGTTTTCAATAGCATTACTCCAAAGACTGGCGAAGTACATAATCATTGTTCAGAAACTGTGAGCAGTGATGTTCCCCCCTCCCCCCTTCCTTTTTGTCTTCAGTTTGATGTCCTGACTGAAAGGGTTTCAGTTATCATGCCAGGCATCTGGGGACATTAGCTGACCTTGGTGATGACATCAATGATGGTGGGGGTGTGCCATGGGGTGAATACTGAACTACATAAATTTGCTCCAATGAAAGTTAATAAGCCCACAGTATGTCACATTTCACATTTCCTTATAAATGTTTGGAGGAAAAGCCCTAATGCTGTTTCTGCAGGTGAATACATGCCAAGGTTCTTTTTGGTGTGACTTGGACAAAAAAGCCAATTTTTCTTTTCACATGAATCCACTGAGTGATGAAACTTTAGGAGTCAATTCTTTACCATATTCTGATTAAACTATTGCTCATAGCAGTATTGTTTCATCAAGATGTTAAACCCAACTGTAGTGGTATGGCGTCTAAAGCAGATCTAATCTGCTGGCAGTAAGCTCTTAAGTACTAGTTCAAGAAAGCAATAGAGAAATGAAATGCTTATTGTTACTAGTTTTGCATTATTAAAAATATCGTTTAGAAATTCACTAGGTCAGCAGTCTGTCATTTCTGGGATTAAACTACTCGGAGAAACAAAGGTGAATAATTTTGACAAGCCCCATGACAAAGCAATTCAGTCTGTCAAGGTCTCTGAATCTGACTTCTGTCCAGATGAAAGGACTTGATTTACTATCTTGTTTCATCATGCCTGGAAAATATGAAGCACAAGAAAATGCCCTTTCTTTACTCTACAATGTCTTCTAATTAGGGTCATATTTGAAACATTCTTGTACCTTAGACTCTGTTTTGGATGCTTTCTTTGAAAAGTTGATGACAAGTTAGAAGGGGTGAGTGAAACTGTGAAAGTGACAGAAAATCCAGTCTCCGCTCTGTTCTGGTAGAAAGGCGAGGGAATTACTCATATGTATAACTCAAGAAGTAATTATCCTACATGCCCCCCCCCCCCCCAAATGTACTCATAAGGAAGACGAGCTCTAAACATGGCAATCAGAAACCTCAGGTTCTTGGTTAATTTGGATAGTCTTATAGATTCCATTCTTGAGGAAGGAACCTTAATTTGCATCAAGCGACTCATGTTGTTATAATTGGCAGCATGGTCAAGTGGGACAGCAAAACTTGGACATGCTTAAAGTGAGAGCGATTCTGGAAGAAAAGTTGAAGAAAAAGGGTGTTTTCAATAGCATTACTCCAAAGACTGGCGAAGTACATAATCATTGTTCAGAAACTGTGAGCAGTGATGTTCCCCCCTCCCCCCTTCCTTTTTGTCTTCAGTTTGATGTCCTGACTGAAAGGGTTTCAGTTATCATGCCAGGCATCTGGGGACATTAGCTGACCTTGGTGATGACATCAATGATGGTGGGGGTGTGCCATGGGGTGAATACTGAACTACATAAATTTGCTCCAATGAAAGTTAATAAGCCCACAGTATGTCACATTTCACATTTCCTTATAAATGTTTGGAGGAAAAGCCCTAATGCTGTTTCTGCAGGTGAATACATGCCAAGGTTCTTTTTGGTGTGACTTGGACAAAAAAGCCAATTTTTCTTTTCACATGAATCCACTGAGTGATGAAACTTTAGGAGTCAATTCTTTACCATATTCTGATTAAACTCTTGCTCATAGCAGTATTGTTTCATCAAGATGTTAAACCCAACTGTAGTGGTATGGCGTCTAAAGCAGATCTAATCTGCTGGCAGTAAGCTCTTAAGTACTAGTTCAAGAAAGCAATAGAGAAATGAAATGCTTATTGTTACTAGTTTTGCATTATTAAAAATATCGTTTAGAAATTCACTAGGTCAGCAGTCTGTCATTTCTGGGATTAAACTACTCGGAGAAACAAAGGTGAATAATTTTGACAAGCCCCATGACAAAGCAATTCAGTCTGTCAAGGTCTCTGAATCTGACTTCTGTCCAGATGAAAGGACTTGATTTACTATCTTGTTTCATCATGCCTGGAAAATATGAAGCACAAGAAAATGCCCTTTCTTTACTCTACAATGTCTTCTAATTAGGATCATATTTGAAACATTCTTGTACCTTAGACTCTGTTTTGGATGCTTTCTTTGAGAAGTTGATGACAAGTTAGAAGGGGTGAGTGAAACTGTGAAAGTGACAGAAAATCCAGTCTCCGCTCTGTTCTGGTAGAAAGGCGAGGGAATTACTTTCCTTAGTGGGGGGTTTATGCAAATATACTTAGCATCAGCCTCCAACCCCTATAGCATTGAGGAGGGGAAGATGCGCCAAGCCCTGCACGGCTTAGTAACGCCAAGCCCATTAACGGTCCAGAGTGGCCAGGCCTGTAGTGGTCGTCGCCAGTCGACCAACGGTCTTGAAACGCAGCTCAATCAAGGCCCATCAAGAACTGGCCGGCCCAAAGGCATGATCCCCACGTGCGTGCGTCCTAGACGCTGTGAGACATACCACCAAACGAACATTGAGACCGCCATTACAGGACTTACCCCGACGAGCACTAAATCATGCCCACGCTGCCAAGATGTCCGTCACAATGCCCTTCCTCAGAAAATGGGCAAGTGGGCAATAGGTGCTCCCCACTATCAAGCATGACACTGCTCTACTAACTGCGCCACCATTAAGTTGGGGAAGAGACGATGCTACTACAACTGATATAACTAGGCCCCTAGACGGACTTAGAGGGGGAACTACGCAGAGCGTGAATAGTACTGAGTGAAGGGAAGACTGAAGAGTTCTCCACCTAGTTTCCCAAACCCCAGCTACGTCGTCGAGCACTCTCCACGCCACCGGGCATTCTCCACGTCGCCAAGCATCATCATCTCTCTCCAGGCTCTCGACTCTTTCTCTCTCTAACTTTGTCTCAGTTCTCTCACATGGTTCTGACTTAGGCATCAGAGAATTATCCCCTGGGATCACTCCTAGGGTAACCCCTCTTGTAGTCCTCTAAAGCTCCAGTCTTCCCGCTGCCCTCCACCAGGGGTTTGCCAATCTCTGGTAAGGCTTCCTTGCGAAAATATGGATCCTTAGGGGACTTCTCCTTTGAGGAAGATTCAGAACCTTGCTGAGACATTGTTTCAAGAAGACAATTTTGAAGGTGTGAGAGAGGGTGTTGTGTGCTTCAGAGTTCCCCATGGGTCTCATATTTATAATGGAAATAGCTTCTCCAGATGGTCACGGGAATTACTTCCCCTAATCGGTCACCCGAAAACAAGGCAAGGGTCCCGGGACTCGCGTCGGTCACGACCTGCTACTTTCTAGGAAACCCAACTGGCCTTCCACATTTCCAAAGGAGACCCAACGTCAAATGATTACTCCATCCCCATCAAGGATACGACAATAGAAGAGATACAGGGTAGTACAACCTGTCATCAGGAAGTAGGAAGGACACAGAGTCCTTCTATTCCAGAAAAGCTTGAAATTACAAAAAGGGGCACGTCTTTTTGGGCACGCCTAAGTAGATTACAAAAAAAAAGAAAAAAGGTAGGAGGCTTCGAGCAGTCGGCATGCCCCTTCCACATCGCCCTGCTTGGCGGCAACACCCTGCTTGGCGTCAGGATCCACTGGCGCAGCTGTAGACAGTTGAGGGCTGTCCACCAGGGTGATTAGGTCTCTGACCTCCTCCAGCAGTTCCCCAACCCGTTCAGTCTCTGTATTTTGGGCTGCCTCCTACCAGTCATCCTCGGTCTCATAGAGGGAAGAGGGGGGCTGGAGCTCGGGTACCAGAGCACCGGTGGCTTTAGCGACAGCCTTCAAGGCTGTGACTCACCCATCTCTGAAGCCAGCATCCTTGGCCGGCCCATACACGAGGGCAACCTCAGCGTTCAGCTCGTCCCCATACTCCGTGGACGCCCGAAAGCTCTCGAGCGCCTCCTCTGCCGCCTTTGCCGCTGCGATGGTAGTCCCGAACTCCGCCGCCCTCACCTCAGCCTCCTTTGCTCGCGCTTTCATCTGCTGCCAAGCAGCCTTTGACATCCGCAGCTGCTCCCGAGGGGCGTCCCGATCCTGCTTGGCCGCCGCCAAGGAATGCCCCTGGGACTCTAAGAGGGCGTGGAAGCCAACCCGCTCCTCCTCCAGTGCTTGGACCCGGCTCGTCGGGACCTCCTGCTCCGTTCGGCTAGAAGCCAAGTGCTGCTCAGCCTCCCGGAAGTGGGCACCCCATAAGTCGAGGACTTGACTCATGGACACCAAATTCTTCACCACCAGTTGCATGAGACCCTCGCCATTGTTGAGGGAGAGGCTCACTGGCAGGTCCCCTCAGCCCCAACGACCTCTTCATCATGTCGATGGCCATGATGTAGGGGCCTGAGCTTCCCTGGATCTCCTCCGACGGAGGTAAACTAGTGGGGGCAGCGAGCAGTGACACACTGACCTCACGCGCCGATGCCGGGGCGGGAGCAGACGGACCAACACCCGAGGACGATGCAACATTGATGGCGGCGGCGGGGGAGGTGACACTAGGGGCCTCGACGGCCCAGCGGGGGTCGAGGCCACGACCCTCTTCTTCCTCTTCTCTTGGCGATGCTGAGGATCCAGTGCCACAACGGCTTCCAAGTCCAATGCCTTGTGCTTGTCCCCCGCCATGATAGAAGACTCGGTCGGTATGCTGTAGGAGAAGCTCAGGGGATTGACGCCCACATCCGGAGTGGCCTCCGACGTCTCCGTCCTGAGGCTAGGGACAGCGGTAGGTGTCGGAGGTGACGACGGTGGCGTCTGACGGTGTGACGCCCCCTCTCCTACCTCCACTTGTAGGGGAGCAATACACTAGGTGTGTTGGTGTTGGCGCAGCAGCCAGCGAGGCGGTGACCTCTGCTTGAGCGGCAGCGAGGGAGGGGACGTGATCACGCGGGTGAGGAACAGACGACCGCAGCACGATCGTCTCAAACTCCAACTCCGGCTCCACCCCCTGAGCGCTCAGAGGAGGCTCAGAAGTGCCTGTAAACGACAGTAAAGAAGGTTAGACCCCAGATCGAAGCAAACAACACTGGCAACAAAGGTCCAACCACGTGGCAGTGGGGGGCTCAACCCCAATGACCTAAGGAGCATGGGGTCAACTTCAGGTCGACGTCCCGGATGAGGTGTGTAATGCCCCGGGTTTTTCGGATATTTCTCGGATCTAGATCCGTGGGTTTCAGATCGTCTTTTCGCGGGTTACGTATTGTGTCCGAGTGAGCTTCGGATTTTTATACCGGATTGTCGAACCCATTGGTGGTGTGCCTGTGAATTTCCTTGGGTCCATGGCGTTGTGAGGAGCACGCCGGTAATTTTCTGGAATTTTCGGAGCGCCTTTGTGGGTCCCGCGTCGCGTTTTGGGTTTTACGTGTGTTTTTGGTCGTCGGACCTTTGGAACCCCGTGTAGGGTGAACCGTTGTGTTCTCCGACTCCGAGACGCTACCACGGCGTTGTGCGTTGTTCGAGGATCGCGTGGGATATTTTTTGGAATTTTCGGATTTTCCTATATAAACCCCTACCCCTTTTTCTCTCCCCCTCACGCTCTCCTCTCACCCTCTCTTCTCCAGCGGCCGACGGAGCGAGGCACGGGCGAGGACGGAGCGAGGATCGAGGCGTGTGGAAGCTCGATGGCGCGATCGCGAGCCGGCGAGGGTTTCACGGCGTTTTCTTCACGGATCGGCGTCCACGGCGCGTCAAATCTTCGGTGGAGGTAGGGAGATGGATCCCCAGCTCATGTACTTCCTTTCCCGTAATTTTGACAGGCCGTGATGAGCCGAGCGGGCTTATTTGAGCATTTTGGAAAAAATGCATGTTTTTGGAGTGTGAGCCGGATCTAGCGTTTTAACCGCATTTTCGGGGTTTAAATGGGTCCTCTCGGAGAGAGGTTGGGGACTAGTTTCCCCTTCACGTGGGCGTGAACGGGGCGTGGAATGGAGTTTTCCACGATTTTCGCCGTTTTCGGGTTTCCGGAATAGAAACGGTCCTAACAGGGACCGCCATTAGGTGAAGCGGTCCCCAGGGAGATTGTTACTTGTCCGTCTCACCGTGTTTTGGGGCTGCGGTCCTGCGATAGACCGCTACGCTTCGCTTAGCAGTCTAAGGCAGACCGTTTTTCCTGGCTGGGCGGCCACGGGCCGGCCGCCACTTGTCCCCTTATGTTGGTTGGCTAAACGGTCTCACGATAGACCGCCTGGCGGATTTAGCGGTCTGGTGTGACCACCAGGCACCTTGAAGCGGTCAGAGCATGACCGTTTTCTATTGTGGGGTCGTTTGAGGTCAGGAGTGGTAGCGGCCATGTGACTGACCGCTAGGTGACACCCAACGGTCAGGCAATGGACCGCCATCCTCTAGGCGGTCTGGGTATGACCGCCTGGTTTCTAATTTCTTCCGGGGCTATGCGGTTCTGGCTGGACCGCTAAGCCAGGCTTTGCGGTCCTAGCCAGACCGCCAAGCTCTGAGACCGTCAAGAGTTGATCGCCCCCTTGACCGCCCGTTTCTTGCTAGTTGCGGTCTGAGGTGGACCGCCGGTTGTGCTTTGCGGTCCAGTGACGACCGCTATTTGGAGCTTTGCGGTCTAAGGAGGACCGTTTCTTGATGTGAAGGTCCAGGGAGGACCGCCACTTGGTTTTTGTGCTTGCTGAGCCCGTTTTGTGTTGTGTTGACCCCCGATCGACCCGGTTGTGACCCAGTGGTTGACCTTCGGTCTCGAGAGCATTTCGGACACCCCGTGGGTTTCGTGTCCGTGTCTTTGGGGTGTTTGGAGGTATTGTGTTACCTCGATTAGCGTGCACGTATGCTTAGAGGGTCCGGGTGACCCTGTGTGTGTTTCGGGCTTTCGTGTTACGCTTGACCGACACATCGGTATGAGTGCGGTGGGGCATCCCCGCACGTCGTGGGTTTCTCCAGAAGGTGGTTTCCGAGTGGGCCGTGTGTGTGGCCTCAGACTGTGCGTCCAGTTAACCAGCCTGGGGCTGGAGGTTTTCTGTGTGTCCCTTGGACAAGGGATTCACCTGGCGGCTTGTGAGCTGCCTCGGTAATTGTGCCATCGTGGTTTAAGACCTAAGGATTAGGCTAGATTAACGACACTGTGCCGTTGTGTACGACGGTCTTGACCCGAGTCCGTGACTCAAGGACCGTTGGATTTAGTAGGTCTAGTGGGCCATACAGAGTTTGATGGCTCGTGCCGCCTGTTACTCCGTGTTACTCGCGATGGGTGCGTGTGTGACTTTCCGTGTTCATGTTGAGTGACCTGCCACTAGATGTAGCTTTCCTGCGCACGCGTGTGCGAATCCACTTGGGAGTGGTGGAGAGCGTGACCCGAGAGACGGTTTTTAGGCTAGTTACCGTAGGTCCCCCACGCGCAGTCGAGTCCGGGCTTCGGGGGAAGAACCAGCTAGAGGATCTAACCTAGGGCGCATGGTCTGTGTGTGCACACTGGGCTGGGGACGTCGGACCCGCGCTGACGAGCGCGACTCCAGCTTGTCCTTGTTTTGTGTTCCTGGTTGCTAGTACGGTGTCTCAGTCTCCGCCTGGGGCGTGGTAGCGGGACACTTGAGGCTGTGGACTAAGTCGTCAGTGGACGCATCCGGCCTTGCTTCTGGTGGGCAGTGCTCCCGTCACGTGACGTGAGTTTCTCGTGAGTCGAGTTCCGCTTCACGTCTGCGAGACGTGATTTTGCGTGGAATTCCGGGTGTTTTCCCGAAGCCGAGGTCTAGGGGTTCCGGTGATCGTCACTGAGGGCTTCTCCCTAGACCGCGTAGAGTTCACGACGGCGAGGTCGTGACTGTGTTTCCAGACCGCGTGGTTTCGGTGGGCCTTTGTCTGTGAGGACAGGCCTCCACGACAGAGGTGTCGTGGCGTTTTCCTAGTAGTGTGACTAGGGTGGTTCGTTGTTTGGTAGTCCCCCGACTGTGGGATCGGGGTGTTGAGTTCCGTTTCGGTAGGAGTAGCTGTAGTGCCGAGTTTTTACCGGCCACCAGTTTGCTGTTCCTGCTGCTACTGTTGCTCTTGCTGTAGTTGCTGATTTCCGTGCCGCTGTTATTTTCGGTTGGGGTTCCGCGGGACCCCTACTGAGCCAGTGACGGGAGGCTCACCCCTGCGTTTCAGGTGTGGCGGTTCTTCCTCGAGGTTCGATGGTGCTGTGTTGAGGTTCTTAGTTGCCAGCTTGCCAGGCCGAGTGTTCACTTGGCGTTGGGTACGTTCTTCTGCCTTAGACTGTACTTTCTGTTGGACTGGACTCTGTTGTAGTTGTTTATTTATTTCTGTTAATTGTTGAATTGTCCTGCTTTGTTTCTTATTTCTTTGTACCTCCACACTCCTTTTTAACCCTTCTGAGCCTCGGCTCGTGGGCGGCGGGTCAGGATTCGAATAGTATCGGGTTCCTTTCCCGGTATCCGGATCTTGGGTCGCTAAAGGGTGGCTGAGCATTACCTCAATTGCAATCACCTCCTCCTTGGTTGGGTTAGCTAGGTGAATTTGGCAGAGAGTGGTAAAGCCCCAGTCGCTAGCTCACCCGATGCCACCGACCTTTGTCAAAAAGACGAAGTGCTCCTGTCAACACTTGACATTCGAGACAACGAGAGAGAGGTGTAGGAAGGTCTTCTTACTCCGAGCTTGGAAGTAATAGGCAAGGACATTGGAGCTGCGGTAGCACTGAGCGTTGAAGAAGTGACGGAAGAGCCAGAGGGTAGGGGTGGTGTTCACCTAACGACAACTATACACAAAGGCGCAAAGAATGCGCCTGGAGTTGGGCGACGATTGCCCTAGCTCCAGACCATAAAAATGTAGAACCGACTCGAAGAGGGGGGGAATGGGAAGACAGAAGCCAACCTTGAAGACCTCTACTGACACATTGATCCCTCCAAGAAGGTACCCCCTAGGTAATTATCTACAGAGGGAAAGAAGATATCAATATCTGCCGAGATTTGGAAAACCTCCCTGAGACCATAAACTACTTGGTAGAAAATATTGAAGTAGGGAAGACAAGGACTAGGTCAGGCGCTCGAGATGCTCGAGATGCCACCACGGTTGCTCTCCCCTTCACCAGAAGACTCAGAGTTGCCTAGGATGAGTTTCTTATGAGACGCCATGGGTTCAATGGGAAGAGAAAGAAGGTAAGGAGCCTCACTAAACACTGAGTAAGCAGCAAAGAGACAGCAAGCACCAACACCGAAGAGGAAGAGTGCAGAGGTTCCACCTTAGGTATCTCTGCCCTTCTTAAAGTCTCCAGAGTGCGGCGCGTCCGCCTTGTTTTGATAGGAGAACGGTCGAAAACTTAACCGCCACCGCCAGTGCACTCAGCGGGAAAACCAAGGGGCGTGCCAGTGGCTACTCTGTTCCGTTTCTCTAGGCACGAAGCGACACCATCATGATGACGGTGACATCACCCAGCACGCAAGGGAATCATCTTGCGCATCAAGAAAAGCTGGAGGCTAGATGATTCACCGCATCAAAGGTATGGGAAGGTTCGCAAAATCTCCACCAAGTTTCCTCCCGCTTGACCTCGTGCAATTCCTCCCGAGCACCGAGAATGCTCGCTACTCGAGAGTGGGGGGTTAGTGAGGAGGGGAAAATATGCTAGGCCCAGCACGACCTAGTAACGCCAGGCCCATTAACGGTCTCGGGTCGCCAGGCCCATAGTGGCCGTCGTCAGTCGACCAGCGGTCTTGAAACGTAGCCCAATCGAGACCCATTAATAACTGGCCGGCCCACAGGAATGATCCTTACATGCGTATGTCCTAGATGCCGTTTGACTCGCCAATGAACGAACGTTGAGATTGCCATTATGGGGCTTACTCCAATGAGCACTGAATCATGCCCACGTTGCCGAGATGCCCGTCACGACGCCCTTCCTCAGAGAACGGGCGAGTGGGCAACGGGTGATCCCCATGATCAAGCAGGACACTAACCGTGCCATCGCTAAGTTGAGGAAGAGACGATGCTACTGCGATTGATATACATAGGCCCCCAGAAGAACTGAAGGGGGGGGACTACGCAGAGCGTGAATAGTATTGAGTGAAGGGAAGATTAAAGAGTTCTCCACCTAATTTCTCAGACATCAACTGCATCGCTGAGCACTCTCCACACTGCCGGACATTCTCCACGTCGCTGTTTTAAGACGAGGTTGACGTCCCCCTTTTTCAATACCCGGGCGACTTTGCGAGAAGTCTTATATTTTGTTTTGGGTTTGAGGGGGTTTCCTCTGATCATGGAATGGACTCTCTCTGAGGAGGTAAGGGTGCATATATGGGGCTACACGAATGGCCAGTGCAGTGTCCATTTCATGGGGTGTGCATCGTATCAGACGATGAGGGGTCGAGTGCTGGATCTTTCCCCACTGACCGCAGTCAGTGTTGATTTACATCGGCATAACGTCCGAACACCCTTGTTTAATTGTCAACAATAAGGCCTAGAATTTCTCTCCAAGGTTCTAATCGAGGACACATCAACATAGGTAGCTTGCATCGCACTTTTGACTCCCAGTGGGTGAACATAAAATGTACGAGGGGTAGGGCTTGGCTGAGACCAGGTTGAACTGGGCAACACCCTACTGTATCTGGGGATAAGAGTGAGCTAAAAAAGCCCAGGAGTGCACCAGGGTGTCCCGTTGATTGCCTGGACATTAGGGGCATTTTTGTAATTTACCATGTCCAATGGCACTATGGTAATTTTACCTTGCTGGAAGTTTTATCACAATCTGGGGTGGCCGCCAAGCAAGGATTGACTCTGGAAGGCTCAAGGGCTGTTTTCAAGAGCCGTTGGGAATTATCAAGGCATCCCAAGGTTGGAAGGGCGTTTTCGTAATTTGGACGTGACCCTATATGGAGTGGTCCGTGAAAGACACTGGGGTCGCGGGACCATTTGTAGGCATTTCTTGAGTATGGAGAGGTTGTGAAAGGCGATGCGCACTTTTAGCTCCTGAAGGAAGGGCAGATGTGTAATTTTCCTTGTAGGAGGGGTTTATTCGCAATTTTCCTCAACTGGCACGCACCAGGGGCAGCATCACACACCCTTGCAAATTTTCATAAACTTCATTACAAAAGTTGTCGACGAGTTGTCAACTGTACACGGTATCACCGCTCTGAGGCGGGAACACGATTACAAGGCCCACATGGGGGCTTAAATGTAAATCCCGCATAGGGGTGTAACAACCACGCCCACGCAGGGGCATAATGACAAAGCCCACGTAGGGGCGTAACAACCATGCCCACGTAGGGCATAAATACAAGGCCCACGTAGGGGCATAATGACAAAGCCCACGTAGGGGCGTAACAACCATGCCCACGTAGGGCATAAATACAAGGCCCACGTAGGGGCATAATGACAAAGCCCATGCAAGGGCATAAATACAAGACCCACGTAGGGGCACAAAGACGAAGCCCACGTAGGGGCATAAATACAAGACCCACATAGGGGCACAAATACAAGACCCGCATAGGGGCACAACAACAAAGCCCACCTAGGGGCATAGATACAAGCCCGGGGTGTTACATACCCCAAGTGGGCCAAAACAACGAACACAAATCTTCTTCTTTAAAGGGTCCTTAACAACCACGCCCACGTAGGGGCATAACGACAACCCACGTAGGGGCATAAGTACAAGACCCACGTAGGGGCACAACAACAACGCCCACGTAGGGGCATAAATACAAGACCCACATAGGGGCATGATGACAAAGCCCGACAGGGGCATAAATACAAGACCCATGTAGGGGCACAAAGACAAAGCCCACGTAGGGGCGTAGTTATAATAAAAACCCGGGGTGTTACATACCCCAAATAGGCTAAGAACAACGAACAAGCCTTCTTCCTTCTCTTCGGAAAAAAGGTCCTTTCCCCCCCGAGAAAAAGTCCTCAAATGAGCCCCGTAGGGGGTATTTATAGAAAGTGAGGGACCAGCCCGGGGTGGGCCAAACTCGGGAGGGTCAAAGTCACCCCGGGCAGGTTCCCCTCTTTTTTCTTTTTATGATGGGCAGACGGAGATCCCGGGACCGGCCCGGGATTGCCCCGCCTCGGGCGGGTCCGCACGGACCTACCCGGGGTCGAGGGGGTCCCGGGCGGGTCCTACCCGGGGAGGAGCCAGCCCGGGCAGGCCTGCCCGGGGTCAGCCAACATCGGGCAGGTTCCTCCCCCCCGTGCGGCAGCGGGGGAACCTGCCCGGGGGTGGCTGGCCCCGGGCGGGTCCCTGCTGTCCACCCCGGGCAGGTCTTGGCCACCCCGGGCAGGTTTGTTGCTATCCACCCCGGGCGGGTCTGCTGATGTTCACCCCGGGCAAGTCTAATGTTGCTGCAGTCCACCTCGGGGAGTTCTAGTCACCCCTTTCTGCAGTGGTGAGCTTAAGTAGTAGTTCACCTCGTATGTAGTGGGCAAAATATGTTGCCAACAAACGCCCCCCACGGAGCGTTCATCAAAGCCGGAGGCGGGCGGTCCGTGCCCTCCGTCGTCATTTTTGCTCCTGAGTCTTCATGTCATGGGGAGATCATTGTGGGGCTGCACCTCACTGCTTCGTTGCTTTTCATAAAGCTGAGAGTTGATGCAGGTTTGTCTCAGTGAGACCCTCCAGTATGGAAGTGATGTAGGCCAACCGCGGCGAGACACCTTGACCTGGAGTTGATGTTGATCAACCCTTAGAGTATATTGACCAAAGCTGATGTATACCATCCTCTGGGACGTGTTGGCCTGAAATCGGATGCTGGCCAACCTTTGGGGGTACATTAACCAGGGTTGATGCGGACCGACCCTTAGGGCATATTGATCCGAAGTTGATGCAGGCCTGTCTCGAAGAGGCTCGTTGGCCTGTAGTTGATGTAGACCTACCTCGGCGAGGCTTGTTGACTCGGAGTTGATGTAGGCCTGCTTCTGAGAGACTCGTTGGCCTAGAGTTGATATGGACCAGCCCCGGCGAGGCTTATTGGTCCGGAGTTGATGTTGGCCTGCTTCTGAGAGGCTTGTTGGCCTAGAGTTGATATGGACCAGCCCCGGCGAGGCTTATTGGCCCGGAGTTGATGTAGGCCTGCTTCTGAGAGACTTGTTGGCCTAGAGTTGATATGGACCAGCCCCGACGAGGCTTATTGGCCCGGAGTTGATGTTGGCCTGCTTCTGAGAGACTTGTAGTTGATGTGGGCCTGCCTCGGCGAGGCTTATTGGCCCGAAGTTGTTGTAGACCTTGAGTCGCAATAGCTGGAGACTAGCATTGGCTGACCCTTGGGGGTGCGTTGGCTAAAAGTCGTTGTGCCAGTCGACCGCTGAGGTGTCACTGAAGACGTGCTGACTAACTGTTGAGGTATGCAATCGAATGTTGAAGCTGGCTAATCGTTGACTCGTGATAGCTAGAGTTGATGTAGACCAGCCCTTAGGACATATTGGTCCAAAGTTGATGCAAGCCTGCCTCGGAGAGGCTTATTGGCCTGTAGTTGATGTAGACCTGCCTCGGAGAGGCGCATCCATCGGAGTCGTCGTTGATTGACGACTGACATTGGTCGTCCCTTGGAGGTACGTCGACCGAAAGTTGTTGCGTCGATGGACCGCTGAGGTGTCGCTGAAGACGTGTCGGCTGTATGTAGCCAAATATGTTGATGTGCCGGCTGGCCATTAGGATGTCGCCAAAGATGCGTCGGCTAACCGCTGAGGTGTGCAGCCGAAGGTTGAAGCTGGCTAACTGTTGGCTTGTGGTAGCCAAGGTTGATGTAGACCAGCCCGTAGGGCATGTTGGTCTAGGTAGATGTCGGCCGTACACGGGCTGAGGCAACTCCTTTCTTTGTTTTAGCTTCAGCTAGTGAGGCTTCAAAACTGCTTCAGAGTTTCCTGGCCCTTGGGATAGAGTGGCCGAATGGTCCTCAACTTGGTGTAGCATTGCCAGATGCATGTATTTGGTCTCCCTTGGGACGCCTAGATGACTGAGCTTACGTCTTCATGGGAGGAGTTCGCCCGCCTTCACGCTATTTAGGAGCGGAGGCGGAGGACTAAGCTGCTCATTCAGCAGGAGGAGCAGCAGCTTTGCAGACTCCGGGCGGCCCAGGCCGAGGTGGGTGCCCAGGTCGAGGATGCTGACCAGCGCGAGCAGATGACCTCCCACAGAGTGGAGGAGCTTTTATGAGAGGTCCGGGGGACCGAGGAGGAGCGCAATCTTGCGCGTGCCGATGTAGATTCTCCGCCGTAGGCTTGAGGGGCTCCAGGAGCTTTTGCGAGAGGTCCGAGAGACCGAGGAGCGCAGTCTTGCCCGTGTCGATGTAGACTCTTCACCGTAGGCTTGAGGGGCTCCAGGAGCTTTTGCGAGAGGTCCGAGAGACCGAGGAGCGCAGTCTTGCGCGTGCCGATGTAGACTCTTCACCGTAGGCTTGAGAGGCTCCAGGAGGAAGCTCTCCAGCGGGAGGCTTGCCTTGCCGACTTGAGAGACGAGCCTAGCCTTCAATTTTGCCTGATGTTTTTTCCATAGGGCTATTTGTCGAGCCCGGCTTTGTGCAGCTTCCCCGAGGGCTTGTCTCGGGGTTCTTCTGCTTGAGATTGAAAAATAAAGAACAGAGCTTATTGATTTATCTTCCATTCTTTTGCATGTACGCTTTTTTTCTCTTTTTTTCTCTTTCTTTTTTTTTGCACTTTACCAGCCCTACCGCCCTTTCGAGTTTTCGCCAGGACTGACCCCCTTTAGCTTTTTCCAGTGTGCCCTTGCGGGTTTTCACACTGAGGGGTACCCATTTTTGCCTAAGGTGTCCTTTCGGGTTTTCACCTTAGCCAGGTTAAAGCCTTTTTGCCCTTGGTTGCTCCCCTGACAGAAACAACCAAGTCCGTTGTGGCATCAATATTTTTAACCCCGTTTTTTTTTTGGTGCCAAAAGGCTGAGGGAGTGTGGCATTCCCGAGGGACATGTGTGCCGCACCGGCGGGACAAGTGGGTGGATTTGGTGGCCCTGGTAGGACGTGTCAAGTCAAATCCAAAAATCAATAGGTCGAATGGGCTGGCAACCTGAAAGGATATGCATAGGTCAAGCCCGGTTGGGATAACAAATAAGTAGGTTTAACCGTCCGGAAGGGACATGTGGGTTAAACCTAGAAATTGGAAGGTGAAATGGGTCCAAAGGCATGATGGGTTGGCAGCCCGAGAGGGCATGCTGAGGCCAATCCCGAGAAGGTGGAATGAGCTGAAAGGCGAGGTGGGTTGGCAGCCCGAGAGGGCATACTGAGACCAATCCCTAGAAGGTGGAATGAGCCGAAAGACGTGGTGGGTTGGCAGCCCGAGAGGACATGCTGAGGCCAATCCCAAGAAGGTAGGATGTGCCAAGAGACGTGGTGGGTTGGCAGCCCGAGAAGGTATGCTGAGGCCAATCCCAAGAAGGTAGGATGTGCCGAGAGGCATAGTGGGTTGGCAGCCCAAGAGGGCATACTGAGACCAATCCCTAAAAGGTAGAATGTGCCGAGAGGCAAAGTGGGTTGGCAGCCCGAAAGGGTATACTGAGACCAATCCCTAGAAGGTAGGATGTGCCGAGAGGCAAGTTGGGTTGGCAATCCGAGAGGGCATACTGAGACCAATCCCAAGAAGGTATAATGAGCCGAGAGGCAAAGTGGGTTGGCAGCCCGAGAGAGCATACTGAGACCAATCCCTAGAAGATAGGATGTGCCGAAAGGCGGGATGGGTTGGCAGCCCGAGAGAGCATACTGAGGCCAATCCCTAGAAGGCAGAAGAGCCGAAAGACGTGATGAATTGGCAACCCGAGAGGGCGTACTGAGGCCGGTCCCGGTGGGACAAAATGTGCCGAAAAACGAGTTGAATTGGCAGCCCGAGAGGGCGTACTGAGGCCAATCCCCTAGGAGGTAAAATATGCCAAAATGCATGATGGGTTGATAGCCCCAGAGGGCATACTGAGGCCAATACCTAGAAGGTAAAATGTGCCAAAAGGCATGATGGTTGGCAGCCCGAGAGGGCATACTGAGGCCAATCCCTAGAAGGTAAAATGTGCCAAAAGGCATGATGGGTTGGCAGCCCGAGAGGGCGAACTGAGGCCAATCCCTAGAAGGTAAAATGTGCCGAAAGGCATGGTGAGTTGGCAGCTCGAGAGGGCGTACTGAGACCGGTCCTGGTGGGACAAAATGTGCCGGAAGGCGAGTTGAGTTACGATAGTGAACATGCCCTGGTGGGACTAGATATCACCATCTGCTATCACAGGATGAAGTCACTGACTCAGTATGTCCTGTGCGAACTGCTGTAGAAACCCCTGCGATGGCGCATAATACAGCTTCATATGTTTCCCATTAAGAGGCGGGAACAGGTTATTGCCTTTGTGGTCGACGACCGTGTAGGCCCCCTTCAAAGACCTTCTGTACGACATAAGGCCCACGCTAGTTGGGTTGGAGTTTCTCGCTAAATCTTCCTGCCAAGACCTCTTTTTCTTTGAGCATGACTAAGTCGCCCTTCTTGAAAGCCCTGTGCTTGACTAGTTTGTTGTAGGCAGGTGTCATACGGGCTTGATAGACTTACCGAAAGGCGAGTTGAAATGGCAGCCCGAGAGGGCGTACTGAGGCCGGTCCCGGTGGGACAAAATGTGATGGAAGGCGAGTTGAGTTACGATAGTGAACATGCCCTGGTGGGACTGGATATCACCATCTGCTATCACAGGATGAAGTCACTGACTCAGTATGTCCTGTGCGAACTGTTGTAGAAACCCCTGCGATGGCGCATGATACAGCTTCATATGTTTCCCATTAAGAGGCGGGAATGGGTTGTTGCCTTTGTGGTCGACGACCGTGTAGGCTCCCCCTTCAAAGACCTTCTGTACGACATAAGGCTCACGCTAGTTGGGTTGGAGTTTCTCGCTGGATCTTCCTGCCAAGACCTCTTTTTCTTTGAGCATGACCAAGTCGCCCTTCTTGAACGCCCTGTGCTTGACTAGTTTGTTGTAGGCACGCGTCATACGGACTTGATAGACTTGTAAATGCTTGTGAGCTTGGAGTCTCCTACCCTCCAGACAGGATAATTCCTCTAGCCTCCTTTCAACCTCGGATTGATCTTGGCCTGGTAGCCCAGCCTGAACCGCCACCCGGTACGATGCCAGTTCAATTTCTACAGGGACAACTGCTTCAGCCCCATAAACCAAGGAGAATGGGGAGCACCCCGTAAGGGTTTTATAAATGGTCCGATAAGCCTAAAGAGCTTCGTGGACCTCCTCTCCCCAATCTCGTTTGCGACCATTTATTATTTTGGCCAATAGCTTATAGAGTGTCTTGTTAAAGCCCTCAGCCAATCCGTTGGCCTGAGGGTTATAAACTGAAGATGTCCTCCAATCGATATGGGATTTGGAAGCCAGTGCATACACTGTCTTGTTCCTGAAGAGTGTGCCGTTATCAGAAATGATCCGACTAGGGGTGTCAAATCTATATATAATATGATGTCTGACGAAGCGGGCCATTGTTTCGCCAGTGACTTCCCGTAGAGGGATAGCTTCAGCCCATCGGGAAAAGTAGTCTGTGGCGGCCAAAATGAATTTATGCCCCTGGGATGAGGGAGGGAATGGTCCTACTATATCCATACCCCACTCCGCAAATGGCCAAGTTGGCGCCGTCGGATGCAGGGGGTTATGAGACCTTCGAGGGACCGGACCAAATGCTTGGCATTGGTGACATGTCCGAGCATACTGATAGCAATCCTCGTACATAGTGGGCCCATAGAATCCCTTTAGCTTGATGTTTGTTTTCATCTTAACTCCTGCTTGATGAGCCTCGCATAAGCTAGAGTGAACCTCCTGCATAACGGTTCTAGCTTCTTTAGGCGAGAGGCACCGCAAGAGGACTGGGTGGTCCTTTTCCTAGACGAGCCTGAAGAGAACGCCATCGACCAGTTGATATGATGTAGCTCTGCGTAGCAGTTGCACCCTTCGGGCTCGTTTAGGGGGAAGCTGCCCATTCTTGATTTGTATAATTGGCTCGCGCCAATCTCCTTCTTCAGGAGCATTCTCCTCTTGAACATTGTTGACCTTGTAAACAGTGAGGCCAGATTTTTCGTCGAGCGCGCTAGGCATGAGCCTCCTGTGTTTGACGGTTATATTCAACTCTCCCTCTGGCGGGATCATCAAAGCTGCTGCAAGTTTTGCCAGAGCGTCTACCTGGGAGTTATTACTTCTTGGCACATGATCTATCTCAAATAGATAGAACTTCTCTTTGAGCCTAATAACGGCTTCATGGTAGGGGATCGACTCCTTTTTCCGTACGTCATAGTCGCCCAGAACTTGACGGATGACAAGTTGAGAATCCCCGTGTACCTTGATGCATTTAATCTCCAGGGCGAGCTGGAGCTCGATGATCAGTGCCTCATATTCCTCCTCATTGTTGGTCAATGACTTCATGAGGGCACAGGAGTTGTGAAGTACACCTTCTTGAGGAGACACAAAGACTATGCCAGCGCCTGACACAAAGTCTGTGAGGCCGCCGTGTCTCTTAATGGTTCTGGACGCCCCGTCAAAATATAATTCCCATGAAGGAGAATTGAGGGATAGCACATCATGTTCGGTCTAGGATGGGGCATTTATATTGGACCCTTCCTCGTCGAGTGGTTGCAGCAACCTTTCTTCATCTGGCAGCTCGATATTGAGAGGGGAGTCCTCTGGCACTCGGTGTGTGGCGAGAAACTCAGCCATTCCTTGCCCCTTTATGGCCTTGCGCGGGACAAAGATGATGTCAAATTCCACGAGGATGAGTGCCCATTTTCCCAGCCTTCCAGAGAGGACAGGTTGGCTAAGGAGATATTTGAGCGGGTCCCACTTTGAAATGAGCTCCACTCGGTGCACCAACAAATAGTGCCTCAACTTTTTAACCGCGAAAACCAAGGCGAGACACATCTTTTCCATAGGCGAGTAGCGATGCTCGGGGCCGACCAACTTCCGGCTAAGGTAATAAAGGGGCTGCTCCTTGCCTTCTTCATTGATCTGGGCCAGGAGAGCTCCGAGGGAAGCATCCATGGCCGCAATATAAAGAATGAAAGTTCCTTTGATAGGTGCCCCTAGGACTGGTGGAGCCAGGAGATACTCCTTGATCTGCTTAAGAGCCTTCTGACAGTCTTCATCTCATACAAAAGGTGCCCCTTTCTTCATTATTTTGCCAAAGGGCATGCACCTCCCAGAGAGATTAGAGATGAATCGCCTAATATAGGCGAGTCTTCCTTGGAGCGATCTGAGCTCCGTTATATTTCTAGGCGGAGGTAGCTCTCTGATGGTCTTGATCTTTTCAGGATCTATCTCTATCCCTCGATACTTGACGATGAAGCCCAAGAACTTGCCGCTGGAGACGTCGAAGGCACACTTCATCGGGTTCATCTTGAGTTGGTACTGTCGGAGCCTCTCAAAGACCCTACGTAAATCAGCTAGGTGGCTGTCTTGCTTCTTAGACTTGACGACCAAGTCAGCGACATAGCATTCAACGATGTCATGCAGCATCTCGTCGAAGACTTTGGTCATTGCTCTTTGATAAGTGGCGCCAACATTCTTCCAGCCAAATGGCATCCTCTTATAGTTGAAGATCCCCTTAGGGGACCGGAAGGCCGTATGATCCTTATCCTTGATGGACATACGGATCTAGTTGTAGCCTGACGATCCGTCCATGAAGGACAAGGCTTCATGACCGGTGGTCACATCCACCATTGTCTCAATGATGGGGACAGGAAAGTGGTCCTTCGGGCATGCCTTGTTCAAATCCCGAAAGTCAATGCAGACCCGGACTTGGCCATTCTTCTTCTTGACCGGGACTATGTTAGCGAGCCACACAGGATACATACATGGCTCTATAAAGTCCACGTCGAGCATCTTGTCGACTTCGACGTTGACTTTAAGCTCCAGTTCATGGCGCATACGCCTTTACACCTGTTTGACTGGCTTAACTGTTGGAAGTATAGCCAGTTCATGTTCTGCCACAGAGGGATCAAGACTTGGCATCTCTTTACATGTCCAGGCAAAACAATCTCTGAATTCATTCAAGAGCTGCCGGTACGCCTGCCTTTCTTCCCCGCTGAGAAGGGCACTTACGAAAGTGGGTCGGTAGTCGTCCTTGCTGCCGAGATTAATCTCAATCAGCTCATCAACAGTTGCCTGGCCACCGTCTTCTAATTTCGGGGGAGCCGGCTGGAGGTCGACGAATTCTTCATCTTCATCGGTATCGGCCTCATAAACCTCGAACTCTGCAAGGCTTGCTCGCTGACAGGTTGGACTCGAAAGAGCTTCATTCGCTTGTTGCCCTCCAGCGGGCGTCGACCGAGGAGATGTTGGGGCATGCCCAGCCTCGCGATGGAGTTCGTCAACTATGGGCTCCTTCTGGGCCTCCTCGGGAAAGGGAGGTAGGAACCCTATAGTGTTGACTGCATAATGAACTTGGAAGTCTAGCTTCTGATCATAACCCAACCCTCGAGTGTCCTTGCGGGAAAAAGGCGGTTGCCCCCTGACCTACGGGGGATTCCAGAGGTGGGAAAAATATGCCCTCTGCGCAGGGTTCTGGATCTGAGGAATTCCCTGCTTCACACACATGCGCTTAAGCCGGTCTGGCATATAATCCATTTCTTGAACTGGCTCTTGTGCTTCATCAGCAGGGGTGTCCCACCCAACATCGTCCTCAAGGGGAACTGGTGGGACTAAATCTCCTTTGTAGAAGACAATCAGTCGAGCCTGTTTGCCATCCTTGGTTCGACCCTTGCGCCTATAAGAGACTATAAAAGTCTTCAATTCCTCCACGCTATATTCCTCTCTTAGAAAGGGAAACTGAATGCACTTCGGAGGCAAGGGGACACTCTGGTCGATGGTTCTACTGATGACATTGGCTTCGAAGTCCACATTGCGCCTCTCTGGTTGAGTTGGTTTTGAACCAGACTTGAGACTTAGTTGGTGAAGCTTTAACAACTCACAGTTGACTGTGAAGAGCTGGCCTTCTTCGGGCTCGGCCTCAACCTTTTGTTTCCCCTTGTCTTTGACTCGGTCGGGGATTGTTATGGTGGGCTCCCCGAAATACAAAGAGGCGTCTGCCAAGTGACATTCATTAGGGTGGAAAGGAGCTTGGTCCGCAAAGACAGTATGCTGCTCTCCCCCTTTAGCATATTTGAGGCACTAGTGCAGAGTCGAAGAAACGACCCAATTTTCATGCAACCAGGGTCTTCCCAACAACACCTTATAAGACGTGTTGGCGTTGATAATATAAAACGTCACTTTAGTGGCAAAGTCACCCATGACCAGTTTCACCTCGACCCGACTGAGAGCTTCTTCGGAGTCTTGGTTGAACCCCGAGATTTTGACGGCACTGACTTTTTGCAAATAATGCGCCAAGTAGAGAGACTTAAAAGTCTTCAAGGGCATAATGTTAACAGCCGCTCCTGCATCGACCAGGATTCGGTTCACCTCATGCCCATTGATCATCCCTTTCATATATAGGGGGTGATTATGACAAGGAGAAGCCAGCAGCATGTCCTTGTCGGAGAAAATAATGTTGGTCGCAAGAGCTTCATATGCTTGGGCCTGTAGTTCTGCTACATGGGCTTCATAGGCCTCGAGATCCTGGAGGACTTTTACGAGAGCCTCTCTCAAGTCCTTGCTCCATGCAATAGTCTCCCATATGGTGACATTAGTCGGGAACCACTTCATGTGTTGAATGATTTTGCGATCCGCCCTGGCGCGGGTCTTGTCGAATGGGGGAATGATTTCCTCCAGAGTCTTCAGGGCTCCATGTGATTTCTCCCGCTTGAAAGGGCGCTCCCTCTCACCTTGCTCCCCCCCTCCCTCTTGGAAAAGCAGTGCCAGAGACTCCTCCGCAGCAGGTTGAGACTCGTCCAGATCGGACTGACCCGAGGGGCCTTCTCTTCCGCCAGCACTGGCTGAGGGGCCCGCCTGCCCCGAGGTTGGAGCTAGCGACGGGATGCTGACTGGAGTTTCTTCCTCATCGGAAGAATGAATTATGAAAGGGATGCCTCCTGGCCTTCGGGCTCCCGAACCAGGCCTGGATGCTCTGAGCGTGCAGGTATAAAGGGAATGCCCCGCACTTGAGGTGCAGGGATGGGGCCCGGCTGCTCCCCTCTGAATATTATAACCCGGTCGAGGGTTAAGGGATTCTCTCGCCCTCGACCCCGTCCTCGGCCACGGCTTCTGCTATTCCTTGCCGATCGGCGCCGGTATGTTGCCATAGGAGCATTGTCCTCCCCAACAAAGGTATTTATATTGTCAGGAGGCGGGATAGCCACCATGTTACATGACAGCTCCTGCAGCGCTTGATCAAGGGCCTCCACGGTGAGCTCCTCGTCCCGCGAGAGCTCGAATACTCGCCTTGGTGCTGAGTAGCCGGGCTTCGCACTTGCTGTAATTCTGACTGGCGGAAGGCCTTTTTGGACCGGGACTGTGTGATGACTAGGGCCGCCTCCTTGGTGACCCAGATTTGTTTCATCTGGAGCTGTCGCCCCTCAGTTGAGTTGAGTTGCCCCCAGATCTGACTCTGGGGGTTGCCGCCTTTGAAGAAGGCGCGACGTAGCTCCTCACTTTCGCCCCGACTTCCCGGACTTTCCGAGGAAGTTCGAAGCGATTGGAGGTAGGAATGGTTGGGACCTGTCGATCCCGAGGCATAATCGGCTTGCTTCCATAGAGCCGAATGCGGAGGTCTCCGACAAGTATGGTCTTGCCAGAGCGTGAGATGGCAGCTGCCGAGCCTGCTTTGTTGCGCGCACGGCGTTGCCCCCGTTGAGCAGGGGCGGCCGTCTCGGAACGGCTTCCATTATGGCGACGGTGGCGTTGTCCCCGTTAGGGAGGAGCGGCGTCGGCAATAATTTGGTTGACCGAGAATATCCGGCCAACTGGGAGAGCTGAAGGCATGACACCTCCAGCTATGGGCTTCTTGATGGCCGACCTGACTCGGCCTACAGTTGACGTCGAGGGCCTGGCACCCCCAGATGTAATGTTGAAATTGGCCAACCTGGCTCGGCCTGTTGTAGAAATAGAGGGCCTAACACCCCCGGATGCAGACTTCCTCGTGGCCGACCTGACTCGGCCGACGGCGGAAGTTGAGGGCCTGACACCCCCAAATGCAGTGTTTTAAGTGGCCGACCTGGCTCGGCCTGTTGCAGAAATAGAGGGCCTGACACCCCCGGATGCAGTCTTCTGAACCGGGCGGGCCTGGCTGGCAGCAAGAGCGGAGGGCCTGGCACCCTCAATAGATGTCTTCTCGGCCGGAGACACCCGACCAATAGGAGCAGGGGCGACTGCGTTGCCCCCAGCAACCGGCACTACCCCTAAGAAGAAGGGGGAGCAGACGACCGGAGGGAAGTCGCCAAAAACAATAGGAGTCGCAAGGTAGCCAAACCTGGCATGGTTCGCGACGACTTGCAGGCCATAGGTCACAGCAGCCATCGTCCTGATTGCGAAGCAAGAGTAGCGCTTGAAACAACAAGAAGTAGGAAGCTGGTGTCCTCTTCTCCTTTCTCGTCCCGTAAGAGGAAGAGGGGTAATGAGAACCTCGGGGAGGTTTAAGGCCTTCTGTTGACAAGAAGAAGAAAGGCGGGAAAGGTCCCACCGGGCGTGCCAGTCTGTTTTAAGACGAGGTTGATGTCCCCCTTTTTCAATACCCGGGCGACTTTGCGAGAAGTCTTATATTTTGTTTTGGGTTTGGGGGGGTTTCCTCTGATCATGGAATGGACTCTCTCTAAGGAGGTAAGGGTGCATATATGGGGCTACACGAATGGCCAGTGCAGTGTCCATTTCATGGGATGCGCATCGTATCAGACGATGAGGGTTCGAGTGCTGGACCTTTCCCCACTAACCGCAGTCAGTGTTGATTTACATCGGCATAACGTCCGAACACCCTTGTTTAATTGTCAACAATAAGGCCTAGAATTTCTCTCCAATGTTCTAATCGAGGACACATCAGCATAGGTAGCTTGCATCGCACTTTTGACTCCCAGTGGGTGAACATAAAATGTATGAGGGGTAGGGCTTGGCTGAGACCAGGTTGAACTGGGAAACACCCTACTGTATCTGGGGATAAGAGTGAGCTAAAGGAGCCCAGAAGTGCACCAGGGTGCCCCGTTGATTGCCTGGATACTAGGGGCATTTTGGTAATTTACCATGTCCAGTGGCACTATGGTAATTTTACCTTGCTGAAAGTTTTATCACAATCTGGGGTGGCCGCCAAGCAAGGATTGACTCTGGAAGGCTCAAGGGCTGTTTTCAAGAGCCGTTGAGAATTATCAAGGCATCCCAAGGCTAGAAGGGCGTTTTCGTAATTTGGACATGACCCTATATGGAGTGGTCCGTGAAAGACACTGGGGTCGCGAGACCATTTGTAGGCATTTCTTGAGTATGGAGAGGTTGTGAAAGGCGATGCGCACTTTTAGCTCCTGAAGGAAGGGCAGATGTTTAATTTTCCTTGTAGGAGGGGTTTATTCGCAATTTTCCTCAACTGGCACGCACCGGGGGCAGCATCACACACCCTTGCAAATTTTCATAAACTTCATTACAAAAGTTATCGACGAGTTGTCAACTGTACACGGTATCACCGCTCTGAGGCGGGAACACGATTACAAGGCCCACATGGGGGCTTAAATGTAAATCCCGCATAGGGTGTAACAACCATACCCATGCAGGGGCATAATGACAAAGCCCACGTAAGGGCGTAACAACCATGCCCACGTAGGGGCATAATGACAAAGCCCACGTAGGGCATAAATACAAGGCCCACGTAGGGGCACAACAACAACACCCACGTAGGGGCATAATGACAGAGCCCACGCAGGGGCATAAATACAAGACCCACGTAGGGGCACAAAGACGAAGCCCACGCAGGGGCATAAATACAAGACCCACATAGGGGCACAAATACAAGACCCGCATAGGGGCACAACAACAAAGCCCACCTAGGGGCATAGATACAAGCCCGGGGTGTTACATACCCCAAGTGGGCCAAAACAACGAACACAAATCTTCTTCTTTAAAGGGTCCTTAACAACCACGCCCACGTAGGGGCATAACGACAAAACCCACGTAAGGGCATAAGTACGAGACCCACGTAGGGGCACAACAACAACGCCCTCGTAGGGGCATAAATACAAGACCCACATAGGGGCATGATGACAAAGCCCGGCAGGGGCATAAATACAAGACCCACGTAGGGGCACAAAGACGAAGCCCACGTAGGGGCGTAAATAAAAGCCCGGGGTGTTACATACCCTAAATGGGCTAAGAACAACGAACAAGCCTTCTTCCTTCTCTCCGGAAAAAAGGTCCTTTCCCCCCCGAAAAAAGGTCCTCCTCAAATGAGCCCCGTAGGGGGTATTTATAGAAGGTGAGGGACTGGCCCGGGGTGGGCCAAACCTGGGCGGGTCAAAGCCACACCGGGCAGGTTCCCCTCGTTTTTCTTTTTTTTTTATGATGGGCAAGCGGAGATCCCGGGACCGGCCCGGGACTGCCCCGCCCCGGGCGGGTCCGCGCGGACCTGCCCGGGGTCGGGGGGGTCCCGGGCGGGTCCCACCCTGGGAGGAGCCACCCCGGGCAGGCATTCCTGGGGTCGCGGGACCCCGGGCGGACTTGCCCGGGGCCGGCCAACCCCGGGCGGGTCTGCCCGGGGTCAGCCAACCCCGGGCGGGTTCCTCCCGCTCGTGCGGCAGCGGGGGGACCTGCCCGGGGGTGGCCGGTCCCGGGCGGGTCCCTGCTGTCCACCCCGGGCAGGTTTGTTGCTGTCCGCCCCGGGCGGGTCTGCTGATGTTCACCCCGGGCGGGTCTTGGCCACCTCGGGCAGGTCTAATGTTGCTGCAGTCCACCTCGGGGAGTTCTAGTCACCCCTTTCTGCAGTGGTGAGCTTAAGTAGTAGTTCACCTCGTATGTAGTGGGCAAAAAATGTTGCCAACAGTCGCCAAGCATCATCATCTCTCTAAACTCTCAACTCTTTCTCTCTCTATTTTTCTCTCGACTCTCTCACCCTATTTTGACTTAAGTATCGGAAAGTTATCCCTTAAGATCACTCCCATAACTCTTTCTGACTCTCCATCTAGTGGTTGCAAGTTTCCTTGAGATAGTCAGTCGCTCTTCTCCATCAAATAAATCTCAAAAGTATAATATGAGACAAAGGTAACACTTTTTGGCCTCTACGAGCATAATCCCATTCTAGTCCAAAAATTGAACTTTTCGCTGGAGGAAGGATGTTATTAATCGGATAACAATCTGATGCACAAGAACGGCACTTTTTATTATATGCACAATCACAACTATATTCGTGTAAAAGCAATTTACAACAACCAAAGACTACACACAAAGCATCTCCAAAATTTATCAGGAGAACTGGAGAGGCAAATTGGCTTTCAATCGAGTTCCCATCTCATTATCATGTCCCGGTATTCCGTTTCTTCTTCTAAAACCACAAGCCAAGTCTGTCCATCCACTTTAGAGTAGTTACAGACAGATGATGAGCCTACACAAAGTCGTGATGTGAAGAAAGTTGTAAAGCACTGGAAATGACATGCTGCAGTCCTCAGGAAATAAATGAAATGGGACGACCATTCATGTAGTTTGGAACAAAAATGACAGAGAATGGAACAAACATGGAAACACTATATCAAAGTATTTCATTACATCTTTGATTGTTTAATGAAGGCAAGAATATTTCTTGGGTTTTGAATCCCCCTGAAATCATAACTGTGAATTATTCAAACTAGAAGATATCATGACGAGATAGAAATAAGAGAAGGATAGAAAGAGGAAAAGAAATTTTAATCTTTTCCTAAACGTAACTGATTGAAATTAAACAATTCAGTAGTTGATGGTAAGATAAACTGATAGGATGATACAATTTTACTTTCCGCAATCCAAAAGGAAAATGTGCCACACAATAATCCAAGAGGAAACATGATTCCACAACCATTGTTGCTATGGTCTGAAGGCTCCGTACTTAAAAATGGTGATTGCTTATCCAATTATACAACTGAACTTTTCCTTCCCATCATCAGCGTTCAATGATGTTACTATTAGTGTTCTTTTCAAGAAAGGATATCTCCATGAACCCAACAATTTTACCTGTTTTCTTCCTCTGTCATATTCAGTATTGTTTGTTCTTCCTCAATGGTTCTCTGATTCACAGAAAAATACCTGAAAATTCCATCCAAAACTGCAGCATGGGTTCCATTTTATCCTGCAATGTGTGCCCGATGTTTGGGGCACCTGGTATGAAGGAGAATACAACTTTTGTCAAGAATATGCACATCTTGTGATGATCCATTTGTAATAAATGTCAAAATAAAAAAGATTCGAGAAAAGATATCCACAAGACAAACTTTCAAACTCAAAGATCAGTTCAGATGGAAACTAATGACTATTAATGTTGGAAAAAAACCTGCTCACTTATTTAAGAAAAAGAATAGATAACGGTCATATGACAAGGCCATCCTTAATTGTTGAATTCTTCAATATGATGGTAATGCCAGATCGGATGTAGAACCCTTCTGAAGATCTGTCAGCTTCCTGTACACCCTGCAATCACACAAGTACATATGAAAAAAGAAACTGCACAAATGGCACCAAAATAAACAAATTATATCATCCTGCACTATGGTTCATCATGCTATGACACTGAATATTAGAAAGCAGAGGGTGCAGCTGCTATGCAAATGACTGTCCGGTTTGTCACAAGCAATACAAAGTACACTGTGGGAAACCCTGACAGTAGACAGAATTATAACAGTTCAAGTAGTGTGTCAGATGACCTGTAAACAGGCAGGCAAATTTCCAATGCAAAAATGGGAGATTTATTATTTAAAAGGGTATCACTCTTACTCAATGCACATCCCCATGGAACACGCACATAATCACTACCTGTTTTTGAAGACTATGAGCACATATAAACAGGCTGATGGTTGAGATGTGAGGAGAACCTCTACTATTTCTTATTTAAAATATGAACTACCATTTATTTAGCATAAGGAGTACCCCTAGACCCTTTGCCCTAATAATGATATCATGCCTCATGTCAATAAATTCAGAATTTCCACGTGATGTGAATAGCGTAAGACAAACTAACAGTGCAAATATCAGAAAATAAACTAGGAAATCCTGATTTTCTCCCAAAATAGACAACACTGGCACATGCAGGGATTTGTCAAGTCCAACACAGCTATGGCATGAAGCACGAACTTAGATGCTATAGACAACTCAAATACAGGTTATGGTGCCATTAAGACCTATGGTTCATCCAATTTTAGTTGCACTTCCAGATGAGTATCCACTTTAAACCTATGACTCCTTCCCATGTAATCATATAAGTGTTGTAAGTAACATAATGTCTTTCATGTTTGAAAAGAATAAAGTACTAAAAAATAAAATAAAAAAAGAATAAAGTACCTTTATAGTTTCATAGCTACCAGGCTAGATTAGTTGGCATGTATAAGGTAAAACAGAACAAAACACCCTTCTAGATGTAACTTATATGTAGAGCACCTGTAGTCGTTCATTGGAATTATATGTATCTATTAGGGATGAGGGGGGTTATGGATGGATGGATGAAGACAGGAAGAAATCATCTATGTCCAAATTTGATACCACAAGGCTACAGCAGTGGGTAAAAAGAAACATACATCTGGATTAGACATGTTGACATTCTTTCCAATCCGTGCATTCTTGTCGATGATACAGTTCCTGCACATACAAGTTATAGTAAGGAATCAGGAATCAATAGATTACTGCATGAGCACTCAGTAACTAGTTAAGACCTGATCTTTGTGTTCTCTCCTATTCCAATGGGGACCCTTCCTTCAGAGAGCAAGGATCCTACTTCAGCATCGGTTTCATAGTAGTCAGCACCCAGCATAACAGTGTCCTGCATAAATTGATAAATGTTGACTTTCAACATGGATTTGCCAATGACTCCGTTGCATTGGACTAACTGATAAAGAACATACCTTCAAGTGCACATTAGAATTTATACGAGATCGGATGCCCACAACACAATGCTCTACAAAGCAATTATTCAGAAAGCTTCCATGGGAAACAATTGAATCGACAATCTGGAAAGGAAAGGAAAAGGGGACATGTAAGCTGCTAATAATAATAAAAGAAAAGAAAAAAAATGCAATTTGAACACCAGATATGTGAAATACATTGGAATGCTGTAAACTATCATTTTTCGTTCACAACCTGACATCTAGAAATAACTACAGTAACCATGTGATTCACTGCTTTCTGCATCACTGAAAGAGCACATGGATACACCTGTAAAATTTTGCTTATGCTCCACCATGTCATCTTTTGCTATACTAAGCTCCTGTTAGATAAGCAAAGTAGCTCCCAGAGGGGGGGTGAATGGAAGTGCCGAGTAATTATGGCCTTCTCAAAATTTGAAGTTCACAATTTTAGAAAACAGCAGAAGCACCAGTGAACAGAAAACGTTTACGATCTAAAATAGAGTCGCATTTAAGTATAGTGGAAGCATAAGGCGAATCTATTAGTGCCACATCTATGGAATATAAGATCTAGAAAAATAAAAGAAAGCGCTAGACCTAGCAAACCACGGACGACACCAGAACTTTTATACTGCTTTGGACACCCTAAATCCAGTATCTAGGCCTCTTGTCTAGAGTTTCACTACTTTCTACAAGAAGTACATCAATTGAGTTTTGATCAGATGTTCAGCTCATCACTCCACTAATTTTTGACCAAGTGCCGGCACATCACACCAGCTGAGTCCTGATCAAGTGTTCAACTCATCACTCCACGATTTTTGATCAAGTGCCCGACACACCACACCAGTTGAGTTTTGATCAGGTGTTCAACTCACTCACCCACCGGTTTTTTGATCAAGTGTCCAACACACCACATCAGCTGAGTTTTGATCAGGTGTTCAACTCACCAACCCACCAGTTTTTTGATCAGATGCCCAAGACACTAAATTTGCTGAGAGAGTTGATCAGTTGTCAACACACCAACTCTTGATGCACAAGAGTTTCACCCCCACTAAGAATATGCCTCTACACTAGGCAGATGAGGAGAAAGTTAAAGCTAAAAAAACAGTAGTAAAACAGCGAGATAGAAGAATGGAATGACAAATACACGTTGATGCTTGAAGCACACAGTAGCCTGGACTATAGATCTCTCATGGGATTGCTTAAGCTACTCAAATTGAATTCCTACTGTTGAGTGGCAATATGATCCGGACTAGGTAGCTCTCGCATTTGAATGCTCTAAATGATATGATCATTTTGCTTGAGACGTCTAACATGCTCCATTGGACTTGATCGTTCTGATCGGAGTCACCAACCTTTCCTTTGTGATCATCCATCGTATTTATAGCCATCTTCAGGAGCTATCTGTCAGACACATTCTTGGATTTGAACAGTAGCTCCTTTCTAACTTTTCTTTCAAATTTTGAGAGTGAGGTAGTTGTTGTGTCTCAGTCTTCCTTGTCTAGCTTGTGCCTTATAATGTGATCCTTTGAGCTTGTTCTGCTTTAATGCGTAGCTCTTCTTTATAGACAAGAATTGTCAGTATTAAATAATCTGTCTTAGAAGAGGTTACTTGTCGGAAGCCCTATTGCATCGTGAATGTGCGACCAAGGCATCTTCTACTTTTGTCAGGGGATGACAAACATGCTATCTACAATAGATGTAATCTCTGCACTATTTCACCAGACTCACATTGATCTTAGATCAACCGTTAGATACAATCTATCTTAAAATCCGAATGTTACAAAAATTTGTAAGGGAAATATGCTTCTACCTCAAATGCGACAGAGTGTTTCTTCTTTTGAGCCAAATAGAATGATTACCATTGATATTTGTTTGGCTTTGGCAGATAGCTGGTGCGGATCAGACAACATATATTCGACTGATTTTAAAAGTGAATGGAGTATATCAGTCGATTAGTTAAGCTTGACCAAGAATGATTCCAAGATGTATTGTGAGTGTTCTGGGCTTGAGTCACAGAATGCATCAGCTAAAGATATGATCAATAAGATTGCAACTGAATCACTGATATATATTAATTCAAAGCTTCAACAATGTAGCTGAACAAGAAAGGAAGAAGAGCGTCACTTTTGAGTCTGTACGTTTGATTTATCAGCCAGAAGGAACGAATCAATAAGGTATAACTGATTTGTAGCAGTCATGTTACACACTCGCTTGGTTATTTTAATTAAGAAGGTGCATCGTTGAGGAAAGTCCGAAATAACTGTAACTAAGGCAGAGAGGTGACTTAGAATAAATCAATTAAGCTTGCCACCTTGAGTCTGAATTGGCTAAATAGTAAATTAGTGAGAACACAGCTGAATTCATTCAAAATGCCTTAGTCATAAAAGGTGATTAGAGAGTATTCTAATTAGATTTATCACCTTTGAATTTGAATGACTAATGTTATAGCTGAGAAATGTAACAATGAGATTACAACTGTATTTGCTAGATACCACATTCAAATTTGATAACTTAGTCAGATGAAAGATATTCAGATATGAGCATGAGGATATTTTCAGTTGCAGTTAGATATCGACTAATGCAAAAAGATATTCAATATAACATAGTAGGTATTTCAGTCTGATGTTAGACTAGTTAAAAGATGTTTAATAAAGCACAATGTATATTTCAATCGGACATTAATCAAGCAAAAGATTTTCAGTAAAACTCAGATGAATAAGGCTAAGAAGATTTTTCAATAAAGCTCAGGACTTTTTCTCAGCCGAGAGGCAATAGAACAAACACTCAGTTGAAAGCCTTTTGCCCGAATATGTCAGTTGAAGCAATTGGGTTGAGTGAAGTAGAGGGACTCCAACTATGTTAGCTTAGCTGATTGTTTCGACTACATTCAGTCGCAAGGGATGTTTAGACCATGGTTCGCTGGATCGGATTAGATCGGCCCGAATCGACCGATCCGATCGGTTTCCAGGTGAACCGACCCGATCTCGAGTCAAAGTGGACCGATCCAACAGTGGGATCGGCCAATCCCGGCCGAGTCCGGCCGATCCCGCCCATGGTCCCATTTGAATTTCAAAAATAAAGTTTTGGGGGGGAATGCTAACCAAGGGTCTTTGGTCCTTGGGACATTTTGCCTGGGATTTCACTCACACACACACACTTTCACTTTCTTCTCTTCTCTTTCTCTCTCCTAGGCTCCTTCCTCTCCAAGTCTAATAATACAATTCAGACTTGCACCACATACATATCTTGAGGGTTCTTTTTGTAAGACCCAGTAGTTAACGGATCCTTATCGGTATCGAAATATGAAAAGATTCATGAACTTAGAACTTTTTAATGGGCTTAATGGGCCTAGTTTAGTGGGTTTACCCATTTGTATAAGCTTTTAGAAGCTAGAATGGGCATTATTGCAATTTTGCTTCTTTTAATGCCTTTTTACAAAAATTAGTTGTATATCAAAAAAAAAAATGAAACAAAAGCATTTGATTTGTTTTTTGTTTTTGGGAGAATTCCCTCTCTCCCTCTTTCTTTCCCTCCTACGCACGCCCCACCCCCTCTCTTGCTCTCGGTGGTGTGATCACCCCGGGACCTTGCAGGAATTGCAGGAGGTGGCCTTGGCGAGCCCAAGGCGTTGGTGGAGCGGAGGTGTCGTCGTGGAGGCGACCCGTGGAGCGTGGAGGTGGAGAACCCACTGTTTAGGCCGTGGTTTCCTCGTGAAGGACGGGCATAGAACGGCTTAGAATCGGCAAAACAAGTAGGGGGATGGATTTCCCTTCCTCTTAAGATGCTTTACCTCCAATTGCATGCCCATTGCCTTATGTTTTCCCATAGTTTGAGTGAAAAATCCATGAACATAGTCATTTATGTTTTAATCCATGAAAATCACTCCATGGCCATTGTTTTTATATTTTTGGATGTAAAACTGCTGTGGAATGGATGTGTGATGGCAGGGAGCAGGTTTAAACTTGTATTCCCATCGATTTGAATCGATTGGGAGGGGTTCCAATTGAGTTGTTTCCGTTTTAGATCGTCTAGATTAATAGCAGTCCTTTTAGAGACCGTTTTTATTTAGGCGTATAGGGCGGTAGACCTTAGCGGTTTCGGCCTGACCGTTTCTGTTTAACGGCGGCCCTTCGTCTGACCGTCCGTAGACATTAGCGGCCCAGCAACCGACCGCCAAGCTCCTTCGTCTTGATTGAGGCGGTGTAAGAGTAGCGGCCCAGACCGGAACATTTTTATCACTGGGCGGTCAGTTGCACGACCGTCTCTTGATCAGAACGGTCCTGTCTAGACCGTTTTTATTCCGTTCAATATATATGAAGTGATTGTAGCTGAGCAGTCAGGGTGAGACCGCCATGGTCAGTGAAGCGGCCAGTCGTTCGACCGCTACCTGAGCTTTGCGGCCCTGACTAGACCGCCTAGCCCCTGCAGTTTATAAATTCAGTCCTGCTTATTTGATTATGCGTTTAATATTGCATATGCGCCATGTTCAAGTATTTTTATAAATTGTGGCACTTTCTTATATCCCAGTAGAGTTATCTTCTCTTTCCTTGTGATGGAACCACTAGTCGTAGCCCGACGACCTTCAGTGTCACCCCACCTGGGAGAGGTGGCGGGGTAGTCCCGGTGTACAATTTTTAAGCTGATTTCCGTGGGCCCCCTTGCTTGTCGGTAGCGTCCTACTGGGGGGGAAAACCAGCTAGAGGCCTGGCTCAAGGCATTGAGCCTGTGTGTGCACACGTGGTCAGGGGCGTGGACTGACACTGACTAGTGTGACCCTGACTAGTTCTTGACTTGGTTACTGTTACGTGTCTCACTTGCCGCGTTCCAGGCTAGTGGAGATACCCGAGACGCAGTATAAGTCGTCAGTGGACGCGTCTAGTCTTCTTTCTGGTGGTCCTTTCTTTCTCCTGTCACTTGGAAATGTTGAACTTTAATTCTATTGATAGATTATGATTCTCGTGTTTAACTATTCGGAACGAATTAACATGGGATAAGATGGCATTCGTGTTTGGCTATATTTAACTGTTCCTATACCTGTATAGCTTTATTTAACTGTCATTTTCCTATGCCATTGTGTTATCACTGCTTTTATGAGTTTAGCTGTGAGGTAGGGATCTGCGTGAACCCTACTGAGTTTATGATGTGAGACTCACCCTTCCTTTCCAGGTGAGACGGAACAGCAGTCCGCGAGTTTTCCACGTGCTTTTGGCGGACAGTCTTAGGTGCCAACAGTGGTCTCTTTTGCTCTTTTGACCGAGGTATGCCCCGTGAAGTTGTCTTCTTTTGACTCTTGTACAACGTTTGGGCTTGTTATGGTTGGATCTGGACTATTATATGAATACATCACTCTGATATTGTAAATTACTTCCGTTTAGAGTTATTATTTTAAAATGCGCGTGTAATTCCAATTCATTATGCACCTCCTCAATCAATCCTCCCAACCCTTACGGGGCCTCATCAGCCTCTTGGGTGGCGTCTCCGAGTTCTTGATATCGGTTACCGGTATCTTGATCTCTGGGTCGTTACACTTTTCCTTCTGAATATTCGATCACACGGGTAAAGATATTTTCCCAACATCACCAATTAAAGATAAACTTAAAACATCAAAAGAAATAGCAATTCCTTAATAGAAGCAGCAATATACTTAATTTTATACTTGTTTCAAGTAAAGACGTAGAACAAAAATACCAGTTTCGGGTATCGGAATCGCATCGGCAGGCCCAAACCCGATCGGGATCGGTGGAGTCGGCCGATCCCATCCGATCCCGAAACGATCCCAAAATGTGACATATGTTGAGGTTAACTGTATGTTCACAGTTTTACAGGGGGTTTTATATAAATGTATTTCACTTTACTCTTTTACCCATTTACCTTTTACTCTCCACTCCACAGACTCGAGAGCCCCTTCTGCACTTCACCTTTTTGAGGAGAAGAAAGGCGAAGGAGGCGGGGGAGGAGGAGGAGAAGGCGGTCGACGGCAGTAGGTGGTCGCGATGGTGGCATCAATGGTGGAGCTCCTCCCTCCTCCAAGAGTAGCAGTGGCGGCATAGTCCGAAAAAGCCTCCCTTCTTTCGGAGCTTCAACGGCAGCGGCGGCAGGGCGTCGACGGTGGTAGGGCGACAACGGAGGAGGAGGAGAAGGAGGTCGACGACGACGACTAGTGGTGGCACCGCCGGTGTGATCAGCAGGTAAGTACTTTTTTTTTGGTTTTTTCTCTTCCTCCTCTTCCTCCTTCGATCTGCTTGTTCTTCTTCTCCCCTCTATTTTTTTTTTCTTTTTAAAAACCCTGGGATCAGTCCAAATCAATCGAGATCTGTCGATCCTACATGGGGATCGGCCGATCAAGTCTGATCTCTGTCCAATCTCTCCACTCCTGTTGACTCCCAAGAAAGAATCAATATCAGAGGGCTCAGGATCGGATCAGTTGGGCCTAAAACCGATCGGATCGGCCGATCACGACCGATCCGATCCGATTCTTCCTTCCTTGAGTGTAGTTACATCAAGCTCAAAATAGATAGTTGCATGCACAAATTCAGCCTAAGTTAGGGCAATTCAGCTCTTTACTCCATATTCTTCAGATTAAGATCCAAGGATTCATATGTTAATATGAATATGAATTATTCTTTGACAGTCATCATCAGATAGCAAGTTCAAAAATAATCTAATCTGTTTAATTTCCTTTTTCTTGTTAAGAAACCAGGTTTAAAAAATGTATTAGTTGTTTCTGTATCCATTGGCTACCAATCTACTATGTATAATATGTAGAAAACTCTTTCAATGCTTGCTTTCAATGAATGAAAGGTAACTATCTCATGGAATCCTTGCATCATTTGAGTATGTCACCTATTTTATGAAATGACGAGTATATGTCAACTATTTCACATTAAATTTGATATAGAAATATGTTATAACAATTTTTTCAATTTTTCAATTTTTTTGAAAGTTTTTTTGAATTTTTTGGACATTTGTATCCCTAGCCGAGTCAGCTGGCGTGACTCGGCCGAGATCGGCAGATCCGGATTGTTTTAGGACCAGCCAATCCGATCCCGATCCCCGATTCCGCCTTCCTTGGTTTAGCCTATAGCCCAAGGATGGTAGTACCGATTTCGACTGGGACCGAAACGTATCGGTTTCGATTTTGATTTCGGCCAAAACTGGCCGAAACCAGTTCAAAACAATCAAATAAAAAATACAAAATACAAAAAAAATTGGAAAAAATCAGAAAAAGGATTAAGTGCAATAAACATGAAGTAGGCATTGGACATGTTAAAGTAATATTCTTGAGTACATATCAAGCATGAAGTAGGTTCAAACAGTACAATAAACCTAATTAGACACAGTAAATGTTACAGAAATTAAATGATCCTTACCCAAATGATGATGCACTAATATGGATAATAGCTAGAAGAACCTTCTCCTTCATCGACTGGCTTCTGATGTTGATACCCATAAAAAGGTTGCATGTATTCTGTATATTCACTATAACCAAACAATGAGGTAGCCATGTCCTGCATCCCTCTTTGGATCCCTCTTGGAGTGTAAGGTTGTTGGCTTGATTGGAATCCAGAATCAGCATAAGAAGCAGAACCTTGAGGATGAGAAGAAGATACTGACCCATAACTGCTACTGGGTGGAATTGGATGGAATTCAAATTATGGTTGATGACCCCACCCATACATGCCTGCTTCTTGTTGGCTACCTCCATAACCTGATGGATGCCCATATTGCTCTGTGAATCATATCCTCCTTCACTATGACTGTATCCTTTGCCTATGTCAGCGTGGAAGGAGGAAGTAGGTGTATATGTGTAACGACCCGAGAATCCGATTACTAGGAAGGCCCGATAACCCGAGACTCGTACCGCCACCCACGAGTCTGAAGACTCGGAAGGGTTAAAAGGATGGTGTGGAGACTACACAAGTATCACAAATAATTACAAAAATTAAACAGTTAATATGATTAAGCAGGAAATAAATTAACATTTTACATGATACATAGTCCACAAGATATAACAAAATAAACAACAGTAGTCCACAACTAGTACAAAGACAAGAAAGAAAAGTACAGCTACACGGGACATACCCCGGCTCTGACCTCTGGCACTAACGCTGGGCACCTGAACCACGCTGAGCCTCAGACGCGCTCCCCTGAAGCCGCGCCTCGCCTGAAACACGGTGAAAACACGCAGGGAATGAGTCTCGGAACAAGACTCAGTAGGGATCACTCGAACCCTACCTCGCAAGACGGAAAAAAATCGCTACGCTAGTAGTAAGCGAGTACCTCGGAAGTGAAAGCCCTGCAGCTACAGACACCGGACTCACGGCACGAGAACCGACACACGCGCCACGGCGAAACAATCGGAACTCGACGGTCAACCCGACCAAAACCCGAAGGTCGAAGTCACAAAGACTGACTGACAGTCTGTCACTCACGACTCGACAGGAGTACCTCCCACTAGAAGCACAGTCGGTAGCGTCCCCTGACGTCTTACACCGCACCGCATGTGTCCGCCTGGCACGACAGCCTGGCACAGTAGCCCCCGGCGGAGGCAAGGACACCGTACAAGTAACCACAAACAAATGACTAGCTGGGGTCACGCCCGTCAGCGTGGGTCCAACCGCCCCCAACCACGTGTGCACACACAGACCGTGTGTCCCTGGTCTGGCCCTCTGACCGGTTTTCCCCTCAGTCGGACTCTGGCTGCAAGACGTGGGGCCCGACGGAAATCAGTCTAAAACCGTCCTCAGGGTAGCCTCTCCACCACTCCCTGGTGGGACAACTAAACGTGTAAGCAGGCTACGACTAGTGGAGGGTCACTACGGAGTAGACTCTCAAGTCAACGGAAAACAACGTCCGAACCCGACGAAGTACGGGGACCGTCCCACATACCAGCACCGTCGCACGGTGACCACGGTCGGAGGAGAAACGGGACTGCGAACCACCCGGTGCAGTCCAGAGCCTGGCGGTCCAACACTGGTGCACCACAGGCTCTGACGGTCTATCGCTGGACCGTCACAGCCATCTGGCGGCCCAACACAGGCGCGTCAGGCACTCGGTGCAAAACTGGGTGTGACGCGCCAACCCTGGTGCGTCACAGTCTCTGACGCGCCAGTCCTGGTGCGTCACAAGACAAGAAGAAACCAACTGTGAGGCGTACCGCTCAAGGCGTCACAGGCTGTAATGGGCCATCTCTGGTGCGTCACAGCTTGGGAACGCGTCAGCTCTGACGCCCCACCCTGGGTGCGTCACAGACCTTGACCCCCCAACGGTCAAAACCCAACGGTCAGACACCAACGGTCGGATCGTCACCTGACGGTCCAACCTAGGCGCGTCACAACGCCCTGGCGGTCTATCGTGGGACCGTCACACCCACGGACCACGCAGTTGGCCAAACAGCCCCGTGACGCACCCACCATGGCGCGTCACAGGCTGTGACGGTCACTGGAAGGACCGCCACACTGTCCCGACAACGGAACGAACGGGAAACAACCAAAAACGCCAACCACGCCCCCATGCCTCCATAGGAGAGAGGGAAAACAAGAGGGAAGCCCCTTAGGGACCCCTAGCATGCTTCTAAGCCATTAAAACGCCGAATCGCGGCCTAAAAACATAGATCGGGCGAACTCTCCCCAAATCATGGAAAACCCCAACCCGGCATGAAAACTCATCTCTCGGCCTCCCCTCGGGCTAGAAACCACGGGAATGGGACGCGAGGAGCTAGAGAACGTCACCCTACCTCGATCTCGCCTCGAGGCGCGCCGGATCGTCCACAAACCGCGAAGAACGCTTTTAGAACCCTCGTTCCTTCACGCCACCGGGATCGCCTCGTCGTCGTCTACGTGGTCGCGCCGTCGCCCACTGCCGTCTGCAGCCGGAGGGGAGCTCGCCGCGGTCGCCGTCGGCCGAAGAGAGAGAGAGAGGAAGGGGGTGCTCATGGTGGGGGAGGAAGAAGAAAGATGAAGAAGAAGAAGAGAAGGTGGGGGAGAGAAAAAAAGGAGGGGATATTTATAGAAAATCCAAAAATTTCGAAAAATACCGAAAAATAGAAAATCACGTTTCCGCGATCCTCGGAACGCACCGATCGCAACGGTACCACTCTTGTCTAGGTGAACGACCCGGTTCACCCACAACGAGGTTCCGAAGGAATTACCGAAACTCGCACACGGAAATCGAAAAACACGCTCGGAAAAGCCGCGGACGCACTCCGGGCCTCCGAAATAACTCCGGATCGCGCCGATCCGAACACGAAAGATGTCCGAAACGAAATTTCGGACACAACGGAGCCGGACACTCCGAGAAAGCAAATCTGAGACCCAAAAAGAAGGATCCGAAAGGTCCGAGATATTACAGCCCTCCCCCCTTAAACAAATTTCGTCCTCGAAATTTAAGAACAAAGCTCAGGGGGAGGAAGAGGGGACTCACTCGAACAGGTAAGGGAACTGCTGACGTATCTCGTCTTCCCACTCCCAAGAAGCCTCACCACCAGAGTGCCGCTGCCACACCACCTTAACCAAGGGGATGATCTTGTTCTGCAAGCGCTGCTCTCTCCTATCCTCAATGCGGACGGGAAACTCTGGGAGAGAAAGATCTGGAGTCATCTCGGGCCAAACAGAATCCTCAAGCACATGAGAGTCATCGGGCATATACTTCCGCAACATCGAGACGTGGAACACGTCATGCACCGACGCCAACTCAGAGGGTAACTGCAGCCGATAGGCTACTTCACCGATGCGCTCCACAATGAGGAAAGAGCCGACATAGCGGGGACTCAGCTTCCCACGCCGTCCAAAGCGCATCACCCCCTTCATCGGAGAAACTCTCAAAAACACACGATCGCCAACGGCGAAAGTGAGAGGCTGCCTCCTCCGGTCAGCATAGCTCTTCTGTCGACTCTGGGCTGCCAACATGTTCTGACGAACCAGGTGCACAACATTCACACACTGCTGTACCAACTCCGGTCCCGTCAAAACACGCTCACCAACCTCGAACCAATCAAGTGGAGTCCGACACGGACACCCATACAACGCCTCATAAGGAGCCATGCCGATGCTCGAATGATAGCTGTTATTGTAGACAAACTCCACCAACGGTAAGTGGTGAATCCAACTCCCCTGCCACTCCAGGCAACAAGATCTCAACATATCCTCCAACGTCTGAATGGTCCCCTCTGACTGACCATCTGACTGAGGATGATATGCCGAGCTAAAAGCCAACTCCGTGCCAAGAGCTCGCTGGAAACTCCTCCAGAATCCAGAAGTGAAGCGCGGATCTCGATCGGATACAATGGAAATAGGAATTCCATGCAAAGGCATGATCCGCTCCACATAAAGACGAGCCAACTTGGGCACACTCCAGCTGACTTTGATCGGTAACAACCGAGCCACTTTCGTCAGCCTATCCACCAGCAACCAAATACTGTCCTGCCCACTCGAAGTCCTCGGCAATCCCACCACAAAATCCGTGGTCACGTGGTCCCATTTCCACGCGGGAACATCCAAGGGCTGCAGCACACCACCTAGTCGCTGATGCTCCGCCTTCATCTGCTGACAGGTCAGGCACCTGGCCACGAATTCGGCCACACCTCTCTTCATGCCAGGCCACCAGAACTGCCTCCGCAAGTTCCGATACATCTTCATCGCACCCGGGTGTACGGTGTACCTGCTCCTATGAGCCTCGCGCAACACCGCACGACGAACCTGCTCCTCGGCGGGGACGTACAGCCTGCCACGAAACCTCACAGCACCGTCCTCGCCTAGCTCCACATCAGCCATAGCCAAAATCCGGGGCAACTCCGGGTCTGCATGCTGAGCCTCTGTCACCTGATGGCGGATAGCAGGGGTGACAGTCAGACTCGCGAGCACTGCTAACCCTGGCTCTCGGGGAATCTTGAGCCTGAATGACACTTCAGGCACTTGTTCCCAGAACCTCCACTTCCTCAGCATCAAGACACTGACCGCGACCTTCCGACTCAAAGCATCGGCGACGACATTCATCCTGCCCGGCTGATAAGACAGGGTGAAGTATAATCCTTCATATACTCCATCCAACGCCTCTGCCTGAGGTTAAGGTCCCACTGGGTGAACACATACCTCAAACTCTGATGGTCAGTGAACACCTCGAACTTCTCTCCGTACAGATAATGCCTCCAGATCTTCAGCGCGAAGATCACTGCCGCCAACTCAAGATCATGGGTGGGGTAGTTCTCCTCATGTGGCTTCAGCTGCCGAGATGCATAAGCCACAACTTTACCGTGCTGCATCAGCACAGCACCCAATCCGACCCCGGAAACATCTGTACACACCACAGAACCTCCCGATCCAGAAGGCAAAACCAACACCGGAGCCGAGGTGAGCAATCTCTTCAGTTCCCTGAAACTCTGCTCACACTCATCAGTCCAGACGAAAAGCACATCCTTCCGCGTAAGTCTAATCATCGGGGCCGCAACGCGAGAAAAATCCTGGATAAACCTCTGATAATAGCCTGCAAGCCCCAAGAAACTCCGGATCTCCGTCACAGACCTCGGCCTCGGCCACCGCATTACTGCCTCGACCTTGGCGGGATCCACGGAAATACCATCACCAGAGATCACGTGCCCTAAAAAGTGCACCTCACGAAGTCAGAACTCGCACTTACTGAGCTTCGCATACAACTGGTGATCTCGCAACGTCTGCAGCACCACACCCAAATGGTACGCGTGCTCCTCAGTAGATCGCGAATAAACAAGGATGTCGTCCACAAATACGACCACGAACTAGTCCAGATAGGGACGAAACACCCTCTGCATCAAGTCCATAAACGCTGCGGGGGCATTGGTGAGCCCGAACGGTATCACTAGAAACTCATAATGCCCATATCTCGAGCTGAACGCAGTCTTCTCCACGTCAGACTCTCGAATCCGCAACTGATAGTAACCAGACCGCAAATCAATCCGCAAGAACACTCGAGCAGACTGAAGCTGGTCGAACAAGTCATCAATCCGCAGTAACGGATACTTGTTCTTAATGGTTACCTCGTTCAACTGCCGGTAGTCAATGCACAGCCTCAGACTACCATCCTTCTTCTTCACGAACAACACGGGCGCACCCCAAGGGGAAAAGCTAAGACGAATGTACCCCTTGACCAGCAACTCCTGCAACTGCGCCCTCAGCTCAGCGGGAGCCATACGGTAAGGAGCCTTCGACAAAGGTCCCGTACCAGGCACAATCTCGATCACAAAATCAATCTCCCGCTGGGGAGGCAATCCAGGTAAGTCCTCCGCAAAAACATCGGGAAACTCGCACACCACCGGAATGTCCTCGACATCCGGGCACGGCTGGTCTACCAAGACCACAGAAGCGAGAAAACCCTGACAACCCGCATCAAGCAAACGACGAGCCCTAATTGCCGAAATAAGGAAATGGGAAGAGGAAGACATGATACCTTGGAAATAGAAAGTGGGTCCACGAAGTCGTCGAAAATAAACCCTCTTCGAGCCGCAATCCACCAACGCATGATGTGCCTCGAGCTAATCCATGCCCAAAATCACATCAAAGTCCTGAAGAAGCAACGCATAAAGCCTGGCCGACAAACTCCGCCCTTCAACCCACACCGGAACTTCATCGAAACAATACGGAGTGATCATAAAATCACCCGAAGGCAACTCCACTGTCAAATCGAAGGACAACTGGGTCACCGGCTCCTCAATACTCAGCGCGAAGTCCTCCGAAATAAACGAATGAGACACGCCAGAATCAAACAAAACCCGAGCCGCACAACCCAAAATCTGAACGGTACCTTCCACGAGCTGCGACGCCACTGCCTCTGCCCTGGTCATGTGTGTGATCTGGCCTCGAGATCTCTGCCTACCTCCCACACTCGCTGACCTGGGTAGCGGCGGATACTGCCCCTGCTGCTGCTGCTGCTGTTGTGCCTCTGCTGCTGCGAAGGAAACTGCTGCTGCTGCCTCTGAGGACAGTCACACGCCATATGCCCTGGCTGGTCACACCTGAAACAAATCACCGGCGTCGTGCACTGCCTGCCTGGATGGGACTCGCCACACCGGGAACACGGCCCTTGCGGTCCACCCACTGATCCCTGACGTCGAAAAGGGACCGGCTGCTGTACACTGCCCGATGACGCCTGCCTCTGGTCCTTGGCTTCTTACCGAAACCCTTCTTGAGAAACTTCTTGACCTTCGAGCCAAAAGACACAGATCCTGTCACTGACGCTGCCGGTGTCGGCGCTCCTGAACCACCCGTCGCATGCTGAAAAGAGCCCTGCTGCTGGGTAGCCGACTGCTGGCTGCGGCCTGACAAGGACTGCCCCTGGCTGATCGGTCCCCGAGTCCTCTGCATATCCATCTCCAAGGACGCCGCTACACGAGAAGCTGTCTCCAAATCAGTGGCAGCGTTCGCGATCAAATGGTGCCTCAGCTCCTGCCTTAAGCCCTGCACGAACTGCGCGGTCTTCACCTTCTCATGCTCTATGATGTGAGGTGCATAACAACCCAGCTCAACAAATCGGGCCCGGTACTGCAACACGGATATGTCGCCCTGGACCAGCTCCAAAAACTCACGCATCCTCTGCGTAGCAATATACTCTGGGCAGTAGGCATGCTCGAAAGCGCTGACGAAGTCGCCCCACGCAATCTGCTCAAGGGGACGAGACTGAAAGGACGTCTTCCACTCGGAAGACCACCACGCTCGAGCCGTGCCCTGCAACTGGTTGCAGGCCAACATCACCCTGTCCTCCGCAGTACACCGCACGGAACTGAACACCCGCTCCATCTCGTCGAGCCAACTCCGAGCCAAATTAGGGTCTGGCTGACCCATTGTTGGCAGTTTCGGCCGGTACCGATCCGAAACCGGACCAAAACACTGTAGCAGGTCCGAAACAATTAAAAAAATATTATTTAAATAGTTTCGGACGAAACTGGTCAGTTTCGGTCCGAAACTGGTCAGGATTATTACTTTTTTAAATTTTTTAACTGGTTTCATCCGGTTTCGGCCGAAACCGAAACCGATACCGAAACCGAGTCGTATCGGTTTCGGACCCGGCCGAAACCGAGTCCGAAACCGACACTGCCATCCTTGGGCTGACCGCCATAGTAAGGTGGATGGAACTGCATGAAATCCCTCACTGCTCGGCCTGGCCCACCCCTGGTCGACGAGCCCTCACCAGCCTCTCCGCCGAACTGCTACGACATAAACTGGTACATGCCACGGAAGAAATCCTCGGCCCCCGGAAACCTCGCAGTATCCACTGCCTCGGTGGCCGCTGGTGGCACTCTACTCTGCTCCTCCTGAACCTCCTGCTGAATCTCCTGAACCTCAGCCGACTGCCCCTGCTGAGAGCGAGTGCTCCGCCTCGGCGCCATACTCGCTCCTGAAGCAAAAGACAGAAAACACGGAAATGGCAAGGTCAAGAAAAACACACGGTGCCCGATGCCAGCGTCAAGTGTACATCATCGTTGTGGACTAGTGGACCACTACAATTACTTATGATTCTCGTATAATCCCACAACCGCGCTCTGATACCAGCTGTAACGACCCGAGAATCCGATTACCGGGAAGGCCCGATAACCCGAGACTCGTACCGCCACCCACGAGCCTGAAGACTCGGAAGGGTTAAAAGGATGGTGTGGAGACTACATAAGTATCACAAATAATTGCAGAAATTAAACAGTTAATATGATTAAGCAGGAAATAAATTAACATTTTACATGATACATGGTCCACAAGATATAACAAAATAAACAACAGTAGTCCACAACTAGTACAAAGACAAGAAAGAAAAGTATAGCTACACGGGGCATACCCCGGCTCTGACCTCTGGCACTAACGCTGGGCACCTGAACCACGCTGAGCCTCAGACGCGCTCCCCTGAAGCCGCGCCTCGCCTGAAACACGCTGAAAACACGCAGGAAATGAGTCTCGAAATAAGACTCAGTAGGGATCACTCGAACCCTACCTCCCAAGACGGAAAAAAATCGCTACGCTAGCAGTAAGCGAGTATCTCGGAAGTGAAAGCCCTGTAGCTACAGACACCGGTCTCACGGCACGAGAACCGACACACGTGCCACGGCGAAACAATCGGAACTCGACGGTCAACCCGACCAAAACCCGAAGGTCGAAGTCACAAAGACTGACTGACAGTCTGTCACTCACGACTCGACAGGAGTACCTCCCACTAGAAGCACAGTCGGTAGCGTCCCCTGACGTCTTACACCGCACCGCAGGTGTCCGCCTGGCACGACAGCCTGGCACAGTAGCCCCCGGCGGAGGCAAGGACACCGTACAAGTAACCACAAACAAGTGACTAGTTGGGGTCACGCCCGTCAGCGTGGGTCCAACCGCCCCCAACCACGTGTGCACACACAGACCGTGCGTCCCTGGTCTGGCCCTCTGACCGGTTTTCCCCTCAGTCGGACTCTGGCTGACGTGGGGCCCGACGGAAATCAGTCTAAAACCGTCCTCAGGGTAGCCTCTCCACCACTCCCTGGTGGGACAACTAAACGTGTAAGCAGGCTACGACTAGTGGAGGGTCACTACGGAGTAGACTCTCAAGTCAACGGAAAACAACGTCCGAACCCGACGAAGTACGGGGACCGTCCCACGTACCAGCACCGTCGCACGGTGACCACGGTCGGAGGAGAAACGGAACTGCGAACCACCCGGTGCAGTCCAGAGCCTGGCGGTCCAACATTGGTGCGCCACAGGCTCTGACGGTCTATCGCTGGACCGTCACAGCCATCTGGCGGCCCAACACAGGCGCGTCAGACACTCGGTGCGAAACTGGGTGTGACGCGCCAACCCTGGTGCGTCACAGTCTCTGACGCGCCAGCCCTGGTGCGTCACAAGACAAGAAGAAACCAACTATGACGCGTACCGCTCGGGGCGTCACAAGCTGTAACGGACCATCTCTGGTGCGTCACAGGTTGGGAACGCGTCAGCTCTGACGCTCCCACACAGGGGCGTCACAAGGCTCTGACGCCCCACCCTGGGTGCGTCACAGACCTTGACCCCCCAACGGTCAGACGCCAACGGTCGGATCGTCACCTGACGGTCCAACCTAGGCACGTCACAACGCCCTGGCGGTCTATCGTGGGACCGTCACACCCACGGACCACGCAGTTGGCCAAACAGCCCCGTGACGCACCCACCATGGCGCGTCACAGGCTGTGACGGTCACTGGAAGGACCGCCACACTGTCCCGACAGTGGAACGAACGAGAAACAACCAAAAACGTCAACCACGCCCCCATGCCTCCATAGGAGAGAGGGAAAACAAGGGGGAAGCCCCCTAGGGACCCCTAGCATGCTTCTAAGCCATTAAAACGCCGAATCGCGGCCTAAAAACATAGATCGGGCGAACTCTCCCCAAATCATGAAAAACCCCAATCCGGCATGAAAACTCATCTCTCGGCCTCCCCTCGGGCTAGAAACCACGGGAATGGAACGCGGGGAGCTAGGGAACGTCACCCTACCTCGATCTCACCTCGAGGCGCGCCGGATCGTCCACAAACCGCGAAGAACGCTTTTAGAACCCTCGTTCCTTCACGCCACCGGGATCGTCTCGCCGTCGCCTACGTGGTCGCGCCGTCGCCCACCGCCGTCTGCAGCCGGAGGGGAGCTCGCGGAGGTCGCCGTCGGCCGAAGAGAGAGAGGAAGGGGGTGCTCACGGTGGGGGAGGAAGAAGAAAGCGGAAGAAGAAGAAGAGAAGGTGGGGGAGAGAAAAAAAGGAGGGGATATTTATAGAAAATCCAAAATTCAAAAAAATACCAAAAAATAGAAAATCACGTTTCCGCGATCCTCGGAACGCACCGATCGCAACGGTACCACTCTCGTCTAGGTGAACGACCCGCTTCACCCGCAACGAGGTTCCGAAGGAATTACCGAAACCCGCACGCGGAAATCGAAAAACACGCGCGGAAAAGTCGCGGACGCACTCCGGGCCTCCGAAACAACTCCGGATCGCGCCGATCCGAACACGAAAGATGTCTGAAACGAAATTTCAGACAACGGAGCCGGACACTCAGAGAAAGCAGATCCGAGACCCAAAAAGAAGGATCTGAAAGGTTCGGGATATTACAATATGTGCCACCACCAGTAGTAGTACCTGCAGCTACACTAGGATCATCATCATCATCATCAGAACCACAAGAAACCAATTGCCTTTTAGCCTTTGGGAATGATTTTTTCTCTTTTGGTGTGATCATTTCATTCATCTTTGAGAGGAGTCCTTTTCCTCTTAACATGTGCCTTACATAAATTTGCTTCAACTGCTCAATTGTCGGGTCCTCTCGAGTAGCAGCACTAGTCCTCTCAGTTAGCTCATACACTGATGTATTTCTTTTTAAGGATGGAGGTAACTTGACCATTCTAGGAGTGACTGGCCTGCTATCTGGTTCTGAGTGTCTAGCTGACTCAAACTCAGGCTGCTACTCAGTGTCATGAACAAACAAAGCTGGGTTATCTTATCTTCCAATCAAAGTATTTTGGTGTATTTTATGGAATACCTTACCTGCGGTTTAGCTTAACCGCTTAACCTATTCTGCAATCAAATAGGGCCTTCTCATCTTTTTGGTTGTTTGGGAGACTAGTTTGTTCCACACTTGCTTTGTGTGGTCTTTTGATGTATAGGATTTTGGAGTTTGCAATTTTTTAGGGTTGTCACAGCCTAGACTTGTACATTCTCTTTCATTTAATACATTAGTGGTACTACCCACTTTCAAAAAAAAACTTGTCCCTTAATTGAGCTTTTATGCAGGATAGGTGAAGTGGATATAAACCAAAATGATGCAGATCTCTAAATGATAGATGTCTTCTGAGATAAAGAACATCATTAGATGTCTACCATGAATACTTGACATCTAAATTAGCAAAGTCAATGGAAGGTCTGTCTGACCTGTCTGACAGTCGCCTGCGAAGATTCTCTACACTAACCTTTCAGAATGGCTCGTGATCCAAGAAATGAACTTCAGCCATGCATTCGGAGTAGGTAGCATCATAGAGTATTTCAAAATCAAATTTGAAACTGAAGCCTGACAGATCCTTCTCTCCAATGGAGCTAGAAATATGTATGAAAGCAAAAGAACAGGGTGGCGAATAGAGTAGAGCTTAAGCACCAAAAGGTGAACAGAGGAGGAAGCTAAGCTAAACCTGACTCGTCTTCCATCTGCTTCCAATTGCAAAGGCTTTTCATCGACTTCAACCCTTCCAGAGTACAACTTAATTGAGCTTGTCATTTGTTTCTGTTCTCCTCTGCTATGTTGTTTAGTTTATTGTTCTGCATTGTACATCTGGCCAAACTCCTATTTGATCTTTCTTTATTTTGGGATGCTTCCCTGTAGGAGAGACAACTACCTAAGGGTAGTGTTGGTGGAAAGCACTGCATCAACCTGTGATTTGCTGCAGGCACTGCATCAACCTGTTGTATGGTGAACAGGGCATTAAAACAACCTGTATACTAGATAAAGCTATCTAAGTGAAATCCCCAGGGAATTAGCCTGAGTCATTGTTGGCAGTTTCGGCCGAAACCGATAGGTTTCGGCCGAAACGTATCGGTTTCGGCCGGTACCGATCCGAAACCGGACCAAAACACTGTAGCAGGTCTGAAACAATTAAAAAAATATTATTTAAATAGTTTCGGACGAAATTGGTCAGTTTCGGTCCGAAACTGGTCAGGATTATTACTTTTTTAAATTTTTTAACTGGTTTCATCCGGTTTCGGCCGAAACCGAAACCGATACCGAAACCGAGTCGTATCGGTTTCGGACCCGGCCGAAACCGAGTCCGAAACCGACACTGCCATCCTTGCTGAGGACTTGCTGTAGATTGAAGAATGAACCAGTGTAAAAATCTCGTATCTCTGAACTTTGTGTGATTGCTCCTTATCCCCTATCTCATTTCTTCTCTAGCTTATTTCAGAAAATGCCATCTCTTTCTGCTGCTATAAAGTATTTAAATAGCACTTAATTTTCAGTGGTCCCATTCACCCCCCACTCTGGGATATGCTATAGACATTTGGGACAACAAAGACAAAGATTACTAAAGGTATTTGTACTATTTCCATGTTCTCAAAATTTGGTCCTATTAAAGTTCAAATAGAAGGGGAATGTACAAGTTGGAAGGGGAATGTACTAGAGGGCGGGAAGCAAAAGGTGACAAAAGACCTTGTGGCTGATCTTACATGCCACTCTTTGGATCCTATAAGTTGAAAGGAATAATAGGATGACAAGATCATTACCTGTAGTAGAGTGGAAGGTTGTCTCCTTTATTTGGATGGGGTGGTGGAATGGGCTTGCTTTTAAAGCAACAAAAATGTGACAATTGCTCAGATGAGCTAGACGAGACAGCTCGTGTAGAAAGAGAACGTCGCCGCTATAGCCGCAAGCGCTTACTATAGCCGTGGTCGATCAAACAGAGAAGCAATAGTTTGCAATTGAAGTCAAGGTGGAATGGAGAAATTCTCTTCCCACGGAGCGGTAATATTAGATGCAGCAAAGAAAGAGGGCGATAGCGAGTTATGTCCTCTGGTAAGCATTCCTTCGGGAAGGAGAAAGAGCTAGAACTCGGTAGCGAGCCTACGTATCTAAAGCACTTCTTCTTCACGAAGGGGAGTGGAAGCAGTCTCTCCTTCTTCTTGATAGCACAGGCAAGAGAATGTTCTTCGATTCTGGGGATTAAATAATAGTGCTTACTCGCCTGAAAGTGTGGTACATTTGATATTTCAACAGTGACAACGGCACGGATTACTTTAATACAAGTTTCCAAAGTAGGCTAAGTTTCTTTATTCTTAACAGTTTGGAGGGGAAGCAGGATTTACTTTTTGACTAGGAAAGATTGTGAAGAGGGAACTTTCTTATTAAAAGGATTCCAGACGACGAATAGATCAACTGGATCCACCGAAACGGAATATAGTTGATTGACTATGAAACCTCATGAGCAAGAAATGAAGGGGATGTTCTTTCAATGGAATGGAAAGAATGAATATAGAAAGTTCTGTTTAGAGCCGGCTACCTATTCCGAAAAAGGGTTGGAAGGGACCAAGAGATGCCACTCTGACGGTACTAAAGGTGGGCTGATAATCCACAGTGGAAGCTCTCCTTTCTTCGAAGAAGAGGACGCCATTTTCCAAGAACTTCGTTGGTACTAGTTTTCCAGGGGGGGCCCTTCTTTTGTGGTTCCATCATAGTCTTAGACCAGACTTTCTTATTCAAAGGAATTTCGCATCCCCTTTCAAGGCAACCAGGCCATGGACCAAAGTTGCATAGAGGAAGGAGGAAGGGGGCTTTTCGATGACTCGGGCAGCCTATTCTAGAAAGGCTTCCTTTAAAGGAAAGGGACTATTCTGAAGAAGACTCAAAGTAATGGCACCGGTCAAATACTAAGTTCTACGAAATGTATCAAATGAGGCTAGTCGATCTTTATCTACGGGCTATGTTAATATTAAGAAATAATAAATAATAAATAGAAAAAGACCTACTCCCTCCCAACCCATGGGTCAATTCAAAGAGGCCCACTTCGCCCCACGAAAGAAATCTATTTTCTCGCTTCCCATGCTTCTTCTTCTTCCCTCTAGCCTTAACTTCGGTTTAGTTATAGAAAGAGGGCCCTTTATTCAATCACAATTACATTGATGACGAACTAATAAAATCAAGATCAATAGGAAGGCTTGCAAATGGAGTGTTAGTCTCACTGTGTTCCACAACTTTGCTTCGCCATTTCGCTCTTTCTAGCTCTAGCGGGAATGAGAGGTGGATTCCCTTCCTTGGGTAAGCCCCTAGAGCCGCTGATTCGCGTTTGTCATAGTCGTCTTATTATTCAGGTTATATGGTCCACTTGCTGGCCTCTATTGGTAAGTGTTGGACAAGTTAATCATACAACTGACCTAGTAGTGCCTTCCCCAAAGTTACATTCATTTTTTTTCAAAGAAATACAATCTCTACAAATAGGGCATTTCTATTATCAAAAAATTCTGGTAAAGCTTTCAAGCAGTAATGTCTCAAAAATTAAGGAACTCATTTCAACATTGCTGCAGGAACACTACATAATTTATAGCCTAAATCAAAAACAATGAACACTTTGTTCCATTTCTAGTCCACAAAAAAACTAGGAGAATAGGACAGATTTGCAAGCATTAATATCATTGACATACCTTGCTATTATCGACCTTTGATGGTGGCAGATTTCTCCTTGATGTGTATATTGGCTTTGATGCATCATAAAAACTAAATCGTGGTGGCTGAAAAGTCCAGAGAGAAGAAAAACTTATTAGTAAAAATGTGTGGTTAGATCAGTAGATATTTTATACTTATACATGACCGGCACATAAAGGGGAGGTATCGAAATTCATTTAGACTTGGTAAGAAATAGACCGACCCAGATTAGGTTTGGGCTGAAAAAACTGACACAAATGACCAAACCTCAGTTTAATTGTCTCAATTGGTTGATTGGGTACATGACAACAGTAAATCTATTATCTTGATATGATTGTAAATCAGGGGAACAAAATGGAAACTTTGTAGCAAACTTAAACCTCCCATGAAATGAAAAGACCAAACCAGCTAAAATCTGACTTACATGTGCAGTAAGTGCAAGATTTGCTTCAAAAAAGGATTTGATTGTTCCGATGTCCTCCCAGTAGTCATTGAATAAGTACGCCTGCAGCAAACATTTAATGTAACCATGGTCCAAAGAAACGCAAAAACCAACATGTTTCACAATGTTCATCAATAGATCAAATAGCATTTTAACTAGACTGTACATTGAGATGAAAAATGCAAATACTTTTAGAGCTAAAAAATATTAGATATGTTGAATGTTCTGAACCAATTTATCATAATCTTTCATAATACATTTTTCATCTTAGGGTGGTAACACCCAAGCTTTAGAGTTAAGGAGGTCAAAGTAATCGCTGTGGTTTAGTCCCGTATGGATATCCAGAAGAGTCTTACCTCTATATATGCAAAGGATTCACTCAACTCAATACCAGGATTTTGGGTTGAGTTCGAGCCTCCTACATGGTATTAGAGCGGGTTTACCTACTGGATCCATATGTGAACATTTGGCCCTACCCAGATATCCATGCAAGTCTTACCTCTATATATGTAGAGGATTCCCTCAACTGAATACCTAGGTTTTGGGTTGAGTTCGAACCTCCAACAGTAATCAACATGAAAGATTACCAAGACAGCCTATTAAGGTTTCCTCGTCTAAGATTCTCAAAATATGATTTAATCAAGATTAAATTTGATCACGCAAAGTATATTGAATGCCAAACATGAGCAACCGGTGGCAGTAAATTAGTGGCTCTGGATCATAAATAAAAATTCAATTCATAATAAAAATGAATTAGTTTTGGGCAAGGGATTTGCTACTTTGAAGGAGAAGAAGAATAACATTTCTTCTCTTTTCTCTGGTAAACCTTGCATCAGTAAACGAAACCCTCCTAATTCAATAGGTCATTTGGCACATTATTCGAGTAAGTTACAAGTGATAAGAGGTGGAAACTGACAACTTTCTGTAAGAGATAATTTTAGCACTTTTGCTGATTGTTCATCCCACAGAAAAAGATCACGATTCACATTTTCTTTTGCAGAGCTCTATCACAGTGGCAGAGAGAGCCTATGTCATGGAAGGCAGTATCGGCCGAAAGCCGGTACCGATCCGAAACCGCACCTAAATACTGTAGCAGGGCCGAAACTATTAAAAAAATATTTTTTAATGGTTTCGGACGAAACCGTTAAGGGTTTCGGCCGAAACTGACCTGTTTCGGTCCGAAACTGGACGGTTTCGGCCGAAACCAGACAAGATCATATATATATTTTAATTTTTTAAAGGGTTTCAACCGGTTTCGGCCGAAACCGATACCAGTACCGAAACCGGTACGTATCGGTTTCGGAACCGGCCGAAACCGGTACCGAAACCGATACTGCCTTCCCTAGCCAGTGTAGAGAAATTCAGAAAACCCCTGCCACCAGGTTTGAACCTGGGTGGCTCCCTTCCCAAACCCCTGCCCAATACCAACTAGGCCAGAGCCCAAGATCACATTTTACTCCACAATTATAATCATCCTTTTTGGAGCTTTCTTTCTCATGATGAGAAATGCTAGTGTCACACTTTTTACCACCCCATTGGCACATTCTTTTCCTGCCGCCTGATTAGGAAATCAGATGGTGCAAAAATGTGAACTTGAGTTCAGTGCTTCAAGCTCGGGAGCATTGAACTTAAGTTCCAAGCCCACCTTACTTTGGCCACCCGATTCCATGGCCGAGATGTGAGTGGCAAATAGGGTGGCAAAAAGTGTGGCACCATAGCATTCCTCTTTCCATGACAGCAGGCTATCACATGATTCATGGTTTTGTAAGAGAACTAGAGGCAAAGAACAGGATAACATGACAACGCAACAACTTCGAGGAAAGAGGACCATCACACTCATCAGGGCATACATCTGTAGAAGCAGGCTATTTCAGAATGGGCAGAAACCATTAAGAAGTATGATCTTCCCTGTAATTATGCAACTTTCCTTGGGCCATTCACAAAGCTGTATTACAAAGCTTCAAACTTATTTTAATACACCCCCCCCCAAAAAAAAGAAACTTCATTGTACAGTTTGTACGTTTAGGCCCATTCATTTGATTGATGGTCTCTCAAGGACTACTTAATATGTTCTTGCATAGATATATTTTACAATGTATAGTGGAGAGGTGCTCCCGTGGCTCATAATTATTTAACATCAAAGCCAATGTTCATTTAAGCTAGAACCAGCTGCCTAGAGCAGTTGGTTCGCCACCCTCCCCCATTTGGAGGAGGTCCCATGTTCGAACCCGGCTATCCCCTTCCCGTTAAAAAAAGTACCTACGGAAAAAAAATGTTCATTTAACCTAGGAAATCTCAGCCTCCTCTCATATCCACGTCCATATTGACTCTATTTATGACCATGATCTTCCATGCTTTTGAATATATCTTTCTTGACATTTTAATTAGTTGTTGTTTACCTCAACTCTTGGTTATTGGAAATGTCACTTGGGTTTTCTTGAAATGATATTTCAATGGACATGCTTGCAATGTTGGGTCTAGTTCTAGTTGACTAATTGCTTAGGACCTTTAAGGTCTATGACTTTTCAATGCCAGGTCAATGGGGCTCAATCTAGTCCGTGAGAGGAGCACACAAAAAAGTGCTTGTGTCTGCAGGAGTTTATTGATCATGGTGGCAGAACGTCTCGCTTGGGATTTCCCCCGTAGAGGCCTTGTATAGAACTTGTTGCTAGAGACTTCCCCCTAGGAGTTTCTTAATCTAAGGGTGGCGTCGGAGATTATTATTTGGGATTTATTGATCAAGAGATTCCATCGGAGGTAGTTCCAAGGATGTCAGTTTCGCCCGAAATCGATACGTTTCGGCCGAAACGTATCAGTTTCGGCCATACCCGATACGAAAAAGGACCCCTGCACTGTAACAAGCCGAAACAATAGATGGTGTATCGGTTTCGGGCGAAACCTATATTGGTTTTGCCCGAAACCGGACGGTTTCGGCCCAAAACCGCCCGATTTCGGCCGAAACCCGCGTGAACTCCCTAAACCCTCCCCCTCCCCTCCCCCGGTGCTTGCTGCTGCCTCTGCCCGCCGCTGCTGCTGCTTGCTGGTGCTGCTGCTCCTGCTTGGCTGCTGCAGCCGCGCGCGCGCCCTCCTGCTGCTGCTGCTGCTGCATCCAGCCCCCAGCCAGGCAGCCACTCTAGCTGCCACTGGCCCACCCAACCCCGCCTCCTGCTGCTGGTGTGGTGCTGCTGCTACCGCAGCCTGCTGCTGTTGCTGCCGTAGCCAGCCAGCCCCGCCCTGCCCCAGCCACGGCCTCCCTGTTGCTGCAGGCCAGAGCTGCTGCTATTACTGCCACCGTCGGACGGACTGCCCTGCTGCCACCCTAATTAGCTGAATTAGGGCAAAGTAAGTTTTTTTTGTAGCTTAATTTGTGCAACCCTAATTAGTTCAGATTTCAAAATAAACCCTAATTAGACACTTAAAATTAGATTCATTGTTAAAATTAGTTTCATTGTCGAATTTGGGGTTAGATCATGCTGGGATTTTATTGTTATGAAGGGTCATTAAGGGTTCATTGGTAATTAAGCCCTAAATAGTTCATAAAATTTGGGGGTTTCGTCTAATTCGGCGTTCTTAGCCACGATTGAGGGTTAATTAAGTTTAATTGACGAATTTGGGGTGGGATCATGCTGGGATTTTATTTTTGTGAAGGGTCATTAATGGTTAATTGGTAATTAAGCCATAATTAGTTAATCAAAATTGGGACTTTCGTCTAATTCGGCTTTCTTAGCCACAATTGAAGATTAATTAAGTTTTATTAACGAAATTGGGGTGGGATCATGCTGGGATTTTATTTTTATGAAGGGTGATTAAGGGTTAATTGGTAATTAAGCCCTAATTAGTTAATCAAGATTGGGGCTTTCGTCTAATTCGACTTTCTTAGCCACAATTGAAGACTAATTAAGTTTCATTGACGAAATTGGGGTGGGATCATACTGGGATTTTATTTTTATGAAGGGTGATTAAGGGTTAATTGGTAATTAAGCCCTAATTAGTTAATCAAAATTGGGGTTTTCGTCTAATTCGACTTTCTTAGTGACAATTGAAGCTCAATTAAGCTTCATTCATGTTGAATTACCTTTTTTTCATTGTACTTATAAGAGATTGTCTTTGACTATCATAATGCAGCATCATGCCTAGAGGTCAGCAAACACAGGAGCAGCAAGGGCAGGAGGATCCGGGGTGGGCCCACCTATCCTTAGTTGATGCTAAGAGAAGAAAGGTGAAATGCAATTACTGTGGTAGGGAGATATATGGCGGAATTACCAGAGGAAAGTAACATTTGGTAGGGGTCAGAGGAGAGGTGAAACAATGTGACCACTGTCCCCGAGAGGTGCGAGAAGAGATGCGCCAGTGCCTTCTGGGTAAAAAGGAGAGAATGCAACAAAGGGCTGAGGATGAGGCTGAAATTGCTGAGGAGATTTCTGGCAGAAGGGTTAGGAGTGATGATGATGAGAAAGGCACTAAGGATTCAGGTCCAGAGCTGACTGAAGCAAGGGACCGTGAACAAGCCGCTCGAAGGAAAGGGAAGGCACCAATGGGTTCAGGGACCTACGAAAGTACAGCTGCACGACGTCCTGACAGTGGTGCTGCCCCACATACGTAGAGAACAGGTCCCATGGACAGCTATCTCCACAGAAGGCCCCAAGCTACACAACCTAAAATCAAATCTGCATTGAGAGGGGTAAAAAAATCAGCAGAAGTTATAGGGCATGCATTTAAAAGTATCTGCAAATGATTTTTTCATGCAGGTGTCCCTGCACATGCAGCTCAAAGCGAATATTTCCAACCCATGCTAGATGCCATAGCAGATGCTGGCCCTGGCTTGAAGGCCCCATCACGTCGAGACATACACGGGCGTGGCCTTGAGGGAGAGGTTGAGGAGCTCCATGACTGGGTTAAAAGCTTCAAGCATATATGGATGAAGAGAGGATGCACTATTATGTGTGATGGCTGGACTGGTACCACGAAGAAGTCCATGATTAATATTTTGGTCTATTGCATCGAAGGTACAATATTTGTAAAATCTGTAGATGCATCAAACTATGAAAAAAATGCCAATTATTTGTTTCATTTGATGGATAACATGGTAGACCAAATTGGAGAGGACAATGTTGTCCAAGTAGTGACTGATAACGAAACTAGTTATAAGGCTGCAGGGAAGAAATTGATGCAGAAGCGCAGTCACTTATACTGGCTCCCATGTGCTGCACATTGTCTAGATTTGATTCTAGAAGACATTGGGAAGGACAATCATGTGAAGAAGACAGTTGAAAGGGTATAAAGGATTACCCAATATATTTATGGCCATCCTACGATATTGAACATGTTCAGGGAGCATGCAAGTGGGGGGCGAGATATCATCCGTGCAGGGCCAACCAGATTTGCTTCAAATTTCATTTCTTTGGAGTCTTCGCACAGGTATAAGATTGAAATCAATTCTTACTTCTTTATCCTTATAGTTATGATCCGTATTTGATTCAAATTTCATTTCTTTGCACAGGTATAAGAATGAGCTGAAAGCTTTCATGTACCACAATGCCCTGCGGGAATACATCGACAAGTCTAATGTTGATGCTCAGATGGAATATTTGGATGTCTCCCAGATCGTGGACGACAACAAATTCTGGGGCAGGGTCTCACGATACATGAAAGTAGTCACCCCCCTCGTGAAGGTCCTAAGAATGGTGGATGGCGATGAGAAGAATGATATGGGATATCTGTATGAGGCCATGGACCGTGCCATATTGGAGTTGTAGGAATCCCTTCCCAAAGAATATGCAAAGTGGTGGAAAATTATTGATCATAGATGGGACACCACATTACACCATGACTTGCATGCAGCTGGTGAGTGATTATTTGTATTGATACATTATTGTTTAGGTTATTTTATGTCTAACATTTAGTTAATTAAACACAAATGCAGGTTATTTCCTCAACCCTCGATTTATGTACGATGCCAATGCACATGTTGATGGTGAGGTGCTCCAAGGGACTTTAAAGTCATTGGTCGTTTATCGAGGACACCAGAAAAGAGGCTTCAGGCGGAAGTAGAGGTTGGCCTTTATGATTTCATTAATAAGAGATATAGAATTTACTTAAGGAGAGTTATGCTAATCTATTAATTTATTTTTGTAGATGAACTCCTATAGAATGAGAACTGGGACGTATTCTGACTCCCAATTGCAATACGCAGTGGGAAGAGTGAGCCCAGGTATACTTTATCTTTGTGCTTTCTTTGCAAGTCTATCATGTTGAATTGATTTTTATTTACAACTAATATTTATTTGTTTATGGTTCGTGGAACAGCTGACTGGTGGATAATGGTGAATAATAGAGATTTGGACAGTTCTGCATTGACTTTCATTGCAATCAGGGTGCTGAGTCAAACCACATCAGCAAGTCAATGTGAAAGAAATTGGAGCACGTTCAGCCTTATACACTCAAAGGTTCGCAATCGGCTAAAGGCTGAACGGTTAGACAAATTAGTTTACTGCCACTACAATATGAGGTTGAGAATAAAAAATATGAAGTTGAGACAACAGCTGCGAGACAAACGCGTCGCTGAAGGCGCCACTGCAGAAATTGATGTGGATGCTTTATTTGATGATGATAATCCATTGCAGTCTTGGGTGGAGACACGGGAGTTGGTTGATGAGCCTGTTTTTGAAGATGATGATAGAAGATGGACAGAGGACATACTAGATGAAGATGAGCCAAGAGATCCCGAACTCAGAAGAAAAACAAAGAGGGCCAGAGATACTCATGCGCACCAGAGAAGGGACCCACCTGGGGTTGTTGATGACACTGAGGAGCAGCATGATTTTCAGCCAGCTAGACACTCAGACTCAGATAGCAAGCCAGTCACTCCTAGAATGGGCAAGCCACCTGTGCAGTTAAGAAGTACATCAGTGCATGGGCTAACTGAGAGGACAACTACTGCTGCTCGAGAGGACCCGACAATTGAGCAGTTGAAGCAGATTTATGTGAGACACACGCCAAGGGCAGGAGGATTCATGTCAAGGGTGGCTAAAGAAATCACACCAAAACAGAAAAAAGCATCCCCAAAGGCCAAAAGGCGACTGGCAACGGTGATGATGATGCTGGTGATGATGATGATGATCCCAGTGTAGCTGCAGGTGCTACTACTGGCGGTGCTGGTGGTCCTTCCTCCTTCCACGCAGACACATGCAGAGGATACAGTCAGGGTGAGCGAGGACATGATTCACAGAGTCAATATGGGCATCCATCAGGTTATGGAGGTGGCCAACAGGAGGCAGCCATTTATGGGTGGGGTCATGAACCAACATTCCAGTTCCATCCGTATCCGACCAGTTCCTCTTCTCTTCCTCAAGATTCTTATGTTGATACTGGATTCCAATCAAGCCATCCAAACACTCCAAGAGGGATCCAAAGAGGGATGCAGGACTTGGCTACCTCATTGTTTGGTTATAGTGAATATAGACCATACATGCAACATTCTTACGGGTATGAACATGAAAAGTCAGACGAAGAGGGAGAAGGTTCTTCTAGTTATTATCCATATTAGTGCATCATCATTTAGGTAAGGATCACGTTTATTGTACAGTTTGAACCTATTTCATGTTTAATATGTACTCAATATTTGTTTAATAACTTCAATGCTTGAACCCATTAGTCTTCTTGTGTAATGCACTTAATCCTATTTCATGTTTATTCCCCTGTGCTTGAACCTAATTCATGTTTAGTATGTACTCAAGAATATTAGTTTAACATGTTCAATGTTTGAACTTCAATGCCTACTTCATGTTAATTGCACTTAATCTAAATTCTTTACAATCAAATGCATGTCTCATGAATTTTATGATTTTTATGTGATTATTCATATTTTTCTGAATTATTTATGAATTTTTAGACTTATTTTGATTTTTTTTTGAATCTTTTCAATGGGTTTCGGCCGGTTTCGGCCGAAACTGAAACCGAAACCGGGCGGTTTCGGTATCGGACTCGGCCGAAACCGATACCGACATCCTTGGGTAGTTCTATACAGCATGGATGGCAGTTTCAGCTGAAACCGAAACGTTTCGGCCTCAGACCGAAACGATCCGAAACTACCTGGCCGAAACCGGGCCAAAACCGAAACCCTGCAATTGGCCAAAAAAAAATAATTTATTTGGTTTTGGGCTGAAACCGAAACCAAAACAATTTCGGACCCGGCTGAAACCGACACCGAAACCAAAACTGCCATCTATGCTATACGGTGTTAGCATTGCACCTGCTGTATTGATTGATGTTGCTAAACGACTCTTGACTTGTTTACTTGTTACTTGCACTTGCTTGTTGCATGTCCATACAATAGTGTTTGGTTACTCTTGGACTTAATAAGCATCTATTTTTGCCATCTGATGTGGACTCATGAATCTTTTGATAATCTATATTATTTTGACACTCCTAAAATCCTTAAATTCATTCTTGTTTAGTTATTGCAATTGTGCCTATGGTTCATCATTCCTCGATTTCTAATTGCATACTATTTCCTTTCCTTGTTCTTATAGCTTATTCCTCGATGTTCCTCAAATTCCCAAGGTTTTCTACTGGGTGCGTAAGCTCAGAAATTCAGTTTTGATACTTTTCAGGTTAGATGACATTATTAGTGCAGTGGCAGCATGATGGGGTATAGTTTCTTCTCCAGCCTGTACTGTGAGTCACCTCTGGATCTAACCCTGGATTCCAGGCATGACATAGCATGTAATAAAATTGGTAATACAATCCACTCCTTGTTCGAAAGAAAAAAGATAGCATGTCATAATTTAACAACCAAATAAAATTCTGCAATTTGCTTTCTTCCTTCTTGGCCAAGGCTTTTTTCAGGCTGACAACTGACAAGTGTGATGGAGAAAAACAGTGTATGATTGTTGATGGGTGTGCATGATTGTAAGAAGGATCTTCAATGGCCCTATATGGGATGGACACAACATAGATGACAAGAAACAGATATATTAAAAACATAATGGATGAACATACTGACAGGATTAACATGATAGAACACTAAATGAGAAAGAACACCAGAAATTTCCTGCTCATCATGGAGAATAGTGCAGCTAGATAGTTTGAAGGTAAAAAATAATGTATACCTTGATAAAGAATTCCTTGGCAGATGCAGGAATAATTTCAGATCCAAAGTCATTTGCAGTAGGAAAGCGCCATCTAACCAAAAAACGAGACAAATGCTTGAAGCTCCTGGTGATTATGCTTCCTATTTTTGTAATACTCCCTAGTTTAGTAGGGAGACTCTTGTAAAAATCAGAAAGTCCTTTAGGGTTAAAACATCTCAGAATTTTATGGGGATTTAATATAATACAACCTAATCTAGTAACTATGTAATTTTTGTAAAAATAAGAAAGTAAAAAACACAATTTTATAAAACATGCTAGGGCTATCTAGCTTTAAATGGGCACCATTATTGAATGCCCGGGACTTTGGAAATAATCTTCACTGTACAATGACAACGCCACATCTACAGAATAAATGACCAGTTTTCCCTCATGCATTCAATGGAAAATGTACACAGACTTATCAGTATAAAAGAGAGCTTTACCTCTGTCACTAGTAGAAAGTCTTATCACTGGTAGGGCGTGGCTTGGAACATACAACCTAACTCCTCTGTTGTCAATATTTGCAGAAAACTTGCCCTTTTATCTGTTGAAACCTGCAAAATGACCAAATAAAAAAAAAGATAAAGAAGAAAAGAGGGAAGGGGGAGCACCCGGTCCACCTTGCCTCCCTAGGAGTCCATCTGGACCGGGTCGTCCTCTCCATCTCTTCATTAAAAAAAAGAAGAAAAGAAGGGCGGAGCACCCGGTCCACCTTGCCTCCCTAGGAGGACCTGGACTGGGTCCTCCTCTCCCTCTCTTCATTTAAAAGAAAAGAGAGAGAGAGAGAGAAGGGGGTGCACCCAGTCCGGGCGGGTCAAGAAGGACCCCAAAAAGGCCCCACCCGGTCCGAGTGGGTCAAAAAGGACCCCCCACCCGGTCCGAGTGTGTCAAAAACGTCTCCCACCCAGTCCAGGTGGGCCTAAAATTTGCCACACCTGGTCCAGGGTGGTCCAATCCCAATTCATCCTTATAAATACCCCCCAAGGGTTCTTTAAACCCTCAAGCAAGAAGCGAACAAACAAGGGGACAACTGAAGAAGACAACCCGGAGGAGCACCCTGTGCAAGGAGCTTGAAGATTGGAGTTTTTCTCTCTAAGGCTTGAGGAGATTTTGCTTACATAAAGGTCCTCGATCAAGGATATCACATTATAATTTTTCTTCTGGGAGGCAGAGCCCCCCAAAACCCCCCCGCAAGGGGCGCTGCCCCCTTGACCCTCGATCCCCGGCGGTGTGTTGACCGCCACGTGAAGATGGATCGCAGCCCATGAGAGGTCAAGGGTGAGAAACAATCTCCTAAGTGTTTTTGTCCAGTGTGCCTCCACCAAGGAGGGACCGGTGCCTTATGTTAAAATTACACAAAAATCCTTATTCAGCCCAATATTATACAAATATCCTCGGGTCTGTCCAAAATTACACAAAACTCCTTGTTTAGTCTAGGTATTACATCTACTCAAGAAAAAAATACAATAAACCCAGAAAGGGTTGAAAATCTCAAATACACCCAAGAGTTTGACATTACATATAAACTCAGAAAACGGTTTGAAATCTCAAATAAACCCAAAAAGGGTTTGATATTGCAAATAAACCTAAAAAGGGTTCAAAATCTCAAATAACCCAAAAAGAGTATGAAATCTCAAATAAATTTAGAAAGGGTTCAAAATCTCAAATAAACCCAAAAGTGATTTGGAAATCGCAAATGTACCCAAAAAGGAATGAAATATTCGATTTCTTCCTGTAGACACGTATCTCTAACGGACGATCCTTTCGATTGAGTCCATTAGATAAAACCCTCAATATCACAACGGATATTGTGGAGGTCGAAAATGTATCTTTGACAGTTAATCAAGGGTATTTTGACTTTATCTGATGTAAATAAACACCGACTGCAATCAATGGGAAAATGTCCAGTATCCGAACCCTAAATCGTTTGATAAACCTAAATTCACGAAATTAATAATGTGCATACTACTTAAATAGCTACAAATGTGCACCTATACTTTTGAATATAATTCCGCGTGTCGAAAACATTATCCCATTGTCTCCTCTTATCTTCTGGATCAGCATGTATGCACAACTGATTTAGAATTTGTCACAATTTAATAATGTTTTCCAGACTCAATATCTTGGGATCTCTTCTAAGCTGTAAATTTGGGTAACCATTACATTGAAAAAGGCTGACCCACCTTTGTCTGAAGCCAAGACGCTTCTTGGCATTCCTAGAATCCCTAGCCCACTGACTCATACCAGGACATCTGACACATTGGTTCATCTTTACTGGACTCTCGTTCGATCTACTCTTGGAACCCTTCCTTCAGATAGACTAGTTCCTCCTCTTCCTCCCTGAAAACTGCTGTTTTGAACTCTTGTGTGAACAATGAATATCAGATGTCAGCTTCTTCACCAGCTAGAGCAGTAGTTCAATTAATCTGAGGACTCCAAGTCTCCTCTTCTGTAAATGGCTTTACATAACATATATTAACATGATTCTGGATAACGTCACAATCTGCCCTCAAATGATCTATCCATAGTCCTGTCTTCTTTGCACAAGCCAATGCATGAAAGAAAGCTGTATTATTATCTCCTCTCCTTGGTTACTGTGTATTACAGAAATATTACTAGCTCCTGGAAGCTCAATTGAAGAACACGAAACACAAAGGTGCCTATGAATTTAACCCAACCCTCGGTATACCCCGGATAATGTAACAGTCCACATACAAGTAACAATAACTAATAAAAGGGTGGAATTGTCTGTATATTCCAGCATGTCTATTGTGAACTCCTGATTCCCTAGTCCACAGACATTAACACAATTGGTACTTCACAGTTTGTAGTGGTTTCTGATTTTACCTGAAACTAACCTTAATGGATAATGATGCTTAAGAAACTAGTTAACGACACTAATGGCCTCCAAAAACCTGAAAAGTAGTTCTTTTACCGTGAATGTGGAATTAGTCTTATTTCTCCAGCTTTGAACATAGCTTCTTTCATCATTTTTTAATGATTGCTAATTATCGAGTGCTCATTCCTGTTAATAAAGGATTGCTAATTAACTATAAGTGTCATATCATATGGCTTATGATCATTTAAACCCTCAGCCAAACATGGCTCTTATCCTATGTATTAGGGCTTGTTAACCCAAGCTGCTGGTCATATGGATTAAGGAAAGCGGGATGCATGATTAAGGGTGTAATGTTTCTATTGCACCTAGGGCAACCTCTGTTCTCGGTTCAGATATATCCCTTGGCCAGTTCAGCTTTTTTTGCTGTCTCCCTTTGTTGGTTCAGCTTTCTTTGCTCTAGCCAATATTAAAAATTTGATATTGCTGATGAGGATATCTTGTTGCAGACTGCTGCCTGCATTATTGAAGCTCAGATACTCCATGTCTTACAGCTGCTATGATTGATTTCAAGCGTACATCTCTGGAAGTCTCCTTTGTGCCTTCTATCAAGGCACAGATTCTCTCAGTTGGCTGCTCACGAAACTCCATTCACCACTCAGCATCAGTAGATTCTGCAGACAGTTTAATTGGCTAGTTCATTTAATGGTTACATTTCTTCTTCCGAGATAGTCTGGCAACGGCATCTTTTCCTTGATCTACATCACTTTCTATGCTCCTACACATTTATATATTGACAACTAGAGCCATATGGCCTTCTTTGAGCAGATGCAGCAAATTGAGATTAACTGTCACCACTCTTTCACCCATCCCCACAGTGCTTAATGTTATATAGATGTGAATATTATGTTCTTGTCCTAGTTGTATTAGAGAGACATGTATATATGTCTTAGTTACACCAGCAATAGGGAGATGCCCTAATCACATTCGTACTAGGAAACACATTTTATGTCTTGTACGTGTATTGGGTTACTGCCTTGATGCTGGATAGAGAGCTTTCATTATTCGTCTGTCCATGTTTTAACAATAATAATAGGATCTTTGGCAAATCCAGTAGATTTGAAGATAGCTTGCTTTGTACATTCTGAAGAGGACCAGCTTCTTAGGTAAAAAAATCACTCAAAACACTCCTATGTTGGTGTCATTCTGCAGATAGAGTTTGATACCATTTTGGTATTTGATGTTTCATTGATACTTTTTTACACAGAAGGTTTTTAGTACAGGGACAGATTATACTTCTGCACCCTGTGTTTCATACGGTACTGAAATTGTGATGCTATTGGCTTCCAGGGAAAAAAAAAACATGGCATAAAGAATGTTTTTTGCATTGTTTGGTGCATGTTAAGTTGGGAAGGAGTACTTATACTCAGGATTTAGGAAGATGGATGGATATACATAGTACTTCCGTGACAATAGGAGAAAGGTTCTAAAATTTTTTAAAGTGGTAAAGAGCCTACCTATAGTCATAAAAAGGAAAGAAAAAGATCTATTCACTAGTAAAAGGAAAAAAATCCATGAAAATGTTTGTGTAATACTTTCTTAGTGTATGCAAATTACATGTTAAATTGGAGTGGATATACCTTAATAGATTCAAAAGTAGCTCCTTCTTGAACACATATATTCCCATGGAGGCAATATATGGCTTCTTCTGAGCCTGATCTCGGGAAAGTCCAAGTACAGTTGTATCCACCTCCTAAACCAGATGTTAGGTACACAGGTAAGATGTAAATAATCATCTTATTAGTACGAAGAGATCACAAAGATAACATATAAAATGAATCACAACTGACAGGGCATTAAAAAATAAAGTCTACCATTGCCCTCAACTCCGCTCCCTTAGGTTTCTCACTGAATGAGATGACCCTGCCTTTGTTATCAATCTTCATCAAACCAAAATCTGATGCACGGCTGTCAGGAAGAAGTGATGAAATAAAATTGTTGACATTGTACACAGTATGGGCTAATAGATGCATAAAGTGTGTCAAGGCATCAAAGAAATGTATTCTGTTTCAAAATCAATGAAGAATTTCTATTTAAAAATTTAACGCCAGTATAAAAGAAATGCAATAAACTGATTAGAAAGAGCAATAGAATATCTTTAATTGTGTCTCCATTTTCGTGTGACATTTAGCACGCCCAATCATCTACGTAAGACACAACGTCTGAACTTGTAAGACTTTACTCTTGAACATTGAACTGCGTTGAAAGCAATTCAGTACTTTTGGCCTCCCGTGAAAACAGGCACAAAACCGTCCGTTCTGGTTCTACATTTGTTGGAATAAAATGTTCAGCTAATTCCATGCGTCTAGCAAAAAAATCCTTTCTTCTTCGAATTTTTATATCTTCCCATTCATTCCCAGTGGACCCTTCATCTCTATTTTTGCTTCTAAGATTAAAAATGGATGGTAGGAGAGACTATCAAATCTCCTAATTTAATTACTTACTCTACACTACTAACGTAGCTAGTGTCTACTGATTCAGTATAGAATTGGATTGGAAAGGTTGATGAGAAATCAATTTAGGAGTTGTGTAAAGGAATGCATAAGTATACTTTGTCTCCAAACTCATAAGAAATTCTTGGTGCTCAATCAACCAATCAATATTGATTGATTGGCCTTATAGAAATAGAATAAAGGTGAAAAAAATTTCTTTCAGGAGGTTACAAAAGAAAAATGTAATATCGCATGGCATTTTCAATTCTTTCACAGAAGGAGAAACTGTAAGTCTTAGAGAGCATATAGGTATAGAATAGATAGTTATCTAACTTGATAGTATATTTTTATGTATGTTTTTTTTGTTCATGTTATGAACAAAAGTCAACAAACAGCAACACTTTGTTTACAGCTAACTTTTGGGTCCACACAAAACAGATAGTACTACTACAAAGCCAATTCTTAACCGTTCCCAAGTATTCTGCAACAGAAAATAGCGTCTAACTTTAATATCCAATACCTGTCATCCATAGGAAGACAAGCAATTGTAATATCAGCCCCACTTTGTCGATGGCCCTGTGAAGGACCAAAAAGCATTTAGCATTCTAAAGCTGAATAAAATCTAAATAAACAACTGATGAAGAACATCACCTGAATAAAATCCATGTAATCCATGCGGTAAAGATGATCCCCAGAGAGAATCAGCACATCCTCAATCTCCTTCCCTTTTGCATCCTAAAAGAACCAACAATCAGCAAAACAAAAGGTAATATGACACTATGACAGCCAAATGGTGGGCCAGTAGATTGCTACAGATATAATGCGTGTGTGCTATACTGCTATCTTGTAGATCCTTTTATGATTTCAAGATCGTCAACATGGTGTCTTAACGTCAAATTAATCACAACAATGATTTTGGAGAATAGATTAAAAGACATGACATATTTAATGAGTTTATGTAAGTAATAAATTAAATATATATACAATACACTAAAGGAAAACTTTATGCATATACCTACAAATATAAGTGCAAATCTAAATGTTTATAAATGTATTATATAAATTCACAGGTGTAAAAGTATAGAAGCAAAAATAGTTTAAACGAAATAAGTGAATATATGTGATATGTGGTAAATGTAATATATAAATTGTTAAGTATAACTTTAACTTTGTAAGTCAATTGTAAAAATCTAACCAAATATGCAAAATCACTTGGTGTTAAACAAAATATAAAAGTATACATCAAATATATAAATAATACATGAGTAGATAACATATTACACAATATGTCAAATCAACTATAACATACATAATATGATGTACAAACATGACGAAATTACTATACATTATAATCATAGTTGTCAAGGTGGTCACCTAGGTGAACCGGTCTTTTTATGATGCCAAGGCACCAGCCCATGGTTTGCCATCTCTTACGAGATGTCCGAGATCTCTGTCTCTCCAAAGGTTGCGAGAAACGAAGCCCGCGAGATCGAGATCTTCTCTCCCCTACCCCCCGGTTTCCTCCTCCCTCTCTCCCTGTCTCTGTCTACCTCGGCCCCCTTGAGCTCTCTCTCCCCAATCTCTCTCTCTCTCTCTCCCCGGACTCTCTCTCTCTCCCTCTGTGACACTCTCCCTCAGACTCTCTTACCCCCCTCTCTCTCTCTCTCTCAATCTCTGTCTCCCACCCTCTCTCTCTCTCTCCCCGTTTCTCTCTCTCCCCCCGTCTCCCCATTCTCTCTATCTGAGAGAGAGGGAGACAAAGAAGGGGGAAGATAGATATACATGTACCATTTTTGATGATTTTTTTATGTATTCTTCAGTTTGTGATTCATGTACCATTTTATATATATATTAACATTGATGCATCTGAATGGATTTATTATTGTTATCATTACTCTTTATGTTGTAAAATTGAGTTGTCAATTATAAAAATATGTTTGTGAAATTGAGTGATTAGTAGAAAAAAAGATTTTCTTACAAATAGGCCATACATATAAAAAAAAAATTCTTAAATCACCGAATTCAATCTCTCGAGATTTTTTCGAGATCTCTCCGAAATCTCTTCTCTCTGACCCCCCCCCCGAGACGAAGCCGAGATCCGAGATGGCAAACCATGCACCAGCCCACCTCTCTACCTCCCAAAATGGCGAACAAGGAGCCCTCCTAAGTGAGCAAGGCACCCACCTAGGTAAGCTAGGCACCCACCTTCGTGAGGTAGGGGGGGAGGCATCCTGCAAGAGTGCCTTGGGCCACCTAGCCCGGGCACATAACTTATAACACGATATGTTCTAAGTGGATCTTATAACCCCCCCCCCCTAGCCTGATTGAATCTCCCCCATTTTGTGTGTCTACCCCCTACTCTCTCTCTCTTAATTTTTAATATTAAAATCTGTATTTTTTCATGTATTTTATTCTAAATTTATATACTGCAGATACATACTTTTTGGGTTTCTAAAGAGGCGCCAAGGTATAGCCTAGGGCCTTACTATCTAAGCACCTAGGCTCCCCATGAATGCCTTGGATCACCTTGTTGCCTTGGCAACTATGATCATAATATAAACACATGATAGTAAAAAAAAAAAAACCTAATTGTGACAACATAGAATACCCAAGTGTAAGATAAAAGATAAAAAATGAAACACAACACAAATAAATACTACCTTAAGAAAATCTGTGGTAACCAGAGAAACATATTATATTTTCAGTCTAAGTGGAAGCAGTCCAACAAGAAAAGTGTAGAAGTTTCTCTTCATCAATTTGCCCTAATTGATCTGTTCATCTCTCTAATGAATGAGAATGCTTGAAACTAATTTCATGGATATAAGTAAGACTTTAACATGTATAAACCAAGCAAATATTAATCCGAGTAAAAAGAATATAGAAGGTATAATCAACTTGAAAACACAATGCTTTCGTATTTCCTAGAAAGGGCATTTCATCCTACATTCTTCAAACTTAAAAATTCACTTCCCAGATAAAACCAATTCCTTCACCTAAATGCATTATGCTGTCTCCGGGCCTGTGTTTTGATGACTCCAAAATCCAATCACTTTAACTAATCAATTTTCTTTAACTAATCAATTATGTGAGATCATTTGTATTTAAGGTATATAAATCATAGTGAATTGAAGAGAAGTGGGTGGAACAAGTGCGCGAAGCTAGGCCGAAAGATTGAGCTCAAAGTGGACTGGAATTGGCATTGGTCGACCAATACCAGAAGCATTAGTCGACCAGAAATGGCAGTAAGTGGTGCTTTTCTCAGAATTAGGCTCAGTCTGGGTACCAGTCAGCTGTGAAAGTGTTTTGACTAGGGTTATGTTTTGATGAAGGGATTGGTTGACCAATAATGTCGAATTGGTCAACCAGAAGTTGCTTTAGGCTTTTTAACTGGTCATTTTTTTTAAACAGAAGAATCCTACCTACTCCAATCTCCCAAGGGATTTTTGTCCTATCTAAGAGAGAATAAATAGTGGTAAGAGTGGCTGGAAGTGTGAGAAAGAAAGAAATTTTGTGGGTTCCTAGGGTTTTTCTCCACCATAGCCAAAGCTTCCCTTCTTACTTCAAGTTGCTTCTTTGTGTGAAGGGGGCTCAAGGAGGGTTGCTGCTAGGCGTCTTCCTCGTGCTCTACACAGTAGTTGCATCTAGGGGGAGATGTTCTTGAAGCTTCAATTGGGCTACTACTCTTCTACCTCATTTTTCTTTGTGTTTTCATTGAAAAGCTTGTATCTTCAGACTCTTTGGTGTCTTATGTGTGTAGGTGCTCTAAGCACTGAGGTGAGAGTGCACCTCATCATGTGTTTTTTGTGTGGCTTGCAAGCTTGCATTTAGTGAGAAAACATCTCACAAGTGTGGGGGAGTGGACGTAGGTCTCCAAAGGGAGCCCGAATCACTATAAAATATTCCCTTGGTGTGTGTGCGCTCCTTTTCTCCTCATTCCCCATTACTTGTGATTGTGATTTGGCTGATCTAGTTTCGTTAGTTGTTAGATTTATAGAATGTTAAAATATATCAAAAAGTCCTAATTTTTCTTAAAACTTAATTCACCCCCTTTTAAGTTTGTCATATATCGAGCCAACAAGTGGTGTTAGAGCTAAGGCTCAACTTTTATAGATCTAACCACCTAGAGAGATCTAATGTATGACAAACTGTGGTAGACTCATACCTCCGGAAGGGCACTCTACTCATCACCTTCCCTTCTTTAACGGGTCAAACTACTTCTATTGGAAGAATCGTATGATTATCTTAGGTCTCAAGACCACGAAGTATAGAAGGCAATGAAGAAGGGTCCCTATGTTCTTCTATCCGATGAGGACACAGGATAGAGAACAAATTAAGCAATCAACTATTAACTACATTGTAATGTGCTTTACATCTTAATGTGTATAGTCATGTCCCCATGTGTACTAGCAAGAAAGAAATGTGGGACAAGCTCGTCTTAATCTATAAAGGAACCTTGCAAGTAAGGGAAGGGAGACCAAAGTCAATTTGCTTGTTTGAGACTACGAGTTTTTCAAAATGAAGTCCAAAGAAAGCATCTCGGAGATGTTTGCGCACTTCATATCATTCATGATTGCCAGGCCTTTAAGGAAGCTATCAAAGACCTGATTAATCAAGGGGTACTTGATATGGGCAATCATTTGGTCATCCCGCCACAACCGCATGCGCGGAGAGGATTGAATTTCTTCGCGAATATGATACACGCGTCAGCCTCCTTCACTTTCCCTGAGCTAGGGGCAGAAGGGGGGAACACCAGTCAAGAGGAGTCCATATTATGGTACCCAAGCTGACGACCTCACCAATAATCTCTCTGCAAGGAAGAGACTGAGAAGATATTTGATATCCTCCTAACGGATAGACGGATAATGGCGCATGAGCCGCCAGCATACCACAATAAAGTGGCTGAGATACATCCCCTTTATTGCAAATTCTATGTTAGGATATCCCACCCCACCCAAGAATGCCGAGAAATTCAAGATTACATCAAGATCCTCATCCGGAGAGGGGAGATCAATACGTAAGACAACTCTATGACACAACAACGCCTCAGAGACATTGCAAGAGTTCTTCGACAGGGCCATGAAGGGAAGACCAGTGAAGAAGGTTCCAGGCATGCTTCAAGACAAAGCCAACAAGGTGGGGCTAAGAAAGAGCGTCGTAGACTTGATCCCACGGCGGATGCTGAGACAAACAAGCGAAAGGCCGTCGAGAGAACTATAACGGCCCAAAGAACTCATGTTCCTCAAAGTGGCATAGCCGAATATCAAGACTTGCCACCAGAGGTTATTGAGCAAGCCATCCAGGCCACATTCTGAGAGCAACAAGAAGAGGAGGTCTAGGTCAAGGTTACATCAAAGAAGCCTCCCAGGTCTAGATCCTTTAAAGTCCCGGCACCTAGTGCAAAACATAGTTCCACAAGTACGTCTACCTCGGCTTCAAAGCCTACTCGACCCTCCACACAAGAGATGGTGCGGGCTAGGAAGCAAGAGAGAAACATAAAGAAAAACCTCAAAAGGAGGTTAAGAAAAAGGCAGAACAAGTTGCTACCATGGAGGCCCCGAGGGAGCTAACTCCCTTACAAAAGTTACGAAGGCTTATTGACGAGTTGGAAGAGTACGTCCCCTCTAGTCCTACTCGAGTCATCTCGTTGGATAAATATATCCCATGAGATGAAATGGAGCGCAAGGCCCGTTTGAGAAATTGGCTCCAACTCAGATGTACTGACGGACAGAAGAGGGAGAAAAACTCTCGATCCCGGAAGAACTGTCCTTTTATAAGGATGAAGAGATTACCATTGAGAAACTTGAAGAAATGCTCAAAAGTTTCTCGTGTAACGTGGTTGCAATCCCTCCACCCGATAACATCAACTCAGTTCTTGAGGAGGATGGCTCCGCATCTGGCCGTTCTAAACGCAAGGGTATTATAGTCATATATCAGTGGCACTCAGCAGAAGAAAAAGGCCGAGGACGAGGTCGAGGGCGAGGTAGTGACCGTGGCAACGGGCCAAGGCTGCCCACCGACGAAAGGGTTAGCGTCATTAGCCCTGATAAAGTCATAATATTTCCGGGGGGGGATGCGGCCCAATCCCTGAGGTGGAGGTGCGGAGACGTAGTTTTAAATTCAACCCCCAGGAGCCAGCATGAGAGTCAGTAGATCCAGAGACGCCGAAGGCAAACTTGGAAATACCAAATGAGTCAGTTGAGCAAGCTAGCTCTTCCGACAGGGATCAACAAGATGCACCACCACCCCTGGAAGAAGAACCAACTCCGGCTCTATTGTTCCAGGGAGAGGCAAAGGAGCTGGAGGGGGTGGATCAACCTCCCAAGAAGGAGAACTCCACTACATTGCCGCCCAACTTGGACAAGATATTCACTTCTCTTGAAAGGGCTCGCGCCAGGGAGGACCACAAGATTATTGAGCAGATGAAGTGGTTCCCTACTAATATTACCATATGGGAGGCTATCTCTTAGAGCAAAGAATTGAGGGAAGCCCTAGTAAGAATACTCCAAGAACTAGAAAGATATGAAACCCATGTGGCTGAGTTGCAAAGCCAAGCCTATGAGGCATTCGCAGCTAATGCCACATTTTCAGAGAAGGACATGTTATTGTCTTCTTCCTGCCACAATCGCCCGCTCTACATGCAGGGGAAGATTAATGGCCATGAGATTAACTGGATCATGATTGATGCCGATGCGGCTGTCAATATCATGCCCTTAAAAACATTCAAGTCCTTGTACCTAATGCCATACCTATATAAGGTGAATGCAGTCAAAATCCTAGGGTTCAATCAGAACACTAAAAATGCCCATGGCCGAGTCGAAGTGGAGCTGGCCATGAGTGAATTTGTAACGAAGGTGTCATTTTATATTATTGATGCCAACACTTCGTATAAGGTCCTTCTAGGAAGACCATGGTTGCATGAAAACTAGGTCATTCCTTCAACGCTCCACCAGTGCATCAAATATGTAGAAGATATGAAACAACATACGGTCCTTGCGGACCAAGCTCCCTTCCGACCAAATGAATGAAACCTTGCGGATGCTTAACTATATTTTAGAGAACCTACCTTGGCAACTCCTGAGAAGATCAAGGACAAGGGCAAGCAAAAGGTCACCCCAGAAAAGGAAGAAACATGCCTCTTGCCGTAAATGAGGAAAAGACAAGGCTACATAAGATGGCCCTTCAAGTCAAGGCCAAGCCAACTCGGCCTGAAAGACGAGTTCAACTTTGAGGCCAACCTCATCAGTGGGCAATCAACAAGAGCATTTCCTTGTCGCCCTCGTGCATGCAACTCCCTTTCATCATGGAAGAATACAAAGTATAACTATTGAACACTTTTGTTGTCACCATTGAACACTTTTGTAGTCACATGCAACTCCCTTTCATCATGGAAGAATACAGTATTTGTGAAATCAGTTGATGCATCACATTATGAAAAGAATGTAAATTATTTGTTTAATTTGATAGATGGCATGGTAGAACAAATTGGAGAGGAACATGTTGTGCAAGTAGTCACCGATAATGAAGCCAGTTACAAGGCTGCACGGAGGAAGTTGACTCAGAAGCGCAAGTATTTATATTGGCTCCCATGTGCATCACATTGTCTGGACTTGATACTCGAAGACATTGGGAAGGAAAAAAATGTAAAGAATACAATTAAGAGGGCACAAAAAATCACTGCGTACACTTATGGCCATCCTAGGATCTTGAACATGTTCAGAGAACATGCAAGTGGGGGCCGAGATATCATCCGTGCAGGGCCAACAAGTTTGCTTTGAATTTCATTTCTTTGGAGTCCTTGCACAGGTATAAGAATGAGCTCAAGTCTTTCATGTACCACAATTCCATACGGGATTATATAGACAAATCTAATGTTGATGCTCAGATGGAGTATTTAGATGTGTGTCACATCGTAGAAGATAACAAATTTTGGAACAGAGTCTCACGTTACATCAAAATAATCACACATCTCATGAAGGTTCTAAGAATGGTGGATGTTGATGAGAAGAATAATATGGGATATCTATACGAGGCCATGTACCGTGACAAGTTAGATTTGCAAAAATCTCTTCTCAGAGAGTATGCGAAGTGGTGAAAAATTATTGACAATAAATGGGACAACACATTACACCATGAATTGCATGCTACTGGTGAGTGATTAATTATACTGATATAAAGTTCATTGTTTTTTAGGTTAATTTACATCTTACATTTAGTTAATTATACACAAATGCGGGTTATTTCCTCAACCCTCGATTTATGTACAATGCCAATGCAAACGTTGATCACAAGATACTTCAAGGCACCTTAACAGTCATTGGTCATTTATCGAAGACACTAAAAAAGAGGCTTTAGGCCAAGCTACAAGTTAACATTTATTGATTTTATCAATAATAGGAAAAAATTTTACTTAATCACTTATGTTAATTGTTACTTTATCCTTATAGATAGATAGTTATAAATTGAGGATTGGGATATATTCTGACTCACAATTGCAATACACTGTGGGAAGAGCGAGCCCATGTATACTAAATCTTTGTGCTTAAATTGAGTCAATATATATTAGTACATCATGAAGAATTGATCTTCATTTACATCTTACATTTATTTGTTTATGGTTGGTAGAACAGCTGACTGGTGAATAATGGTGAACAATAGGGATTTGGGCAGTAATGCATTGGCTTACATTGCCATTAGGATGCTGAGTCAAACAACATCAGCAAGTCAATGTGAAAGGAATTGGAGCACGTTCAGCCTTATACACTCAAAGGTTCACAATCAGTTAAAGACTGAACGGCTAGAAAAATTGGTTTACTGACACTACAACGTGAGGTTGAGAATAAAGAACATGAAGTTGAGACAACAGCTGGGGGACAAACGCATCGCAGATGATACAACTCCAAAATTGAGGTGGACGCATTTTTTTATGATGACAATCCCTTGCAGTCTTTGGTTGAGGTACGAGCGCAGGTTGATGAGCCCATTTTTGATCATGATGACAGAACATGGGCAGAGGGTATATTGGATGATGATGAGCTAACGGATACAGAATTCAAAGGATCAACTAAGAGGCCAAGAGTGACTCATGCGCACTAGAGAGAGGACCCAACTTTGTTTGTTGATGACACTGAGCAGCAACCTGAGATTGAGCAAGGTAAATACTCAGAATCAGATAGCAGGCCAGCCACTCCTAGAATGGTCAAGCCACCTCCATCCTTAAGAAGAAGTACATCAGTACATGAGATGACTGAGAGGACTACTGCTGCTGCTCGAGAGGACCCGACAATTGAGTAGTTGAAGTAAGTTTATGTGATACACACGCCATACGGAAAAGGATTGCTTTCAAAGATGAAGGATAAAGTCACACCAAAAGAGAAAAAAAACAGAGTCAAAGGTTAGAAGGTGATTGGTTTCTTATGGTTCTGAGGATGATGATGATGATGATGATGATGCACCAAGTGATGATCCCAATGCAACTGTAGGTGCTACTACTGGCGGTGACATGCATGCACCTACTTCCTTCTTCCATGCTGACACGGGCAGAGGATAGAATCATAGTGAAGGATGATATGATTCGCAAAGCCAATATGGACATCCAACAGGTTATGGAGGTGGCCAACACGAAACAGGCATGTATGAGGGGGCTCATCAACCAGAATTCTAATTTCATCCAGTTCTAGGCCGTAGTAGATATGGGTCAACATCTTCTTCTAATCCTCAAGGTTCTGCTTATTATGATGATTATGGATTCCACTCAAGTCAACAACCTTATACTTCAAAAGGGATCCAAAGAGAGATGCACGACTTGGCTACATTATTGTTTGGTTACAGTGAATATATAGAATATATGCACCCTTTTTATGGGTATCAACAACAGAAGCCAGACGATGAGGGAGAAGGTTCTTCCAACTATTATCCATATTTGCATCATTATTTGGGTAGGGATCATTTAATTTCTGTAACATTTACTATGTTTGTAATATTTATTGTACTGTTTGAACCTACTTCATGCTTAATATGTACTAAAGAATATTAGTTTAACATGTCCAATGTCTACTTCTAGCACTTAATCTAATTTATTCACACTCAAAACCATGTCCAATGATTTTTCTATTTTTATAATTTTCTTGATTTTTCTGGATTTTTCTTAATTGTTCTGATTTTTTTTCAATGTTTTGAACAAGTTTCTTTCAGTTTCGGCCGAGACTGAAACTGAAACCGATTAAACCAGCCGAAACTGAAACCGAAATCGATATGTTTCGGTTTCAGACCTGGCTGAAATCGAGACCGAAACCGACACTGCCATTCTTGCCTTCCCCCCTCCCCGGGCCAAAAAAAAAGAAAGAAAAAGAACTTCAAACTTTTTACCCCCATGAATAAATAGGCACCGAAGGTGTCCAGCAACAGTACACTGCCAGTGGGGCAGCGTACTGTAACAGGACTATATGCTCAGGCTGTCAGTCACATAATAAGGTAAAGACATCAGCAAAGAAAAACTATGTAATACCTCAAAAAGCCAATGAAACTGCCGCACTGCATCTGCAGTTCCTTGGAACCACCTCTTGCCAGCTTCACCTGGTGTTTGAGTTGCAGCCAGAACCTGTAGTAATATACCAGTTGATTTTTTGTCTGATATATTTGTATGAAAAAATAGAGATTTTTGCATGACCAACCCTGATAATTTTTTACATAAAAATGTCTTATGATCATAATTGCATAAATATCCTCCTCAGAGAAAAATGTCGCATTTATCCTTTTGCAAGGGAATATGAACAAACTATGTTATTATATGAGAGGTATTCATGCAATTAAAGGGGGCATTCATGACATGTTTCTCCTTCAGCGAGTATTCATGCAATTATAATTGTAAGAGGTACTTTTATGTAAATAAATATAATCAAGGTTATTAGTGCAAATATCCTCCCCAAAAATCAAGAAATCAGGAATCAAGTTCGTAAAACTGCAGCAAATATCTTAAACTTGAGGAAGCCTTACTCTGTGCATTTGTATTATGGCATAATTCAGATGGCTGTGGGCATAGGCTGATGAAACTAAGATTGTTCAGAGTCAATTTCAACCATTTCAGGTGAAAAAATAGAAGTAATTTGAGTCCAAGCAAAAGGTGTTGCCAATGAAGATAGAATTATTTTTCAATATTATCATGTGTAGAACACAGCCCAAAATTATTTTCCCACTATTATTATGTGTGGATGATAGCCCAGTCATCATAGTGAGAGTCTTAGAGATGACTTATTTACTCGTAGAGAGATGAGTCAAATAACATAGCCAAGCAGCCTAGATGGGTGGCTTGGAATATGAGGGGTTCTAAAAGACCTGAAAATGAACACTAACCTGAAATCACTTGATGTATAACTACACTTTCTGAGTGATTATGTGCTTATATAAAAATTCACTAGGCATTTCTAAGAGTAATTAGATTCAGAACACCCTGGAAGTAAAGGAAACCAGCAAGATAGTAAGTTGCCTCATTTTGCTCATTTATTTCTCGCTTTTGATTGGGTACCAAAGCAGCCAAAAAGTAGGATGGTCTTTTTCACTATGTCAAGTAAATATCCACACAGGAAAGAAAGTCCTTAATTTGTTGAATCAATGTCTAGACCGGAGATTGCCCAGTTGTCCAAGTGGATGTTCTAAAATGTTTTATTTGCAATGTTCTATTCTGTTAGGTTCAAGTCCAGCTATTGAGTCCACAAACTCTAGCCAAACAGCACAACATTCTCAATATATACTATTTGACTAACCCTTCCTTTTCTACTTTCTCCTTTTCTCCCCCAGAGGCAACTTAGATATGAAGCTAATATCCACTTTGAAAAGTATGTTCGGCTTGAAAGCACACCAGGCCAAACATAAACTTTTCTAGCTTTCTTAGAAATCCACAAACTCTTGAAAATTTTGGGTTAATAGTTTCATCCTTGAGGGCAACCAACCAATGAATCATCTTGTTTCCTTGACTGCCATATGCTCTTCCACCATAGAAGCTAGACCACCTTAGAATTTGTGTATATTCCCAACATGGGAAGGGACTCCATCCCCCTGCATATGCATTCTGAAGGGTGAGGGAAGGAATTTTGTATCCTTTTGTGCTGTCTTACATTCTCATACCCCTTATGATAAATAAGAGAAGCTTCCATGTCCTTTACATCTTCATTAAGCCTTCATTTTTGTAGGTAATCTAACTTTACTGGTTCTAATTAGAGATCAGTGATGTAATGGCTACTGTTATTTCCTTATCTTTTCCAGAGAAACGAAAATATTAAACGTGTTGCTAACTTGCTATGTCACATCTAAGATGGGGTGGCAAACTAGTATGTGAGACTTCAGTGGTATAGTGTATGGGGCATGGAAGAAAAGAGCTTATAACTGTTGAATTTACCAATGTACTGTTGATCCATAAAAATGACCAAATTTCCAGATGCACTGTATTTCACTTATAAATAATTCAATTCCTGAAAGGATTCACTGAGAAGCACAATGCTCAAATTTGCCTGAATGGATATTGAACTAAAATTAGCATAAGAAATGATTAAGAAGCAAGAGGACAAAACCTAGTTGGATATGGGCTTGCACCACAATTCTCACAAAGGAGCACTGCTTGTAATATACTATATAGGTGCCATGCAAAAGTACTATTGCATGTAATCTAAAGGTTCTAAGGACAAGCTTTAGTATTAGCAGCACATAGGTCGTCACAAAAGAAAAAGATATTAGCAGCACATGAGCTCACAGTCAAACTAAATATTTGCTCTAGTTTTCTCTTTTCAAATTGGGAAATTGATTATTATTACTCTTTTATTTGGAGATGACAGACACCTGATGGTGTACCCTTGTCAATCTAAAGCATTCATTCAGTCAAGTGATAAGCAGTAATTTATCAAGTACAATAGTTTATTATTCTTGAGTTTGATATGGAAGTTGAGTGTTTAGACATACCCACTAGAAAAGTGTTCAATGAGTATAATATCATTAAGAATACATGGCTTTTATGAAAGGGATGATTACATATCCCCATATCTGTCGTATTTTAATGTATACCCTCATATTTTTTATATTGTCACGCATAGCTCATAGTAAACAATATTATTTTGGTCATATTCCTTTGGTTCAATGCCATAGACTTAGATGAATATTCTGGTGAAAAAGGTCCTTGAGAGATAAATGAGACATTAGAAACCAAGGTTCTGGGGGATATAGAGTCGAATATAGAAGATTCTAGGTGTACACATATAATAATTGCTTAGGCTAAACAAGGACAGTTAGTATGTTTCATCTGTTAACCTATCAAAGGTTTATGTAAGCAAACGGCAGATGATGGTCAAGCTATGAATGATGGAATACAATTTTATTACACTGAAGTATTCATGACAACATAAAGAATGTGGGGTATATTGTAGAATATAATAGGTTTTGAGGATTAATCTGTCTAAAATACGCAAAAATAATAGAGTATTAAGCTGTCATTTTGCATTTCACTTGGCATAATGAAATGGCTACTTAAAACTGCTAATATGCTTCCAACTGTCCAACAAGTAGATATAATGAAATTTTCTTTGTTGCGGGAAATGGGACAGGAGAACCAATGTAACACGAGTTTTTGCTGCATGGGCCTCAGCACACGATAGTCTAATGCAAATGCCATTAACTAAATTCAAACAAAGGAAGCACACCTCCACGAATCCATCTCCAAAGTTTACACCATTGCCAAAGCTGTAAGACCTAGCAAGGTGCCTATTTAGTGATGCAGAGTTAAACTGGGTGACAATGTAGACTTTATTGAGTCCGCTGTTGATGCAGTTGCTCATGGGCACATCGATTAGCCTGTAAGCACCCCCTATGGGTACCTACATAAAGAAGCAAGGAACTCATTAACGGAGGGAAGCAACCACAATAAAGTCAGCATATGGAAACTTCATCACCATAGAAAAGGTGTTAAATAGATCATCAATTTCTTTCTCACACCATATAAGATCCATAGAACAACACTACCAAAGAGACCACCAAAACCTAGAAAGATCCCATCCCATCCTGTCCGATTACAAACAATATCTTACCAGAGGAAGATCCGAAAGAAGAACAGAAAAGATGAATAAATCAAATTTCATAGCCATTTTAAGAATCTCATGGATTAACAGACAAACACCACAACTTGCTCAGGGTTTGCACCACAAACTATAAAACTAACAGACAAAGGATCTGGCCACTCACTGCGGGCTTGGCCCTCTGCTTGGTGAGAGGGAAAAGGCGGGTTCCGGCGCCTCCACCGAGGATGACCGCCACAACCGTCCTGGGGTTCCTCTTCTCCACCTCCAAATCCTTGAACTGCACATCTTCAACAACACATCCAGTGACATCCACCACATTCCCAGGCAGATCATCTAACAGGGTGCTTTTGTGAAACACCGAACAGAAACGAAGGGAAAAAAAGCGTATAGCACATGAATAATGGCGGGATCTTCGTATCAGCAAGGTTTTTTCCCATCATTCTTCGAGTGAGAACATTGAGAATATTTACGTTTGGCTCTTGGAGAACATTTGGAGACGAACCGTCAACAAAGATCTGACTTTCTCTTTTCCCCATTTTGAAGAGTTGAAGTGGCGCGGAGAATCTCATCTAGGAAGATTTTGTCAGATTCTCCGTGGTTATATTAATGATCTTCCGGTTTTTTGTTAGGCTTTTTATGGCATAAATGTCACTATTACATTACATGTGAAATTATAGATATGATATTTCTGAAACCGTATTAGCATATATATCAATATAATTTAAAAAATATAAATATGTCTTATCTCATCTCATGACATATTTGTAATTTTTTTAAAATAACAGCGATATACGTGTTTATCTAAATTTGCATATTTATAAAATTTTTAAAACAAAAGTGATACATATGTTAATGCATATTTGATATCATTTTTTATGCATATATATAAAAAAAGATCAGATGAATGTGTGTAAAAAGATTATTCCGTGATCTTTTTACATGTGGTTAATATTCCTAATGTTATTCATACGAACTCTAGTGCAGTAATGATGAATTTATAGGTTCATTTATTAAAGAATAATAATCTATATAGAAGGTTTTTAAAATTTGGTATAAATACGATACGGACTCATCTGGTCATGCGATTAAACAGAGTACAAGGACGATCTCTGATCATCCGTTGTTGTGGTCTGGTGTCGTGTTAATTATGGACATTGGAGGTGGAGGAGAAGAAGGGGAGGAAGAAGGAGGAGAAGAATGCGGGCTCACCGTGACCTCCTCCGGGACGTCGGTGGCGATGGACATGCGCGGGGAGCCCCGTCGCAGCGCCCTCCTCGGCCCTGAGCTGGGCCAGCCCTGCGGCCGGGTGAGCTTCTTCCCCATCAGCTCCCCCTCGCGGAAGCCCCCCGACCTCCCCGTTGCGAGGTGCGCCGCAGACGGGGTGATCCGGCACTCCGTCCACAGCGCCATGGAGCTTGCGGCGGTGGTGCTACTTGCGACTTCAGGAGGAGAGAGAGAGAGAGAGAAGAGGGTGGAGGGAGGAGCCCATTTCGAAGCACCTCCTCTCCTGCCGATGGTTTTTTGTCCGCGTTATCCGTACGTCACACGACGTCCACCGGTTCGGGGCTGCGTGGGTCCCTCTCGGACCCGGCCTAATGAGTGGGGGCGAAAGGGGGATAGATCTCACGTCGGTCGTATATGTCTACCGTCAGTATTCGTATTTAGGTCGGATAATTATTCGTTTAAAATTTAAATTAAATTTAAATTTAAATTTATTTATTAAATAGTTATTTAAATAAATATCTCACATATAATTTAATTAAATATCGGATATTCGATGATTAATATGAATTCGAATATTGAGATATCCATGTTAGATATTATTCGATCAAATATGAACCTTAGATAAATATCTAATGATACACATATTCTATATATGATTAACTCAAATCTTAATATGGTGTATGATTATCTTTTTTATTTTTTTATCTTAAAATAAAATTTACAAATAAAAACTCCACTTATACCCATTTGATAAGTTATCTCCTATTTTTTAGGATGGAGTCTAATCTTTTGATAATATCTACCAAAATAAAAATAACTTTCACTCTTTTTTTTTATTGAAAAACAATCTACGACGCTCCCACACGACTCATCTCTGAATAGACAGAGTAATTATCCGTTTAAAATTTGAATCGAATTTGAATTCATATTTATCCGATAATTATTCGAATAAAATATCTGATAGATAATTTGATTATTAATTGAATAATTTAATTATTAATCAGATACGAATTCAGTTATCACACTATCCATTCCGTGATCTATTTACAGGTCAATTCGTACTGGTGTAATATTTTTTTTTAATTTTTTAAGTGAATTTGAGATAAAGTTAATGTAACGTGCCAATCATGGATAAGCGAGAGTCAAGTGAAAATAAAAAATTGACGTTATAATTAATAAAAATATTTTATGTTTATTATTTATATAAGATAATTTTTATGTAATTTATACGTCACTGTGATCGACAGATTAAATTAATTTAGAGTTAAGATCAATAAAAAATTAAAAAATAAATATTACACGTGTAATATCTCAGTGTAACTATTCATAGTGTTTCACAAAACATTACAATTCGTACTCTCTTTGTTGTTTGCACCATCGTCGTTATCAAACTTCACCCGCAAATTAATTAGAATGAGTCTCCAAGTAATTTATTTTATTACATCATCATATTGCTATTTAAATCACCTTGCATGCTCATCGTCATAATTAAATATGTTTAGTTATGTTAATATTAACAGCATATTTGGGTCCTGACGGCAGTGTGCCGGTGTTAATTACAGGGTAAACTACACATCCGCCGGAGTCGCCCTTCTCACCCGAATAATGGAGTAATAGCCATGCAAGCCCCAAGTGCTTATTAATTGGACCGTAAAATCTACATAGAACTCGATCAAAAAGTTACATTTAATTTTTAAAAAATAGACAAAAATATAATACTGGTATAATGATATAGCATTAACCATGGAACTTGCATTTCATGAACGAAGAGCATGGAATTCTATTTTTTTTTACTTTAATAATTTATCGATTAATTAAGTAAATAATGCTATAATGTTCAAAAATTAGTTAGAAATAAAAAATAGATGATAAAAATAAATTATTGACTCACATAATTTATGTATATCATAACTAAGTAAAAAAATACTAAATTTTCATGAAAGTTTAATTTTACACACACAAAAAAATGTGATCAAATTTTCACTAAAGTGGTGTCAATTTATTTGTTTTGCATGAGTGAGATAATATAGCTAGGGATGGTTTTAAATAAGTATTTTTTACAAGTTTATTTGTAGAATTGTTACTCGTTTTTTTCTACATCATTTTTAATAGTCTCGTCATATTAGAATAGTGTAAAAGATATGAGCTCTTTATATTGGATAGAGAAATTAATTAGAAGAGGTATCAGAGGTATTTTAGACTTCTTTAAAATTTAGATAAAGGTTAACCAGGGACAGATAAGAAATTTTAATAGAATGTTAACGGGCAATGACAATTATAGAGATATTTTAGGAAGTATTATGATACAGCGAGATTATTAAAAATAATATGAAAATAAAAATGGTGATTTTATGAATAAACTTTTAAAGAGGATATATTTTGAAAAATTCCAATAATAGAAACAACATATAATCATAAAAATAACTCTCCTACTTCAATAATTGTATAATTGTATTCCTTATTTAGCTATTGTTATAAATAACCCTATTGAATGAACATTAGTGCGAAGTTGCTCCTAGTTGCCATTTATACCTTCCCCGTCTTGATCTATAAAATTAAAATTTTAGGCAAAACATATTCCAGTAGGAAAGCATTATTTTCATCGAAACATTATGTCAAAACGGGAGAAGGAAATATAAAGGAATAGATATATGATGAGAGAGAAAGAATTTAGTGGTGATTAGAGATATTTTGATTTTTTAATTATTTGATTCAAGATAAATTAAGATTAAATAAGAGATCTTAACAAAAACGCGAGCGGTGAGTAACGAAAGGGGTATTTCTACAAGTTGGTTCCTGAATTAACGAACGTTTGGTCAGGACAGCTGACTTTTCGTCCAGGTTGGGTGGCAGGTTAACATCATAAACTGATCCTCAATTTGACAAATAAAAGAGCTGGTTCCTGAATGGCTCAAAAAGGGTAAAAAAAAAAAGAAGAAGAAGAGGCCGAGTAGAACCATAGAACACAAAACCCTTCGTTGTCAAATCTAACGGAGACCAGCTGACCAGTTAATAAACCATTTTCCTCCTATGAAAAATCTTGCCCTCTTATTTTCTGGAGTTGATTTAGCGAAGGTCAAGGGTAAAGAGACAGCATGGCAACGAGTCCATGGTTCAGTGGTATAATAATCTCCTTTGGGAGAGTAGACACCGAATATTCTCGGTAGAAGATAAGAAAGAATACTACTCTTAGATCATGGTTGGCCATGCCACTGGGTCAGGTCTACTCAAATTTTCGGCTCGTCAACTTATCATAGTTATTGTTATGGGGGCGACGACGAAGGTTATTACAGACCGACGACGAGGCCAGGGTTCACGTGGGAGCTTGTGTTGTGTAGGAGGTTCCTCCTCGATGTTGTTCTCCGCCGTCGTCTCCCCCTCCTCCCTTCGTTGTCTCTTCCACTACTCGTGTCGGCCGACTTGACGCTCACTAGGTCTGATGCAAGTCGATTAATCATACGCTAGACCTTTAAATTTGAGATAATCACTTATAAATAAGGTGAAGTTCTGAAACTAGTACAAAAATTCTTTTGTTTAGAGAAACAAATAGTCGAGAATAGTTAAAGTTGAGCTCCTTCTATTGGAGAAGGCTTATAAATTAATACTTTTGACTCAGAAACTAGAAGGAAGAGCTAGCCAGGGCTAACGTCAGTTGCTTAAGAGCTAACTATCTGCTCACTCTAGAGTCTAGACCTGAAGGTGGAGAGTAATTAGCGAAAAAGATTTCAAGTTGCCAAGAATATTCTGCGATCCAAACAGTTCCACCCGGTATCAGAAGGCATTCGTCCAAACCTGCTCCCTCACGTCCCAAGTTAGCCAAACCGACACCTGATTTGACGAATGAAGGGGCTGGATGTGGCATGGCCACCTAACGAGTTCAGGCATGACAGCAGAAGACAAAAACCCTCATTGTCGAGTCCAAAGGAGCCAAGTGCGAGCGGACCCCTTCGGCACTGAGAATATCACGTGCGGAGGATGTGCCAACCCCATGCATAATCAAGGAAGAGGCCCATGCATGGCTAGGGATGAGCCCGCCACCTGAGCCACAAGCATGCATGAATACCTCGCCCTCCCCCCACCACTTTGTTGTCGCGATATATATATATATATATATATATATATATATATATATATATATATATGCACAAACATGCTAATCAAAAGATTTAGTGAATCTCTGTGGGTCACGCTGTGCCATCACGCTGCATATGACTGATACACAAAAGATGTTGGGCTTCTTGGCAGGCGTTCCGCACGTTGGTAATAGAACGTGTGGTGCTCAGTATTCCTTTTAGGTTACTTCTGGCATCTCTGTCACTCTGTGTCTGTGGTGTTGGAACGTGGCCAATAACCCGGAGACGGCTGAGAATCGTTGATCTGGGAAACCAAAATGGAAGAACTCGTGGATCCCAAACGGAAGCATACGTAGATCTCGAGAAAGGGAAGAATAAATTAAACAGGGCGGAGATCAAGCGAAAACGAAAAACATTGATGAGGGGTGGTTATGAGACAGGGGATGGGGGGCAAAGCCCCTATAAAATGGTGGATGATCTCATTGAAATACACAGAAGAAAACCGTAGACCTATGTACGTAACCCCCATCGCTGGAGTCCCAAACCCCTTCTGATCAGTTCTCACTCACCTCTCCTCGCGATCCTTCATGTGGGTCGCTTGCTCGATTATAATTAATGACCCTCTTATTGTTGGAGGAGAATGGCTTCTCTTACATTGCTACTAGAAGAAAGCCGTATTGGACGATAGAAATGTAAGAAGTATCTTAAGGAAGTGGGGTATTGATATTTTTGGGCAGCAGCTATCCTTGCCCAGTACTTCTAAGACATAAAAGAGTACAATTAACATTGTCCAATCCTTTTTCATGTACACTAATCTCGCACAATCACTCCAACCTAGGGCTGTAAGCCACCAGTAGCTCCTCCAGTTACACTCTTTCACAGACACGACGCTGAGCGATAGGATTGTAGAAGCAAGAAGCGATCAGCAGCCAACGACGGGGAGGGCATGCAGCACAATTATCTTCAAGCTCGACCACCTCCACCATCAGTATTCGACGACGGCACCCTTCCCTTCGGCATGCAGCAGCAGTAGCAGCAGCAATTCCCTCAGTACTAGTAGCATCACGAGAGGACATTGTTCGCGCTGGGAGGAGGCAGAGGTCACAGTTTAGCTACTCCACCTCCACGGAGAGAGCATTGTAGACATCCAAGAGCTTGATGCTACTGGCGACATCGGAGGCAGCAACCTCGTCGACGTCGAAGAGGACCAGATCAGTAAGGACATCGATGAGCTTATGCATATTGGAGGCGAGAACGCCGATGACATTGCCCTCAACCTCCGCTTGCCAATGGAGAACCATCATATCCCGGCCATGCCTTGTAGGGATTGCATCTACCCCGGCCCTCACGGCCTGTGATGCGTTGCCATCCCTCATAAGGGTGCCTTCCTCGTATGTGGGGGCCGGTGTTCTGCCAGGCGTCGACTCCCCCCTCAATAGGGTGCTGAGATATAAGATGTAGCAGGACCGCAAGGGTATAACCGCGATCATTCAAAATATTTTGAGGGTTTTCTTGACAATAGGTCTAAACGAGAGATTTATTTGATAAAAACGAGATATATATGCCAAAATCTCTAAAATTGAAGTGAACATATGTAGATAACAGTAGGAAAATACATGATGGAATATATATAATTTATTATAGAGATATTCATGATAATATAAAGAATATGAGTGGTATATATAGAATAATAAATATTTTGGAGCTACGTACGCATGTAATTATCAATTAATTTAATGTTTATATATGTAATACTCTACGTAATCTCATCTATTTAGACAAACAATTAATTTGTAAGTGTTGTGTATTATACAACACTTTAATTTATTTGTTGTGGAATCGAGTTACATGGCCTAAGAAGCCCAAGATATAGAGCTTGAGAAAGAAGGAACAAGGCCGAGATACCGAGCCTTGGAAAGGGAGAGCAGGGTCTCCATTAGGGGCGCCAAGCTTCTAGATTGAGCTTTCGAGACGGAAGACCTTCTAGAGCTAGGAGCTATGTCAAGCGTAGCCGGTGACATCTCTAGACAAGCTCCACGATGCTCTTGTGTGACCTATCTCATACCACGTCGAGGGTTGCAGAACGTGGGGCATCGAGGTGGCTAGGCCGGAGACCCTAGCTTGGTGGCCATAACATAGGATGGCAGACTATGGTAGAAGGAAAGGCACCATTGGATAGGTCCTTTGGGAGATAGGACCAATTTGAAGGCACAAGATAGCGGTAGACTGCTGAGGTCGTATACCTTGATCCCGTGAGCTATGGCAAGCTAGCATTGGAAGGAGAGCGAGGTTACGACCCCTCCATCCACTCCAGAATCTTCCACCTCGGCAGCATCCTTGGACTCAAACGAGGGAGGCGAAGGTACGGCCTCTGTTACCTTGGGAGACCTCGTGGCCTCGACAATTCCCACACCAGTGGGGTCAGTGTCGGTTCCAGAAGTTAATTCCCTTGGGGACCGAGCCTCCACTATCCCCCATTGCAGTCACTCCTCAAAGTGCCGAGGGGCCATCATCTTCCGCCACTCAAGAGTGCCAACAATTCCTTGGGGCTACATCCCTGATCTCCCTGGACTGAAGTTCACTTTGTACTCTCTCTCTCTCTCTCTTAAGGCATTGGCAATCTATATATTTTTACTCAAAAAGTCTTTGTACCATACCTACGCGTATCACGTAGCCATATCACCGTACGATTCGCTTACTGAAGGCAAGGAAGTTGCATGTCACTAGGCAATGGCTCCATCCACGCGGTCACCTATGGATGTTATGCACGCACAGAATTCGTCGATTTGCCATGGATGAGTCATAATGACTCTATTGTAAATGTGACTCCTTGAAAGGGCCGCACATGCTTCTTCGGGAAGGGGAGTGGGTTAATGACGGGTAATTTCGATGAGTGGCACCCCGTCCACTTCTCCGCCTATAAAAAGGTTGTGTTGAGTGCTTAGACGAGGTACTTGCTCCGTCACCACACCACTTGCCTTCATTTCCTCCGTTCAAGCGCCTTCTTCTTTTCTTTCCCCTTTGTTTCCGGCGAGGCCATGCATGGAGTCTATCGGCGAGGACGAAGATGCTGAAGCTTACTGGATCGTGTCGGCTACTTTAGCATGATGGAACGGGAGATAGAAGATGGGATGGCATGACGCAACATGGGATAAAAGACAAAGTGCTTCTTCCTCAGGTCGTCATGCTTTCCTATCACAAGGGGGAGGGGAAGCCCAGAGGTGTGCCACCTGGCAGCCCTCGGCAGGGGGACAAGATGGCGGAAGACCTCACCAGATGGGGCATCGTCCTACATCCACCCTCCCTCCTTTCACCTTTGGTAGGGCGTGCCCTACCTCCTTTTCTCTCCCCCAAACCATTTAAGCTAGGCCGAGGCTTCCTTCCTGTAATGGGTTTGTCAGCACTGCTTATGGCAAGATCTACAAACTCAACAACCGAGCCAGTTTCCACATTGGTGGAGTCAGTGCCTCGGCGTGAGGTTGTCAATCTTGTACAAGCCGAGCTATCCATCTCCTTGTATCAATCTTTATTTCCATAATATGTAACAGATCGTATGTGTTCGCAAGTATTCTTTCCTTTTTCTTTCCTTTCTTTTTGTCTACATGGGCTCACTACATAAGCTCACTTTTCGTTAAAAATAAAATTTTCTCAATGAGTCGGCATTCCATGTATACGGGATAAGTTCGCCCTTGAGTGTTACTAATCCGTACGCTCCTTTGCCGTAAACCTCGACCACCTGACGCGGCGGCGACGTGGGAATGGATCGACGGCACTCCGGGACGCGAACAGGACGGGAACGGATAACTGCTATCTCACACAGCTCGGCCTCACGCCGGACGGTCTCACACCGGGCGACGCTCAATCCTCACAAAAGAGAAAAGAGAGAAGGGAGAAAACATAAAGGCAAAGCACCTTCACAACTCTTTTATTTATATATGATTCGTACCATCTCGTAACACACCTTAGCCTCCTTATATAGGAAATGCCCTATTACATGAATACCATATAACTTCCACTAATTTGATTTATACCCTAGCCTAACAAGACAAACCTACCAACCCACTAATGACTTTGTGGGTTTAACAAAATTAAAATACAAATAACTTTGACCAGCTTTGCCTAATAAAACAAAAGTGAATACATGTATTTTACACACGTACAAATACTCAATACTCAAAGATTAAATACACACAAGTATATCTACTCAGTATGCCGGGTCTTCAATCGAGTCTCCGAGCTATAAGCTCGGTGTCGGGGCAGTGCGGCGTCGGCTCCGAGTAGTGGGCCTAGTAGTGGACCTGGTATCCCCACCAACCCTCCCGGGGCGGCTGGAACTCGACTCCGTCGAGTAAGGGGGAACACTGCTGTGGTAGTGCTCCAGCAGATCTGGAGCGAGGCGCTGGAGATCTTCCCGGCTGATCCAGGAATCATCAGAAGGTGGACGGTCCCGTCAGTGGACAAGGTAGCGCTGGTACACCCTGCTCCGTGTAGTGGTCACCTGCCCATCCAGTATCCTCTCAATGTGCTCGCGCGGTACTCTCGAGGCTGTGGGACGCACAGGGGTGGGCTCACTCTCAATGGGAGGAGAAGGCTCGAAAGGGTCACAAGGAATCGATGTGGGTTCCTTGTAGGCCACTAGGTCTGCCACATTAAAAGTCGAGCTAATCCCATATTCGAGAGGTAAGTCCACAACATACGCATTGGAGCCAATCTTCCACAAAATTAGGAATGGTCTATCACTACGGGCTTGTAACTTCTTAAAGGCTCCCGAAGGGAGTCGTTCGGGTCGAACCCATACCATAACCATGTCACCTTCTTGGAATTCATGGTGACGCCTATGCGAATTAACCAATTTTTTATAAGTCTCATTACTGAGGTTGATTTGCTTGCTAATTGACTCATGCAGACCTTTGACATGCTGTGCAAACTCTTCAGCTGACTTAGATATCCGAGACTCGAGGGGAAGGGGAATGAGATCCACAGGTTTCCTAGGTTTGTATCCATGCACGACCTCAAATGGACTCATGCCTATGGACCTATTGATGGAGCTGATGTATGCAAATTCAGCTCTGGGCAAAAGAAGATCCCAAGTGCCAGAATGTTCCCCTACAAGACACCTCAACAGATTCCCTAAACTCCTATTGACGACCTCAGTTTGCCCATCAGTTTGGGGATGATAGGCAGTGAAAAATTTCAGTTTGGTGCCAACTAGGTGCCAAAGTGTCTTCCAAAAGTAACTAGTGAATCGGACATCTCGGTCAGACACGATGGTTTGGGGGAGACCATGCAGACGCACGACTTCATCAAAGAACAAATGAGCTACTCTAGATGCATCAGATGTTTTGGAATATGCAATGAAGTGGGTCATCTTAGAGAACCTATCAACAACAACAAAGATGGAATCATGCTTGTGAGCAGTGCGTGGTAACCCAAGGATAAAATCCATACTCACATCAACCCATGGTCGATCAGGAACGGGGAGAGGAGTGTAGAGACCAGTGTTCTGTTTGACCTGTTTGGCCATCGTGCACGTCCTACACTGGGCTACAATCTTGGCCACATCTCTCTTCAGGCCAGGCCAATAGAAGTGCTCCTCCACAGAATGGATGGTCTTGTTGCGGCCAAAGTGACCAGCAAGACCTCCAGCATGCATTTCCCATATCAGGAAGTCCAGAACAGAAGTCCTCGGGACACAGAGCTGCTGCCCTCAAAATAGAAAACCATCCTGGAGTAGATAGTCAGAAAAGACTGTCGAGGGTCCAGCGGACAGAGCAGAGTAGGCAGGGCTAAAATCAGGACACTCTCCATAGAGTTCCTTCATGCGGTCAAATCCGGTGACCTCTACCCGAACAGTGGAGAGAAGGGAGACCCTTCGACTCAAGGCGTCGGCCACCTTATTGTCCTTTCCAGCCTTATGTTTAAGGATAAAGGTGAAGGACTGGAGGAATTCTACCCACCGACCATACCTTGGGTTTAAGCCCTTCTGAGAGTTTAGGAATTTCAAAGCCTCGTGGTCCGAGTATAAGACGAACTCTTGTGGTAAGAGATAGTGTCTCCAGTGTTTGAGGGCTTGGACCACGGCATAAAACTCCTTATCATAGGTGGAGTAACGAAGCTTTGCATCAGAAAGCTTCTCACTGAAATAAGCCACGGGGTGGCTCTCCTGACTAAGCACCCCACCTATTCCTACGCCAGATGCATCCCAGGAAATCTCAAAGACTTTGGAAAAGTCTGGTAGGCGGAGGACAGGGGCTATGGTCATAAGCTCCTTTATGGACAAAAAAGCCTAGGAGGCGACTTTGGTCCACTCAAAATTCCCCTTACATATGTAATCCGTAATGGGTGCCATAATGGTGCTAAATCCCTAGATGAAGCGTCTGTAGAAGGTGGCTAGCCCGTGGAAACTACGAACGTCATGGACATTCTGGGGCTCCGGCCTTTCTACTATAGCTCGGACCTTTGATGGGTCCACAGACACTCCTTGACTAGAAACCACAAATCCAAGGAAAGTGACCCGGTCTGTCATGAATTCACATTTCTTGAGATTGGCAAACATGGTTTCTCTCCTCAAAGTCTCGCAGACTTCTCTCAAATGATGGATGTGGTCCTGAGGGTTGTGGCTATAGATGAGAATATCGTCAAAGTAGACGACAACAAAGTGACCAATGAGGGGTCGAAGGATTTCTGTCATAAGCTGCATGAATGTGCTGGGGCATTGGATAGCCCAAACGGCATGACGAGCCACTCATACAGACCTTCTTTGGTTTTGAAGGCTGTCTTCCACTCGTCCCCTGGTTGAATCCGGACCTGGTGGTAGTCACTTTTCAAGTCAATCTTGGAAAAGATAGTGGCTCCACTCATCATGTCAAGCATGTCATCAAGACGGGGAATGAGAAACCTATACTTGACAGTGATCTTATTGATGGCGCGGCTGTCAACACACATCCGACATGTGCCATCCTTCTTGGGTGTGAGCAAGGCAGGGACGGCACATGGGCTCTTGCTCACCCTGAGGAAACCTTTGTGGATAAGGTCCTCGACAATCCTTTGGAGCTCAGCATGCTCCTTGGGGTTCAACCTGTAGTGGGGAAGGTTGGGTAGGGTGGACCCAGGGACAAGATCAATGGCGTGTTGAACATAACGCATGGGAGGGAGTGTTGAGGGCAAGTCTTCCGGGAAGATATCTTGGAAGTCCTGTAGGATTGCCTGGACTTATGGGATGGAGACTTGGGACTCTTCAGGGGTAATGGTGACGACAACAGCCCAAACAGGGGCACCCTCGGCAACCTCTCTATTCATCTCACGAACACCTATGAAGTTAAGGCGCCTAATCGGGTCATGGTCAACCTTAGGGGCCTTAGGGATGGATATGACAGGTGTAGGGGAGGAGGGAATGGGAAGCTTCCCTTTGGTGGGGGTTGGGGTATTCTCCTGAATTTTGGGGGATGCAGCGGGTGTGGAGGTAGGACTCTTTCCCGTTGCCACCTTTGGGGGTGTTGGGAGCAACTGAATCCTCTTCCCATTGTGGGAGAAGGAACACTCATTAGACCGACCGAATGTAGTAAGGTCTACATCGTAGATCCATGGCCGTCCTAGGATGATGCTCCCGACCTTCATAGGCACTACATCGCATAGGATTTGTCCTTGGTAGGACTGGAACTGGATGGGAATGACACATGTAGTGGTGACGGGGATAGACGTGTCGTCAACCCAAGCCACGTTGTATGGCCTCGGATGAGGATGGGTAGGTAGACCTAGACGGGATACAAAGTCTGAAGAGATTGCATTGATACAGCTCCCGTTGTCAAAGATCACCTTGCAGGGTTGAACTTTGACCATGATGTAGGTTTGGAAGATGGAGGTTCGACGCCAATCGTCCTCCTGTGGGTGTGCGAGGATGCAGCGAACTACACCTAGTCTTCCCTGGTTTGAACTTTCGGCAATTTCCCCCACTTGCATGTGTTGATTTATTTTGCTTCTCTTCTTCCTTTTGTTTTAAGTGCAATAAAGATGATAAGCAAAAATCAAAGATCTCAATCGACCCAAAGACATGCGGACCATGAACCTAGGCAACCAGAACAAGCTCTAGCATGGGCATGCTATCTCAATCATCAGACTAAATTAAGGAAATAAAGAAAAACACACGTCGGGGCGTGGAGCAAAAGTAAATAAAAACATACCGCAAGGGTGGAGCAAGGAAAGAGAATAAGAGATATGAGAGAAAAAGAGAAAGTTAATGCCCAATACCAAGAAAGAACGTGATTGCCACCAAAGTAGAAACAAGCCAAAGACTTGAAAATATCTTGGAAATAGGTGGATGAAGCACCCGCCCACGGGAGAGAGAAAATCAGGGAAATCTGCAGATCAACAGAATGTAACGGCCGAAAGTCCACTCGTCACTTAGAAGTGACGGTCGCTCGATGAACCGCTATATGAATATGACGCGCCTCCACAAGACTGTCAAATAACCTGCATTAATAGTTTGTGAATTCTTTTAACTCCAACTCTTCCAGCCGGCCAGAAGACTTGGGCCTCGTATGGTGAACCTGTAAACCTGCCAAAGAACGTGAAAACACAAGAAAACATACCCAAATTAGCCCTTTAAACAATATAGCATCAATTCTTCAATAAACTCAATAGCATGTAAAAGGAAAGGAAAGTACCGGGAAGGTTTTGGTTTTTTAACCCCTCTGGGCATTTTAAAAAGATAGGAGGATGTTTAGATGATGAAAAACCAGGGAGAACGTGGAGAAAAGAAAAAGGACAATGCTTTTGATGAAAGGGAGATGAGGAAGAGAACACAATACGTAATGATGAACTTTGAAAACCAATGGAACGAATACTCCCTTCACCATGAAGCAGATGAATGTGAAAGACAATTCTCCTTGGTCAGATGTGACACCAGAATGCGGCATCACTTTGACGCGAACTCCAGATCTTCCTCCCTTGGGCCATGAAGTTAAGGGTGCTATTTATAGACCCTCAAACTCTCCGGTCGAGCAGAGGATAATCCAGCAAGATAAAAGGATAACTCTTAGCAAATCCTTGAAGATAATATCACCAAGAGTCCATAGAAACAAACAGAAGGTTCTGAGGATCAGATCTGGAAGAGAAATCAACAATTCAAACTCTTATCTCGATCACGGAGTAGCAGAGAAAAGGCATGAACTGTCAGGACTCTCTGTTAGATATAACGGCTACTCGACAGACCGCCACATGAAATTAACGTGCCAGGGAATGTCCGTTACATTTAACCTTATCTCAGAAGAGATAAGATCAACAGGAAGAATATCAAACAAGTTGGACTCTCGAAGGAAAGTAACAGCCAAGGCTGGACGCGTTGGAATAAATAACGGCTGCACAACAGACCGTTATATTCAACGGATAAGCAAGATGATAAACTTTAGAACAAAGGCATCAAACTTTAGGACTCTTCAATAAGTAACGGCCCAGGGATCATGCGTTATATGAAAGTAACGCCCCCAGTGAGGACCGTTATTAACAATGAGGATCAAAATTGATAAGAGCTTGCTAAGCTTCATCCAACAAGGAACCACACTCAACCAAGGAGAGAAGACCCAAGAAACATGCTTCAAACTGATCAAGGAGACTCAATGAAGAGTGAACAACTTGGAGCATCACATGGATAAACAAGGAGATGACCCAACTTATTGGTCATAAAACAGGTGTCAACAGATGCCCCTCCTTAACGCCCTCTTTGCAGGGGAGCGAGCGGAGGTGAAGCGGAAATGAAATGGAACATGGAGAAGAAGCGGAAGTGAAGCGGAGTGGACCAAAAAGTGGGCGTTAAGGTAAAACGACACCCGTTCTTTAAAAACAAGCGATAGGAATTTTCTGGAAAACTTCGAACTGATCACAAGGATAGAGCCAACCAAAGGATGCAAGTCTGGAGAAACTAGCAACTAAGGAAAGGAAACATGGCTAGCCGCCAGAGGCAACGGAAAGGAAAGAGAACTGACTAAACTCCAGACAGGAATCTTCAGCCAACCAAATCAAGCGACAGATCGAAGGAAACCTTCTAATTCAGAGTGAAATGATTATCCTTATTTGAGATCAAGAATACAGCTCTTCACCAACATCGAGATACCTTGAACAGATGAAGCACATGAATGCTCAAAAGATGCGTATGATGCATGCTGGGCTAAAGAAAAAGAAATCTTTAAAACGATTGCAAAGAAAGATAAAATATCAAGATACTCGAGAATAATATTGCTAAGCTGGAGAAACCAGGGTCAGGACACCATCTGCAACCACGGCGTGCAAGACAGAACCATCGTCCCCAAATTTTTCCAACCTAACGGCCTATCCAACGATTAAACATGTGAACTTAGATCATCATCATTTTTGTTTAAGGGGAACATCAGATCCTAGAGCACATGAATGACCAGCCGGTTCGCGAGATAATATATCATAGATAACATATAGTGATGCATTAAAGGGACAAGGGAACGAGATACAATACCTGACTTACCTGCCTGACGAACGGCAAAGCGTGTTGTTATTCATAACTTCATTCAGGAGAACTAGGTTAGCCAATAATTGATATGAGTATAAATCAAGGCATAACCATTCATATGTGTCAGAAGTATTAATAATATGTGCCATGGCAGAAAATGCAATCATTTAAACATCAAATAGACTATTTTATTCATCAAGAAACTTGCAAGTGTTTAACGGTCTACTTAGAGGGCGTCACATAAAGTAACGGACCAGCCATGGGCCGTTATAAACTAAGCGGTTCACATTCTCTAATGAAATAGTTCAAATTCATGTAACGGTCCAAATAGTACGCGTCAGAGAGTATAACGGTCAGACGACAGACCGTCACATGTCCTGAGCGTTCAAAAAAAATAGACCGAACGGTCACAATCCTCATTCGTTCATTCATGCAACACTCAAACGCCAAAAGCCCAAAACCTCAACCGAGAGCAACGACCGGCGACCACCGTCAACCACCAAAGAGATGGCCGGCGACGAGGCCCCACAGCCACCAAAGAAGAGGGAAAGAGGGATGAAGAAAAAGGCCATTCGCCGCCTTCACCACCGGATAGAGCGAGAGAACGTCCCGCCGTCCGTGTAGAAGAAAACGACAAGGAAGAGGCCAACGGAGGAGAAGGCACCAACGGCCGAAGAAGATCAAGGGGACGCTTCCCTGGATGAGGGAGAACCCAAGGAACCAGAGAAGAAGAGGAAGAGAGGGCAAGACCGAGAGGTAAGCTCTCGCCCTAATTTTCAAATTCATAATTTTTTTTTGTGTTTTTATATGTGGATGCATGTGGGAATGGGGGTAGAAAATGGGTCTACAAACCCATTAGGATTGATTGTAGGCCCTTTTGGCCAAAGTGGGAGAGCCATTGAATGCAAAGGAAAAACGCCCTCTAGCAGGGAATGTGACGGTCCTTCCAGTGACCGTCACACACCTAACGCGTCACCCCTGGTGCGTTAGAGACAAGTGACGCCCCACTCCAGGGCCGTTACATCCACCAGAGGCTAGAACTATTTTTTAGGTTTTCAAGTTTTGTTTTCATTTTATAAATGCTATGCAATGATTTTATGATGCATTTGACTAATTCATGATTTAAATGGATGCAGGGAAAAAGACGGACGAGGATCTCCTGGCTCCAGATCCGGGCGGTGTACCAGGCACTGCCCGATTACCAGAGAGAGAGGCTGGCTGGGATGGGATTCGCCGAGGTGCTGAGCATCGAGGTGACCAGAATGGACACGCCTCTGCTGTACGCCCTTCACGAGAGGTGGGATCCGATTAGCAGAGCATTCATCTTCCCGTGGGGTTACATGATCCCGACGCTGGAAGACATAGTGAGGATCGCCGGACTGAGAGTCCACAGAGCCGCAGTGACCGGGTGGACGTACAGAGACTACCGAGAGATGGCCCAGGAGCTGCTGGGGCTAGATTTGATCAGACCAGGGCAGACGTCATCCCAGCTCTCGAGATCAGTACTGCAGGAGAGCTTAGGACTGAGAGGAGCAGCGATAGCTGTGGGCGAGTTACCAGAGGAGCATCTGGGTAGAGTGATTGACCAGGTGCGCCCACGAGTGGCGACAGAGGCTGGACCAGAGGGAGATCGCACCCTGAGGCGGTTCCTGATGCTACTGTTCGGGAAGCTGCTGTTCGCGACTCGAGCAGATGTGATCAACTGCAGGCTGCTGCCGATGATCGAGGATTTGGGCAGAGTTGGAAACTACGCCTGGGGAGCGGCAGTCTTGGCCTTCCTGTTTGAGTCCCTCGGCACGACGGACCGTCTGACGATGCTGGGCGGCTTCTCACCTTTTCTACAGGTAAATGCAATTTAAATGCTTTCCACTATGATTTATGCAAATGTTTATGCAGTTGACTGATTTAACTTCTAAATGCATTTCTGGAGCTACATGTACCTCCCGGGCATCGGACGGGGCACACTACTCCATGCGGATCGCATCCCGATCGCCAGGCGATGGGTGGTTGCGAGGGACCCGGGGTCGATCATCAGATTGACCCGGGCGATCCAGGATGATTTGGATTCCTTCCCGCACACGGCGGTAAGCCCGAACTCAAAAATGCTTTCTAAATGATTTAAATGCTTTTATATGCTTCTAAATGATGATCTTATATGCTGATGAATGGGCTATCATGCTTCTAGGTGAGGTGGACCCCATACAGAGGCGAGAGTTACGAGGGACAGCCATGGGTGGAGGCAGCCCTCTCGTACCGGGGACGGGACATATGGTTGCATTGCATCTATATCATCGAGCCTCTTCATTATCGGCTGATTCTGAGGACTCGGGGACTACATCAGCCTGAGGTGACCTTTCCACGCCACAGCGACGACCGCCCGGGGAAGTCAGCGAAAGGAATTAGCGGTGACATAGATTGGTGCTCCCGGAAGGCGAAGTACGTCCATGACTGGAACAAGCGGGGCAGAGCAGTGAAAGAGTGGGATGAGAGCGATGAGGCATATTTGAAGGCCTTCGCTCGACTGTACGGGGACCGGGTGTACCGAGGTACCCGACGACCGGTATGCAATTCTAAACTCAAAACTCTGAAATGCCTTTTATAAAAAAATTTATCCTATATGCACTGACTCACATGCTTCTAAAAATGCAGCTAGACCCTGAGGGAAGGATAGCCGAGCTCGAGGGGCTACTCCACGCCACCGTCCAGCAACGGGACGAGTACCGGACTGCCTTGGAGCTCCTGGTAAGATTCCCAAAACCTTGGATTTAAAATGATTATGCTTTATGATGCTAATGATGCAAATGCGATTGACTGACCATGACTTCTGAATGCAGCGGGCCGAGGGAGCCCAAAGAGCGGGACCAGATGCCCCATCGTCATCCTCACAGCCTGTCGGAGGCAGGGCTGAGCGAGATGCCGACTTCGCTCGAGCAGTTGCTCGGGCCGAGGAGGCGGAGGCCACCCTCACGGAGCGGGTAAGATGCCAAATGCTATACTCAAATACTTATGCTTTTATGCAATTCAGATGCTTATGCGACTAACTAATTGAAATGCGAACTACAGGCAAGAGAGCTGGCCGTAGCAGTGGCCGAGGCAAGGCTGGCTAGAACAGATGTAGCGCGTCTCCAGGCAGAGATAGAGAGGAGTCGGGCTGAGACTGAGCGAGCCCGAGCAGAGACAGAGCTTGTGCGGGCAGAGATGGCCCGATTGAGAGCGGAGACCCCGCGACGTCCGGATGATGCAGAGGTGAAGCGACTTAGGGCTGATGTTGTGCGCCTAAGAGGTGAGCGAGACCAACTCCGAGTGCAGACTTTCGAGATGAAGGGCGCGATCGGGGCCTTGAAGGATGCACTCCGTCTCCTAGGGAAGAAGTCGGGGACAAGCAGTCGGAGCCAGAGCGCGGCCCCTAGCAGCGGGTTTCAAGGGTATTTCACTAGTTCTTCCGGCCATCGGAGGAACAAGGAGGCGGACCAGAGACGCCAGCAGGAGGGAGAGCACAGTGCCATGGGACCATCAGCCAGGCAGCCGGAGGGCAAAGGGGATAGTGACGGCGGCCCGGGAGACAAGCCGGCCGAGTGATGCATTTTTCTTTTGTTTTTTTACTTGTACATGACTTATATGAAATGAAAATGAGAATGAAAAGTTCTTTTTGGTTTTTTTTGTTTGTGAATGCGTGGATGAATGGATGCGTAAATGAAGGCAATAATGAATGTGAGAATGTGTGATTGGTAATGCAGGAAATGTATGTGGATGCGCTAAAGAACGGGTTTAAAGAGAGGATGAAATGTGAATGATGGGGATGAGATAATGTGTGGATGTACAGGATAAACCGAATGGGGAGCCTGTAGGACCGCCAGGTCTACACGGAGGCAGATAGAAATAGCACAAGTCACAGCAGCAGATAATGTAACGGTCTATACCCAAACCGTCAGGATCAAATAACGCATCGGGTGGAGGCTGTTAGAAAGGACAGTGCCCAATTTTGCAGAACTGAGCAGCAGGAAGAGTAACGGCTCAGAGATGGTGCGTTATATACAAGTAACGGCCAAATGCTAGACCGTTAGAGATGACAGAGCAATGTTGAACCATGAACATACTGACTGTACTCAGTGTGTAGACCTTGCCCAAGCGATGTGTAGACTTCGAGTCCAGACGTCCAGATGATGTGTAGACTTCATGCACACAGCAGCAAGGATGTATGGACTTGGACAAGGGATGTACAGACTTGGGGCTTGTGCTCATGTTGGGCAATGTATAGACTTGAATCAAGAATGTACAGACTTGAAGCGGTGTGGACGTATAGACTTGGGATGAAGACTATACAGACTTGGAGAATGTATGGACTTTGAATGAAGACTGTACAGACTTGAACGACGTGTAGACTTTGAATGAAGACTGTACAGACTTGGGGAGACATGGAATGTGTAGACTTGGGGAACGTACACACTTAGATGAAGGATGCACAGACTTGGGGAATGTACACACTTGGATGAAGAATGTACAGACTTGAGGGACGTGTAGACTTTGAACGAAGGCTGTACAGACTTGGGGGAAGGTAGGGGAATGTATAGACTTCAACAAATGTATGGACTTCAACGAATGTATAGACTTGCACCTGATGTATGGACTTCAAAGTGAATGGGATGTGTAGACTTCAACAAATGGGATGTATAGACTTCAAAGAACGTGATGTATAGACTTCAACGAATAGGATGTATAGACTTCAAAGAATGGGGGATGTATAGACTTCGAAAATGATGGTGAAGAATGTATAGACTTCAACAAATGGAATGTATAGACTTCGAAAATGATGGTGAAGAATGTATAGACTTCAACAAATGGGATGTATAGACTTCAAAGAATGGGAGATGTATAGGCTTGGGTGAAGATGTGGAATGTATAGACTTGGCAACGATGGTGAAGAATGTATAGACTTCGAAAATGATGGTGAACTTGAAGCTGATGTACACAGTTGAGGCTGATGTATGGACTTGAAGCTGATGTATGGACTTGAAGCTGATGTACAGACTTCAACGAACGTACAAACTTCATCAACGGTGTATGGACTTCAAAAGTGCATGGACTTAAACGAATGTACAGACTTCAATATGATAAATGAATGCAGACTGGGAGGATGAAGGGGATGTACAGACTTAACCAAATGTGCAGGAAATGTGACGGTTCAGGTGCAGTGCGTCAGAGGCAGATAACGGCCATGAGCAAGACCGTTGAGAATGATTGACCAAGCAGAGGCCAAAACTGATCAGTAGAGAATGTAACGGCTCAGAGAGAACGCGTCACAAGGATATAACGGTCTAATGCTAGACCGTTAAGCTTGACATAACAGGTTTGATCAAATTAAACCCACAGAAAATGTGACGGCCCAGATCTGGCGCGTCAGAGGAAATTGACGGTCTAGCGACAGACCGTTAGATAATGAATTGTACTCCGAGACGGATTGAGCCGTAAGGGGCAAAACCCGAGATAGGAAGCCTCAAATCCGTTCTAGACTCCTCCTAGACTTAAGATAAAGCCTTCCAATCTGAATCTTATCTCTTTAAAGCTGAAACCAAACCTTTAAAACTTGGAAACTTAGCCAAAATCGCATCTTTCTGAATTCTCTGCTAGAAGGGCTAAAAAACCTCTCTTAAGGGTAGGAAACAAGATGAAGAGAAGCTTCGAGGTGATGGCTATAGAGGAGAAAGTCTACACCGGACCCAAAGCTGCAAGAAAGGAGTACGGATAGCTACAAAGGCTGACCTCAATTCCCAAGCACCTAAGCTCCAATACTCAAAGAGTGGTAAGCTTCCATGGCCTAACCAAGTTCAGAATTTCCTGCACTTCATCTTCTTCCTCATGATCTTCTTCTTTTCTTAGCCCCTCCCCGGTCCAAGATGCTATTCTAATCTGAAGTGGGTGGCTCCCATGGTAAAGGCACTCCCTTTAGAGGTCACATCAATTCTCAAAGCATGCCACCTCCAACCTCTCTTGGTTTTAGGCAAGAATTTCCAGAAATTGACATTAGATTGGCCTAGCATTTCAGCCCTCATAGAATTGTGGCATCCACAAACACATACATTCATCTTCCCTTTCTTCGAAGCAACAGTCCTATTAGAGGAGGTAGAAACCTACCTAGCCCTTCTTAAGGCTAAGGTGGGGGATGAAGACCGAGTTTGCTACACGATTAAGCCTATCGACCCGTCCTTAATTTTGAGTGATTTCATCCATAATCCAAAGGACGTGAGGACTATGATCAGCCCACGGGACATTCACTTGATACCCTTAGCACAGTGGATAGTGTCTCATTGTAAAAACAAGTGGCAGAGACACGAATCAATAGCCAAGGCGGTGACGGTTTGCTTATGCGGGGTCTTCCTTTTCACTACAACCGACCACCTTTTAGATACCCAAAATCTCAGCATTATTAGTGGGTTGTGGCGGGGAATGTCCATCTCTCAAGCGATCCTCTCGTACCTCTATGAAGGACTCAGCTCGGCTTGCTTAGGAGGACCTTTGTTCGGCTCCATGATACTCCTTGAGTGTTGGATGGGAGTGAGAATCAAATTCCAACCAAAGGAAGATATTAGTTCTGCTAGCCGGATCTTCGGGAGTCACCCTCTCTTCTTCATTGGAGGGGCATCTGGATTTTCTTCACAGGTTGAATGTAGGACGGCGGACAAGAAAACTCGGGATGAATGGCGCCTCTTCTTCAACACCCTTCCAATGGACAAATTCATCATGCGACCAAGGATCCTTCAGAGCACTCTCCTTAGAATACCGCGACGTCAAGGCCTGGACCTCCTGCTAGTGGGAAACACCACCATGGCGATCTACAACCCACACCGGTGCCATCTTCAGATCGGGCTTCCTCGAACCAAAGTTTCTGCACTATCACACTACCCTCCCCTTCTACCTAGGAAGATGGGGACCGATGACGACGAGAGAGCAGTACGGAACGCGCTGACCATGTGGGAGATCAGCAAGGTGCGCCCGTGGCAAGAAGAAGTAGAAGAGAACGACGAAGCACGCCGTGGCTACCTGAAAGAGTTGAGGAAGTGATGCGGGACGGACACGGGAGACGACACTATATGGTGCCACCCTCGGACTCTAGATGAAGACACGACCAGCAACATACACCAGGGAGACACTAAGCCCGACACTACGAGCTCCTAGTGGTGAAACGTCGCTAACAGAAGTGTAAGCTCACTCGTCGTCCCATGCGAGGGAAAGCGCGGACCGTGCGCGGTTAAGGAACCGGCGGAGGTCAAGGGTAGTCCGACTCAACTTCCGGACTCGGATCGAGTCGCGGGACGGGTCACTCTCACTCTCACAGCGGTGACATGGACACACGGGCTAGTACCTACACTCTCGGCAGCGGCAAAAGACCGTATACTAGCTAAGCAAATGAACGCCAAGAGGTTCGGACCATTACCTCCACGCACCCGGCGTGGCGAAGACAACCCCGGCCGAATTACGGACTCCCGGTTAAACAATATCACAGCAATACAAAGATTTGACCCACTCCACGCAGGGAGGTAAAAGGTCACATGTGGAGCCCGGGAATCACGCAAATCGGGTTGACGGGTAGCATCTTGATGTCGCCCGGCGGTGCCGAACTCCGCGTTTTCGTGCTTTCCGAACGGCGGGCTTCTACGAGCCCGCGGGGCCCACGGACGGCGCTGTCCTCTGGATCTGCGGGGGTGGGACCCACTGTGATGGGGACCCCTGGTGGCGCGCCTCCACGGACGGCGGTCGGCCGGGAACACCGATCGGGGGTCGATCGGTCCCGATTCCCAAGCTTTGAAGTTGCTGCCCACGGATTTTTAGTTACTGTTTTCAGGCGCGCACTCCGGCGAAAACGGCCGCTGTGATCAATCCCGACGTCGGATCGGGACGTATGAGCTATCGTTGGAAAGCTCTCTTCAAATACTTCGATCTAGACCCAGAGATATCTGCTGGATCTGGTCGGATCAGAACTTTAATGAATTTACAAGCCTCTGTTGTACAGTAACCAAAATCTTAGATCTGCAGGGTACTTGTCTGAGAACCACTGTTGACCGCCTAGTAAACCTCCGATTCAGATCTGGAGCTCTTCTTCAAAGTTGTAGGGTATCAAACCACAGAACTGGGACTATTTTTGGAATTTGATTTGGAGGTGGTGGTGATTTACTATGATGTTTGGGGTGACTGGTGGTCGGATCTAGGAACAGGGGGACAGAACTGTAGCTGGGACTAAGAACGATTTTTAGAAAATATGAAATAGACGAACCAAAAATTGAGAAAAATTGTGGATGAAGGGGTGGATGGGTGGAACCTCCAGTAAAATTGGCCGAACTAGCAGAAATCAAAAAGTGGATCTAAGGCATGAAACTCAGGGCAGGAATGAATCTGGATAGAACTCTGGCAGAACCGAAATGGAAGAGTGGACGAAAATCAAAAAATATTAAACGAGATCTAAATGGCAAACCAAAATTTGTGGGATGTCCTTGACACCTCTGGAACATCCACTAAAATCCCCAGATCTATCTGAGCTCGTGGCTGAGACAAGAAATTCGTGGGAGCTTCTGTGGTACTGCGCGGGCAGAACTCCATTGATGGCGATGGCGGTGCGGTGGCGGCTCGTGGCGGCGGCGGCGATCGTCGGAACCGATACACGAGGCGTCACACCTCAGAATGGAAGTCTTCACAGCTTCAAGGGGGAGAGGGAGAGGAGAAGGGGGCGCACCAAGGCTGGAGCTTCAAGCTTTTTTCCAATTCAAATGGCATTAATTCATGAAAATGGGAAAATACAAGTATTTATGTGTTACATCTCACATCTATCCACAACCATTGGATCTAGGGGATGGGAATGGAGGGTTGGGATGGAGTGTGACACATCACACAAAAATTATAAAAAACTAAGGGGAAGGGGGCGGCCCTTGGACTAGGATGTAGCATGTGGACTTGGTAGGTGGGGGTGGGTAGCCTACTTAGACTTTTCAAGCCATTTGTCCCCCATGTGTCATTTTACCAGTCAAACTTCTAGATGCCTCCATTTGGCATGTTGACTGACCCCACGTGGGACTCTAGGCTGAGGTGGCCCAATGGGATGGGGCCTGGGGGGCCCGTGGGGCCCACGGGATCCAAATTACACATAAGCCCCTATTACAATCAAAATGGCAAACCGAATGCAATGAAATAAACACAAATTACACACATATAAAGTCTAACTAAATATAATAAATGGGGAGACTCAGGGCGGTGTCTCCAGGCTGTCTTCGAGCCAGATGGACGCCGAGGTGGCTCGTGTCGTACTCCGCGTGCGGTACCGGTGGCTCGGCGTATCGTGCCGATCAACTGCTCGGGTGTCCGCACCAATTCTCCCCGGGTGGGAGAAACTCGACCCTGTCGAGTAAGGATCTGCATCTCTCCTGTATCGCTCCAAAGGTCCGGATCGATCCGCTGCAACTCGCCATGTGTGATCCATGTGTCCTCAGTAGCGGGCCGTCCTCTCCATCGCACTAGGTAGCGCGGGTAAGATCCACTCCTGGTAACTGTCACTTGCTCGTCCAGTATACGATCTATATGCTCACGCTGCCGTGAAAAAGGGGCTGGAGGTGGAAGTGGACACTCAGGTGTGGGATCACTCTCAAGGGGAGGAGATGGCTCAAAAGGCTCACTAGGGATCACCGCTGGGTCCCTATATGCAACAAGATCCGATACATTGAAGGTAGAGCTTATACCATATTCCTCGGGCAGGTCCACAACATACGCATTGGATCCAATCGTTTCAACACTCTAAATGGACCGGCTCCGTGAGCTTGCAACTTCTTAACGGTTCCAGAGGGAAACCGTTCAGGTCTTACCCTGATCATGACATATTCGCCCTCTTGGAACTCTCGGTGGTGTCTATGGGCATCGGCTAACTCCTTGTACCGTGCATTGCTGGCCTTACTGTGACGACGGACGTCGTCATGCAGACTCCTAACATGCCTAACAAAAAGAAAAACACACAGATGCACACACGACCCTACACAAACCTAATGCTAGTCCGACACAATCATATGCAAGGTGGTCCAGGACATCCGAATGTGTGCCATGCATGCATTTGACATAACCGGAGGTTAATGGCATGGTGGATTCCTAGACATCCTACGATGCACCAATCATGAACATTGGGTTTGGATGTGAGAAGTCCGGGATGTTTGGGTGGTTTAGGTGGGCCGGGAAAACCAAAGTCTTCATTACCCCCAAATGACGGTTCGGACCTATTGCCATGTAAAGGTTGCCAGGCCCGAGTAGGAGGGGTGTGATAGTGGACTTCCTTAAAGAGGTGGAATGGAGGTTGTGGGCCAAAGGGCCCATGAAGAAAGGGATCGAAGGGATCAAAGAATGTGTGACCCTCGATATGGATTCCCTCATTTCAAGGTCCCATGTGTGGAATTCTAGAAGGTGTTGATGGTCACCTTCATCCGTGAAGGGAGATGAGACGGTGAGGGTATGATGGTGGACTCTCTCGAAAAGGTGGAGTAAATATGGTGGGTCACGGGGTCCACAAGAGAATGGGTCGAAGGGATCATAGAAGGTATGACCCCTCGGACTAGGCTTCCACAATTCATTGTCCCACATTTGGAAATCTTGGAGGTGTAAATGATCACCTTCATTCATTGTGAGAGGTGGGACGGCAGTCATAGGTAGAAAGTAAGATTCCTCCCTTGGGCAAATGGGAATGAAATCGGGCTCGGCCGGCATAGGGAGGAGTAGAAGAACCTCCGTGGTAACATGACCCACGGTGTACACGGAGGTGATGGACCCTAAAGCGGGATGAGTGAAACTACGACCTGTGGGTCGGTCGAAGCCTGGAGCCAACAAGTGCGTAAATGTCCACTGCCGGTCTAACCCTTTAAGAAGGTCATCCAATGTATCCACATAGTGACTAGACCGGAAAGTGGTGTGAAATGAATTGATTGGCACCAAAGGTAGGATAGGGTCCATAGATGAGAGGGGAGATGGGGCCAGGCCATTCTTAAGCCAGCTAAGGAGTGGCTCGGCTATAAGTAGCTTTCCCGTTAGAAACACGGGTAGCTGTGGCCGAGGTGGCTTCGAATAAAGATCGGAGAGTGAGGTTTCTCCAACCCCTTTATCCCCTAGGGCTAGAGATGTCCGAGTGGGACACTGTCCGGCAAAGTGGCCAAACCCTTGGCAGCGATAACACTGTTGTCGTGATCCTCTACGCTCCTTGATAAGTGGACCCCTACCCTTATCCTCCTGACGGACAGGGGGTGTAGGCAATGGGGCTCTCGTGGGTGGGAGAAGAGGATCCACCATGATGGGGAGAGGGCTTGGGGACTCCGTTGATGGGGCCGGGTTAAGACTACCGGTTGCTACCTCCTTAGGGTCATGCTTGGTTCTATCTCGGCTAGGAGGTAGGCAAGGGGGAAGCAGGGACTCAATATAATCACACTTCCTATCCACCTTATCCAAAATGATTTGGAAGAGTTTGGAAATGGTGGGGTTTGGAGTAGGAGCGATGTGATGGACTCCCCCATATGAAGTCGGCTTAGTCGTGGACCTAGGCTCTTCTACATGCGCGGCGCGTTGCCTCCGATTATGGCCCACTTGGGTGGAGGTGATTGGGTGGGGTTGGTTGGAGGTGACCGGGCCGGGTAGGTAGACCTTCCTAAGTTCGTCCTTCATCTCATGCCACGACTCAATGGGCCTTTGCCTTCTAACCTCTCTCATGCGCTCAAGGCTATCCCATTTCCAGGCGACTTTGTTGACAAGCCTCTCTCGGGCAAAACTAACTTGCATGGCATCGGACATGGTGTAACATTCAAGATATTTGTCCATGGCGGCCTCCCAATTGAGGTAGTCGCCCGGATCATCAGAGCCATAAAAATCAGAGGCTTCGGGCCTACGAAAGGGGAGAGGATGGTTGCCAAGCCCATGAGTAGACCAACGGCCATATGGCCCGGGTGATTGGGAATCCATGGGAAATTGGGGGGAACTACAACATGCCGACTCTTGGACAAGACCGACTGACTCTTATTGGACTACACATGAACTAGGAGACACAAACTGATGCAAACACTCACAAAAGGATGCACTTAGACCTAACCAATATCCGGTACGTGGCGGAGATAAGCGACCTGAAGATCACTCGCGCAAGTACGCTACCTTCCCGATAGGCATAACCTAATGTTCGGGCAACGCCTTTTAATATACCGGGCTATTGGGTGAAATGCAATTTGAAACACTTTTTATTTTTTGTTGTTTTGAAATGATGATCCTAGACTCGACTTATACTATGCAAGACATATGCAACGACTACCCTAGACTCGACTCGCTCTGATACCAAACTGATGCGGGACGGACACGGGAGACGACACTATATGGTGCCACCCTCGGACTCTAGATGAAGACACGACCAGCAACATACACCAGGGAGACACTAAGCCCGACACTACGAGCTCCTAGTGGCGAAACGTCGCTAACAGAAGTGGAAGCTCACTCGTCGTCCCAAGCGAGGGAAAGCGCGGACCGTGCGCGGTTAAGGAACCGGCGGAGGTCAAGGGTAGTCCGACTCAACTTCCGGACTCGGATCGAGTCGCGGGACGGGTCACTCTCACTCTCACAGCGGTGACATGGACACACGGGCTAGTACCTACACTCTCGGCAGCGGCAAAAGACCATATACTAGCTAAGCAAATGAACGCCAAGAGGTTCGGACCATTACCTCCACGCACCCGGCGTGGCGAAGACAACCCCGGCCGAATTACGGACTCCCGGTTAACAATATCACAGCAATACAAAGATTTGACCCACTCCACGCAGGGAGGTAAAAGGTCACATGTGGAGCCGGGAATCACGCAACTCGGGTTGACGGGCAGCATCTTGATGTCGCCCGGCGGTGCCGAACTCCGCGTTTTCGTGCTTTCCGAACGGCGGGTTCTGCGGGCCCGCGGGGCCCACGGATGGCGCTGTCCTCCGGATCTGCGGGGGTGGGACCCACTATGATGGGGACCCCTGGTGGCGCGCCTCCACGGACGGCGGTCGGCCGGGAACACCGATCGGGGGTCGATCGGTCCCGATTCCCAAGCTTTGAAGTTGCTGCCCACGGATTTTAGTTGCTGTTTTCAGGCGCGCGCTCCGGCGAAAACGGCCGCTGTGATCAATCCCGATGTCGGATCGGGACGCATGAGCTATCGTTGGAAAGCTCTCTTCAAATGTTTTGATCTAGACCCAGAGAGATCTGCTGGATCTGGTCGGATTAGAACTTTAATGAATTTACAAGCCCCTGTTGTACAGTAACTGAAATCTTAGATCTGCAGGGTACTTGTCTGAGAACCACCGTTGACCGCCTAGTAAACCTCCGATTCAGCTCTGGGAGCTCTTCTTCAAAGTTGTAGGGTATTAAACCATGGAACTGGGACTATTTTTGGAATATGATTTGGAGGTGGTGGTGATTTACTATGATTTTTGGGGTGACTGGTGGTCGGATCTGGGAACAGGGGGACAGAACTATAGCTGGGACTAAGAACGATTTTTAGAAAATATGAAATGGACGAACCAAAAATTGAGAAAAATTTTGGATGAAGGGGTGGATGGGTGGAACCTCCAGTAAAATTGGGAGAACTAGCAGAAATCAAAAAGTGGATCTAAAGCATGAAACTCAGGGCGGGAATGAATCTGAAACAGAACTCTGGCAGAACCGAAATGGAAGAGTGGACGAAAATCAAAAAATATGAAACGAGATCTGAATGGCAAACCAAAATTTGTGGGATGTCCTTGAACCTCTGGAACATCCACTAAAATCCCCAGATCTATCTGAGCTCGTGGCTGAGACAAGAAATTCGTGGGAGCTTCTGTGGTACTGCGCGGGCAGAACTCCGTTGATGGCGATGGCGGTGCGGTGGCGGCTCGTGGCGGCGGCGGTGATCGTCAGAACCGATACACGAGGCGTCACACCTTAGAATGGAAGCCTTCACAGCTTCAAGGGGGAGAGGGAGAGGAGAAGGGGGCGCACCAAGGCTGGAGCTTCAAGCTTTTTTCCAATTCAAATGGCATTAATTCATGAAAATGGGAAAATACAAGTATTTATGTGTTACATCTCACATCTATCCACAACCATTGGATCTAGGGGATGGGAATGGAGGGTTGGGATGGAGTGTGACACATCACACAAAAATTATAAAAAACTAAGGGGAAGGGGGCGGCCCTTGGACTAGGATGTAGCATGTGGACTTGGTAGGTGGGGGTGGGTAGCCTACTTAGACTTTTCAAGCCATTTGTCCCCCATGTGTCATTTTACCAGTCAAACTTCTAGATGCCTCCATTTGGCATGTTGACTGACCCCACGTGGGACCCTAGGCTGAGGTGGCCCAATGGGATGGGGCCTGGGGGGCTCGTGGGGCCCACGGGGTCCAAATTACACATAAGCCCCTATTACAATCAAAATGGCAAACCGAATGCAATGAAATAAACACAAATTACACACATATAAAGTCTAACTAAATATAATAAATGGGGAGACTCAGGGCGGTGTCTCCAGGCTGTCTCCGAGCCAGATGGACGCCGAGGTGGCTCGTGTCGTACTCCGCGTGCGGTACCGGTGGCTCGGCGTATCGTGCCGATCAACTGCTCGGGTGTCCGCACCAGGAAGATCCGCCCTTTTGCAGATAAGAGGTTGAATGTAGTTTGATTTTCTTTTTATGAATGATGTGATTTGACAATCAGAGTTGGAATTTTTATCAATCTCATGTTTCATTAAGTTCACTTGAATAAGATGGGATTGCCTCAGTTGAATGGATGTGCATTTCGTGGATTGATCGGCTAGCATGACCAGCAGAACAGAGCTTCTGGAGAAAGTAACGGATCCGAGCAGGACCGTTACAAGGAGATAACGGTGAGGCTACAGACCGTTATAGTGTATGCTCTGAGAACTAAATCCTCTGGAGGAAGTAACGGTCCAACGATGGACCGTTAGGAGTAGTAACGGCCGTTCCCCAGGCCGTTAGAGAGAGAGCTGCTGAGAGAGTCAAAGTGAAGGCCTGAAGAGATGTAACGGGCTAGCATGGACCGTTGAACGAATGTGACGGCCTGTATCTGGCGCGTCACAGACTTGAACCTGCATGATTGTGAGATTTCAGCTTTGTTCTTGGTCCCGCGTTCTGCACATACTTAAACATGGAGCAAGTTAGATCTGTTCTTAGACTCAACCCCTTGCCTCGAAGCGAGTTAGATAATGATCGTTTCTCGATATTTGGTCAAGGGGTGGAGCCTTATTAAATAGGCGGGAAAAAAATATAATAGAAATAATGCGATGCATGCGACACATATGATGGTATTTTTGGATTTTGGAAAATATATTAGAATTTTTGTGAGTTTTGGAAATATTTGATGTTTTTGGATTTTTGAAATATGTGTTTTTTTTTTGGATTTTTGAAATATATGATGTTTTTGGATTTTCGAAATATATATGATGTTTTTGGATTTTGACATATATGATGTTTTTGGATTTTGAAATATATGATGTTTTTGGATTTTGAAATATATGTTGTTTTTGGATTTTGAAAACCAGGGCTTTCCCTTAGCAACGCGAGCCCTCCGCATCGTATTGAGAGTCCCGAGGTTGGCGTGCAATGAGGTGACAACCCCTGACCAAGGCCCAGGTTTTTATGATGGTGTTTCTACCAGGGCCATACCCAGGGTACTAGTTTCAATCCTGAAAAAGGAAAATAGAACACGGGGGTAAGCTTAGGCCAGACTTAGAAGTTTTTTAGAACTTGAGTTCCTCTCAGACAACCCGTTAGAAATTTGGTCTGTTGCGCCGGGGCTTTGTGTCCGTCATCGAACCTTAGTCCACTCTAGGCATGCGTGCGACCGGGCTCATTCGTCTCGCGGGGAACTGTACTGCCACTCTTGTCATGCCTAGATTTCTTTTTCTTTCTTGCTTTTTGGAGCTTTGGAATCATATTCAATAGACCTTCGAGATGATACTTTTGATTTTTGTCGTAGAGATTAATCCGTTGCTTTATTTTTCTTGCTCTTTGCTTGTGGCGTTAGGTCATAACAGACTGCCCCTATTTGAGACCTCCTCTCGTCAGGGTGCCTGGATTGGTTGCCGCCTCCTTATTTACTTCTTGCCCCTGGATTCAGCCGAAGGAAGAAACGGACAGGGATGTAGACTTTCCCCCAAAGCATGGCCAAGGAGAAACGGTGTCTTTTAAAGCGGGAAACCTGACCAGGGATGTCGTGTAGTGTGTGATTGCCTCACTCGGGACCCTTTTTTAGTGGAGGGAGGAACCTCTTGCTGCCGGGGTGGCACTGATTAGACTCTAAGGAAAGAACCGCTTAAGGTACAACCCATTCCACGGGTGAGAGAGCTCCTCACCTTCCTCGTTCACTAAACGATAAGCATTCCCTGGATAAACTTCTTTCACGACAAACGGCCCTTCCCAGTTAGGTTGCAATTTAAACCTAGGACCTGCAGACCGAATGAATTTGCGTTTCAAAACCATATCACATGTTTGAAATTTACGTTCGACTACCTTCTTTTGAAAATAACGCGAAACTCTCTTTTGATAAACAGATACGTGATCGGCCGCATTCATCCTCTTCTCATCTAAGAGTTCTAACTGGACCAGCAACGCCTCTCGACGTTCATCGAGATTAAGTTCCTTATCGAGCTGCACTCTAAGGGAAGGGATCAGGATATCATATGGGAGTACCGCCTCCATCCCGTAGGTAAGAGTATAGGCCCGTGGGAGTACGAACGGAGGTGCGGTAAGCCCAGAGAGCTTCCACTAATTTTTCTGGTCAATCGGAAAACTTATGAGATTCACATGTTTCTTGATGATTTTAAGAAGGGTTTTATTAGTGGCCTCGGTTTGACCGTTGCCTTGAGGATAATATGGAGATGAATGATGCAATGCAATATTGAACTTTTTACATAGGTCCTTGAGCTCTTGAGATACAAACTGGGGCCCGTTGTTGGTGATGATGCTGCTTGGCACTCCGAACCGCGAGATGATATTCTTCATGATAAAGCGGCACACCGTTGAAGCTTTGATCTCTGCGTACGCCTCAGCTTCGGCCCATTTGGTGAAGTACTCAGTGGCGGTAAGGATAAAGGATTTATGCTTGGTCTGAGAATTAGGATCACCGAGCGGGCCGACAACGTCGAAAGCCCACATAGAGAACGGCCAAGGAGCAGAGAGAGGGTGGAGAGATGAAGCTGGAGCGTGGATTTTATCAGCATGAAGTTGGCACTTAAGACACCTCCGGACATAGAGGGAGCAGTCTTCCTCTAGAGTGGGCTAGTAGTAGCCCTGCCTAAGGATTTTCTTCGCTAGAGCCTGGCCATTGACATGACCTCCACACTCACTAGAATGGGCTGCTTCAGCCACTTTCCAAGCCTCATTATCATCTAAGCATCTCATGAGCATTCCATTAGTAGCGCGCCTGTACAGTTCTCCTGCGACAATAGTATACCTTGAGGCGGCTCTCCTTACTGACTTGCGCTGCTCAGCATTTGCCCCTTCTGGGAATGACCCTTCTTTGCAAAACAACTCGATTTCATGATACCAAGGCAGCTCCTCTTCATCCAGAATCTCTTCTAACTCCATTAGAGATACTTCCTTGAGATCTTCCTTCTCAGCCCTCGCCTCTACAGCCTTCCTAAGGTTGATGAACCAAGGGTCCTGAGGAGAGGGTGCGTCCAATCTCTGAACGACGATAGTCTCAGTGTTCCGACTGAGAGGAAAAGATAGAGAGGAAGCAAGAGATGCTAGAGCGTCAGCTAGGATATTCTGAGAACGAGGAGTATGGATATAGATTAGCTTACAGAATTGCCTAGCAAGAAGCGTGACCAAATCTTGATAGGGCTTGAGTTTGGGGTCACGAGTACGGTAAGTGGACAGAACTTGCCGTAGGACGAGCTGAGAGTCTCTGATGATGTTTAAATAACGCGCACCTAGGAGATAGGCGTGCTTCAGTCCAGCCAGGAGAGCTTCGTACTCAGCGATGTTGTTGGTAGCAGGAAATCGAAGTTGATAAGCAAAGGGAATAGTTACTCCTTCGGGAGTAAGCAGAATTGCGCCGATCCCTCGGCCTTTAGAATTGAGTGCGTCATCGAAGTGCAGAGACCAGAAGGGATGGTGAGAGAGAACTTAGAGATGCTCATCCGGGAAATCGTCCTAAATAGAATCAGAGTGTGGAAGATGGGCAAGATGCTCAGCGATGGTGTATCCTTTGACTGCCTTCTAACTGACGAATGTGATCTCGAAATTGAGAGAGGAAGCTCTGCCAGCGAGCTAACCTACTAGAAAGGACGGGCTTTTCTAAGAGATAGCGAATCGGGTCCATTCTAGAGATCAACCTAACTGGGTGGGCAAGAAAATAGTGTTTAAGCTTCTGAGCTACCCACACCAAGGCGGCACAAGTCTTCTCCATAGCAGTGTATCTGGACTCAGCTGGGTTGAATAACTGAGAGAGGTAATACGCTGCCCGCTCTTTCCCTTCATCGTCTACTTGTGCTAATACAGCCCCTAGGGAGTCTTTGATAACCGAGATGTATAGGATTAGGGGTTTCCCAGGGACAGGAGGTTACAAAACTGGGGGATTGGATAGATATTCCTTTAAGTCCTCATAGGCCTTTTGACAATCTTCGTTCCATTCAAACTTAACTCCTGCCTTAAGCAATTCATAAAATGGACGGCACCTTTGAGAATGTTGAGATATGAATCTTCTAATGAATTGTAATCGACCGATCAATCCTCGAAGTTCCGTAATGTTCTTAGGCGGAGGCATGTCCATGACTGCCTGTGCTTTGTTAGGATCAATCTGGATCCCCCGTTTGCTCACTATGAAACCTAACAGCTTCCCTGAAGAGACTCCGAATACACACTTCTTCGGATTCATCTTAAGCTTGTACTCCCTGGCTCTTTGCAGCACCTTAGCCAGGATAGAGGGGTGTTCTTCTCTGGTTCTTGACTTCACCAAAATGTCATCCACGTAGGCTTCCATATAGATATGCATCATGTCGTGGAAGATGGCCATCATCACCCTTTGATAGGTGGCACCTGCATTCTTCAGACCGAACGGCATAACCATATAACAATATGTGCCCCAGGGCGTGGTGAAGGAGGTTTTCTCTTGATCTTCTGGAGCGAGACAGATTTGATTATATCATGAGTAACCATCCATAAATGATAACGATTCGTACCCGGCGGTACTATCGACCAAGACATCAATGTGAGGCAGCGGGAAATCATCCTTGGGACATGCTTTATTGAGGTCCCTGAAATCGATGCAAATACGCACCTTTCCATCCTTCTTGATGACATGGGCTATGTTTGCCACCCATTGAGGATATAGGACAACTCTAATGAATCTGGCCTTATATAACTTGTCAACTTCTTCTTTAATCCTTAAGGCCATGTGGGGGTGAAATCTTCTTGACCGTTGTTTCACCGGTGTTGCCCCTGGTTTAAGCACGAGTCGATGTTCTACTAAAGAGGGGTCAAGACCTGGCATGTCCTCATAAGACCAGGCGAAGGAATCGCTATACTCCCTTAGAACCTTGATCAAATCTTCTTCTACTTGTGGAGGGAGATTAGCTGCAATAATGATGGGCCTGGGGTCTTCTTCGGTTCCCAGATTGATTTCGTTTGTAGGTTCATCCACTGCTGATGACGGCTCGTCGAATTTCTTAAGTCCTTGCGCGTACAGATCAGCAGTGTCATCTACGTCGCTGTCCTCATTAACCGGATCTTTTTCATCCAGGATTTCATAGACGCCGAGTCCGTCATCGCCCCACGCCCGTTCTATTTCTTCTCTATCCTCAATCGTAATTGCCGTAGCAACAAATTCCGGACATTTTAAAAGGGCATGACAACGGTGAGCTAGGTCTTGCAAGAACCTATCAGGAATAGATTTGGGAGGGCACGCAAGCGGGCGCGGCTCAGAGGAGGAAGGGTTGTATGACCTAGAACAAGACCCTACTTCTTTAGATCTAACTAATTCTACTTCCTTAGACTCGATAGACCCTAATCCTAACCTAGGAGAAAGGTGACCTAGTGGAAGGGAAGGAGTAGGGGACTCGTGCCCCTGGGATGAGGATGGAGACAGGGTAGCATAATCTTCCACTGAAATCTCCGTTTTGAATTTGACGTTTTTTTTGGAGATCAGCAGAGACTATACAGCAAGATGGAGGAGGCGGGAGCTGCATAGGGAATAGCTCGGGGAAGATGCAGTCAAAGAAGGGATCGGAAGATGAGAACCACATCTCATGGAGTTGGGCGTTGGGAGGAGGAGGAGTGAATAGAGTGGATAGATCAATGGGCGGGCAGTGCCCGCAAGCACAAGGAACAAATAGAATCTCGGGCGGATCAACGAAGGATGGATTTACCATGATAGGAGGAAGACGAGGTAAGAACTCCCATTGCTGGAGGAGAGATTGAAAGCGGGAGGGAGACCAAGAAAAGACAATCGGCGAGCTCCCCTCCTCCCGTGGATCATCGACTGGCCGCTTCTTCGGTCTCCATTGCATGAGCCAAACCTCTTGCTTCTTCTGGTAGTCTTCTTCATGAAACAACCCCTGAAGGGCTTGACCATAATCAAGCATATCATCTTCTGGCCTTTTTAGTGCTGGCGGTGGACTGGCAATCGGACATACTGTATTTCTCTCTGACGGAGCTGGCTGCAGAGCTAATGTGCCGGGCTGGAGAGGCCCTCGGACAAAGTGTTGACGGTAGTCCCAGGTGAGTGGCCCAAAATCACCCATCATAGATAATGCAGTTTCTCGATAGCCAAGACCTCTCCTTCCCATCTTTCTCCCCTTGGGTATGGGCTTGGTCATTCCTTGTAATTATGCACCGAGGCCTCTCCCCAGTTGATAGCCCAGTTTCAGTATAATGTTCCAGCCTTTTGAGTCTCGGATCTGGGGCTTCATCTTGATGTTAACTGGAGTAGTGATGGGCCTAGGAGGTGTATAAGTCCAAGGAAAGTTCAAATCCAGCACTGATATGACGGGTCGGCTGCTTGGCCAAAGTGTAGGAAGACTCTGTTCTGAAATGGCCTTAACCGATTGAACCGTGGACAAGCTCTTGACTTTGACGACCATCCCTTGGAAAGGGAATTTGACGCACTGATGTGCGGTGGAGGGTACGGCACCGAGTGTATCAATCCATGGACGACGCAAGATCGCCTTAAACATGGGGTCAATGTCCAGCACATAGAACTCCACGGGCATAGTGAGGGGCCCGAGCTCCGCTTGAATAGTGACTACCCCGTGGCATGCTCTCCTCGAGTTGTCATATGCTGCTATAGTGGTGGGGGTAGGTCGTAGTAGCCCTTCAGATATATTGCAGGCTCGGAGGGTACTGAGCGGGCATACATTAATTGAAGCCCCTGTGTCAACCAGTGCTGCCTCAATGCTGACCTTATTCAGAATAATTGTAATGCAGAACGGCGTCTGCCGAGCCTCTGGAGGTGCTAGCTCGGTTTCTGAGGATGTAATTGCCGGCCCTTTAGAAATAGTTGCTAGTGCTGTTGGTAAGCTGTCAACTGCCATGTCCTCGCTGACCATCACCTTCTGTAAGAAATCCCTGAGAGCATCTTGATGAAGGGTGGACCTCTTGATAAGTTCCAGAACTGATATTTTGGCGGGCACTCGATCCAGATGATGTAGCAAGTCATACTGAGTTCCTGGTAGAGGTTCGGCCTCTTCTTGCTCGGCTGTTGGCTGAGAGGACTGGGGATTGGAGGTAGTGGGGTAATTCCGATGGAACAACTTCCCGCTTCTTAAGGCGTAATTTGCCGCGGCGTCGGGAGATGATATTATTGGCCCGGTAGGGTGGATGAGTGGAATAGACTGCGTAGGAGAGGTGATTTGGTGGTAGGTAATGTTGGGGTTAACAAGAGATGGTGGCTGGATGAGTGGCGTGGGATGAGCGGAAGGTGGGGTGATGATGGGGGATGGTGCGGATGGTGGGAGGACGAGTGTAGGTAGGGTGACGTGCAGAGGATTGGATGAGGGGATGGTTATGACCATAGCGGGGGTAACTAATGGTGGGTATGATGGCGCTGTGGGTGGTGGTGGATTTGCTGGTGCGGGTGTGAATGGAAGGACAAGCGGAGAGGGTGTTGGGTGTGTAGGGAGGATAAATGAAGGAGTGAGGGGGTTGCGGTGGTTATGGTGGAGGGCCATTACTTGTGGTGCAGTACCATCATCATCAAAAGACCACTCGGTGTTAGGAGCCGGGGGTTAGACTACATTGACTTGCGCCGGCGCCGGCGGCTGAGGTTGTGGAGCGGGTGGATGGTTTGGCATCGGATTTTGATGGATCCCCAGATCCTGAACCTACTGTGGTTGCTGCTGTTGCGGCGGCTGCTGCTTGATGCTGCTGCACTTGCTGCCTCTGTGGCTGCCTTCTCTTTTCTTTAATCTCAACAATGGCCCTGTGCATTTCGGCCCAATCTATCCTCTGTCCTTCATGAAGATCATATACTAGGTCCCGGAATTGAAAACATCCTTCAATGGTATGTCTCGGTTGCCTGTGGAACATACAATACTTCGTCTGATCAACGACCGGATTCCAGTTGGGCCGTTCCGGAGGAAGCTGTATAGCATTAACTGACATAAGAGCCGAGAAAATATCAGTGAGGGTTTCTGGCAGTGGAGGATATTGTGCCCTCTTGGGAGCCGGGTGCTTGTTATTTGGGTTGTTGTTATAGCCATTGGGTGGAGGGACGTTGTGATATTGTGGGGGTTGTGGTGGTTGTTGTGGTGCGGCAAAGGTGTTTTGTGGGATGGTGAAGGTGGGCGGAGGGTTTTGCGGAGTGATTTGGAAGTTTTGTGGAGCGGGATTTTGTGGAGTGCGGGGGTTTTGAGGGAAGCGGAAAGGTGCGTTTTGGAATGAAAAAGCAACGGCTTGAACCTACTCATTCGTTTGGACCCCTTCTGTAACCGGCCCTTGTGGCTTTTTATGGTACTTGGGCTTTTGGTTTTCGAACAGAGAATGGATAGGGGAGTCCTTGAACTGAGTCTGAATAAAGCGCGCCCAGCTATATAGTTGGTGCATGTTGGCTATGTCGTTCATTGCCAGGATGTTTCGGAAGGTTGGAATAGCATTTGAAATAAGTAGCTTGACCTTCTCTTCCTCCGAAATATGGCCGGGTACTCTAGCGGCCATCTGCCTCCACCTATCTGCATAAGTGGCAAACTCCTCATCTGTTTTCATCTTTTCGGCCACCAGATCTATGAAAGAATATTCCGGGCCGACCCGGTCTTGAAACCGCTGAATAAACTTATCTTTTACTACCTTAAAGCTCTCCGCTTCTTCCAATGGCAGCGAATAAAACCATTCCAGTGCAACACCGTCCAATGATCGGCAGAATAAATACGCCATAAGACGATCATCATATTGGAATTGGGCCGATTCATATAAGAAATCCCTTACGTGAATAAAGGGATTGCCGTTCCCGTCATATTTTCTATAATTGGGGAGCTCGGACTGGGGAGGGAAGATCAACAGGAAGAAGATCAAACAAGTTGGACTCTCGAAAGAAAGTAACGGCCAAGGCTGGACGCGTTGGAATAAATAACGGCTGCACAACAGACCGTTATATTCAACGGATAAGCAAGATGATAAACTTTACAACAAAGGCCTCAAACTTTAGGACTCTTCAATAAGTAACGGCCCAGGGATCATGTGTTATATGAAAGTAACACCCCCAGTGAGGACCGTTATTAATAATGAGGATAAAAATTGATAAGAGCTTGCTAAGCTTCATCCAACAAGGAACCACACTCAACCAAGGAGAGAAGACCCAAGAAACAAGCTTCAAACTGATCAAGGAGACTCAATGAAGAGTGAACAACTTGGAGCATTACATGGATAAACAAGGAGATGACCCAACTTATTGGTCATAAAACGGGTGTCAACAGCATGTATTCGACATGTGTTCCATCATACCCTGCATCTAATTCCTCAAACTGGGCCACGACATCAGGGTCAGGCTCATATCTCTCAAGGGTTTCTCCTTCCTGAGGTGGAAGCTCCATGGACTGGGGTCGGTGATGACCAAGGCTCGGGTGGGGCAATTGGTGGCAATATGCCCTAGGTTGTGACACCTGAAGCAGCAGACTCCCGAGACAGGGGTTGGTTGGGAGGTGCTAGGGACGACTCCCTTTCCCTTGTCATCTCTTCTCTCAACTGGTGGAGTATACTCCAGTCTAGGCACAGCAGCGGGTGCAGGTAAAGGGTTCCTTGGGAAAGGAGCAGTAGGGGCAACGGCCCTACGTGGGGTAGTAGTAGGGACGTAGGAGGTGGAGGGGCCAGCTCTCTCAGTATAGCGGACTATGGGGTTTCGGGGTTCAGGTTGGCGGTAGATGGGAACCCCAGGTGGGACCACCCTTTGAAACCTCTCAACATCTCGTGCAACCTGGTAGGCGTGCTCGAGGGTGTTAACCTCCCGCAAGAATAATTCCCGCTAAATACTCTCGTGTAAGACAGCCCTAAACCGAGAGAGGGTGACAGAGGCATGTTGGCACCTAAAATATGATCATTGGCGACCAAGCCAATAAAGATGAATGACCCGGCACACCGAAGCATGGAAGCCGATGCAGATCAACATATTGAAGACTTCTCAAGCTGTCAGAGCCTCGGGTCACTCCGTATGGATACGAGGACTTCACCTCAGGAGAGCCGAGACAAACTCGTCAACCAACCGGCAGTGCGACCAAGCCTACCCAATGAACCGGCATCGACTTTGTCGTGCTGCATCCACTACACCCGTTGTCCGACCAAGGTCGACGGTCTACCCGGTGGCTACCCACCTCATGAAAGGCTCTCCCGAGGATAAAGGAGTCCCCCCGGCTTCCCGAAACGGAGAACCGAAAGATCTGACGGCGGAAGACCCCGATCACCCGGCACGGGTACGGCTTCCCGCCAAGATGGGCCCGTCAGTGGCCGAATGATCGCCCAGCGTAGGCGGAATTATCCCTGGTGTCAGCCAACCCCCTAAGGAGCTTGAGTATAAGCCAGACCAAGCCAGCAGCACGAATCACAAAGCCGCAGGCCGTGTTAGCGGGAAACCCGCGTAATTAAGCCAAAGCTATCTGGAGTCTCGGGAACGGCCGCACGTCAGCCGAGGGGCTTCACAAAAAAACCTCGTCAAGGTTTCAATGGGCATTGGCAAGATAAATGTTCACAATGACCTCCAGGATCGTCCCCGGATTCATCGGCTAACCTGTAATGCGCGGGAAATGTTAATACGGCGCGCCCTTATACGGCGCGCCCGTTAAACCGGCGCCCTCCAAGACCGGCGCGCTGATTGGCTGAGGCTTCTTCCCGGTGCGCAAATCTCCACGCCGGATTAAGATTCAAACCTGCCCCCTATGTAGGTGGCTGCTCTTCGACAAGAGAAAGGGGAGGACGACAAAAAAGAAAAAAAAGAGAAGAGAGGGGGGACAGAAGGAAAAAGAAGAGAGTCTTTCGACAGAGAGCTTTCTTGGAAAAGGGAGTTCTATCTGAGTGTCCTTCGGCGACCGCCTTCCCCTGTTCCGATTGAAGTCTTCCGGAGCCGGAGAAGAAGGAGGGGGCCGATACTCTGTTTTTGAAAGCAGGTGGGCGCCAGTGCCTGTCTTCCTCTGTCTTCTGTAGATTCTTCTCTCTTGCGGGTTTCCGTCTACCAATTGTAAGCAAGAGAGGGGAGGGATGGCAATGATATGAGCCGATCCCTCCCCTCCTCTGCGATTTCTTCTCTATTACTGTGTATTCCCCTGTGAATGATGAACGGCGACCAAGCAATGATGCCGGCGCCGGATTCTTAACGTATAAATGAGAGGCCATTCCCGTTTCTAGGATGGCAATATGTATATGAACGTCTGGACCGCGAGGTCGAATGAATGCTCAGAACTTCTATCCTCTTCTCTATCTATGTCGATGTGGTTCTGAGTTCTTTCGTGCATGTCCTTTGATTCCGGTTTCCTCGAAGTACCGACCATGCCCCAAAGCACCGAGGGCTACAGAAACGACCCCTCCCCAGGTCCTTCTAATCGACCGTTTTCGGCTTTGATTTATGGACCTCTGTGTCCCCCTTCACGGACAGAGCTGTGCTTATGCGCATGCTTCTTCCCGCTGTGGTATCGAAAGTCTCCCCCCCATTAATTCCTCCCCTTGTGCTATTGACTATTCGCAAGGTGGGAGTTACCATCGGGATGGCCGGATGCATCCCCCTGAAAGCTGCGTCCCACCTGTTTGAGTCTATGCTTCTACGGTCGACCCCTTTCACCCGGGCATTTACTCCTTCTCTGAATCATGGTCATTCGAACCAGTCCGAGATTCTCTCATCCTGTTTTAACTACCCGGGGAGGGGGATATTCCCCCGTGGCTTCACGGAATTGTTGGGCAACTGAGAACTCTACCTCTCGGTGGTAGATGTTTCCCAAGCCCACAGCAGATAGCAACAGGGGGTCCTAGCTCAATGAGCTCAGCCCCGATAATCTAAGACCCAATCGAGGTTAAGGGATGTACGCTCCTCGCAGGCTAGCCCTCGGAGCTCCACTCTCCTAACGGTCGGTCCCTTCAGCGGTTGTGCCATAATCTGTGGGTTGCCCACCCCTCGCAGGCTAGCCCTTGGGGTGATGCTCCCGTCATCAATGGCCTCGTCCTTCTATTCTCACCCACGGAGTATTGGTGCCCCTTGTAGGCTAGTCCTCGGGGTATCCTATCTGATGGGATTTTGCTGGCTGCCACTGTGCAGACCGGCGGTTTAGGGGCTTGTTCCATAGGTGAGCATGACCCCGCTTCTCCCCTGCAACCCTTCAGGTTCAGGGGAGATGCTGTCCAATTTTGGACAGATTAAGATTGAGTAATCTATAATGAAACGCTCGTTCTGGGCCTAATTATCCCGGTGCTCGAGTAGGAACCTCGCACTGGCTTAATCACACCGCCCTTCGGGGTTCTGGACTTCAATTCAATAAGCAATTGGCCCAAAATAACTGAAGAATCCTCACCCAAAACTTAACAAACTCCATAGTTGCAAAATTCATAGAAATGGTGGGTTGAACGGCGCGGCCCTAGCCGGGGCGCCCTAATCCGGCGCGGTACCCCCCCGCGCCGGATTAACATTAGACTCATATCCTTTTTTTTCCTTTGCGACTTTCCGGCGCGCCCTAAACCGGCGCGCCCCAACCCTCTTGCGCGCCGTTTCAAATGCATGAAGATCGCGCCGTATTAGCCACTATGCCTACGCTTTAGCGCGCCGCATAAGTTTTCTTACATAGTCACGCCGGTTTTGAAGCCTCGTGCCGCTCTAATGGTTCATTTACCCCGGGGCAAGTCTCGCCTCTCGGGGGCAATGTCGACAAGCCGTAGCAGGCAGTGAATTGAATAAAGAAGGGTCAAGCAGGCCCGAGTCATGTCATCATCATACTCACCATCATAATCCGTTAGCATTTCGCTTTCGCTAGCATATTTGTGTTGCTCTTCCTCTTCTCGACGAGGGGTATTAAATGCGGCTGATCGCCACCGTTTCACAACACTATCTTCATGTGTAATCTAGGTGTGGATGTCTTGTATGCATGCATGCATAGATCCTCGGGTATATCAAATGGCATCGACAGAGGACCGGGTTACGCCCGGTCGGAAGTCTTCGTCATGCGCGATGGTGGTCTTCGGACCTACATCCTCCGCCACGTACCGAGGGTCCATAATTCCATGAACTATACATCTGCTATACGACAAATATGTGCATCCTGCATGTCTTCCTCATGATCATCATGTAGCTCCTTTTAATCCGGCTTCGACAGCCCGATATCTCGGCAATTAATCAAAGGTGTTCCCTCCTCGTGGGGGATGTAATTAACGCCATAACCTTTATGGTATGGCGGACTGCTGGTCCCGACCGAACCTCACATTCGCCCGATATGGGTCAGAATGAGCGCACAATAAAATTGTCACTCATGTGACTGGCATGCCCGCGTCGTCAATCAGTCAGTTGACTACCAGTTAGCCAAATGGTTGATCGATACGCGAACGAAAAGGCGGAAAGAAAGAAAACGCTGAAACATAGTCTGGCACGCTCGGTGGGACCAGTGTCACCTTTCATCTCTTTGCCGAGATACTCGGGCTTCGAAGCCCTCTCAAAGACTACTAATTATCGCCTTGTTTGATATTTCAGTGCAAACAATGACGACTCACGGTATAACCGGCGTCGGCTTCAGTCCTGCGATCGTCGCCAGACACGCGCAAGGGTACCTGGCGGTGCCCATGGAATTTGGTAGCTTTCCTCCTGCTGTGGGCTTCCCCAACTTCTTGGGGTTGGCCTTTGTCGACATGCTGGAAGTCGAAGCCATGGAACCTGTCGAGGAAACCGTGAACGAAGTGGAGCCTCTGAAGGCTCCCTGCTGCGATGGTTCGCTCAAGAATCCGGCCCCGACCGCTAGCTGCCTGGTGCACCACGTTGTACGTGGGACGCACCCCACTATCATCAACAGACGCTCCGGAGGACGTCAGCGTCGCCAGGATCGCAAGAATACTGCTGTGATCACCGGAACTATCTCTCAGTCTGGGAAGTCAATGCTGGTAGGAGGCATGCGCGTCTTCCTCGATGGACGCACGGCACGGGTGACCCCAGACCGAGTCATCCCCAACATCCCTGTCCACAACACCTATCAAGCCCTCGCTGGAAGGAGGTCAGAAAGAGAAGAAGCCGGCCCCTATGGCCAAGGAAGCTCGGCACTCAAGCCGAAAAAGTTCAAACAGGTGTGGGTTCCCAAGCGGACCCGACCTGCCTACCATCTGACACCCATCCGCCGCCGTCCTATGAACGACGAGGCGGGACCGAGAAGAGAAAGGGGCTTGTCCCCGACGAATGAAGAAGAAGTGGTTGCAGATCCCCCGCGCCGCAGAAGTTTCCGGGCTGCTGCCCGCCAAGCCAACGTCCCAGTCACGGGACGAAGATTCCAACATCCGGCCGACAGAGCTCGGCTGGCCTATATCCCTCCTACTGGAGGTCGACAACTATCCCCCGTACTCTATCAAGAGCGGGGTCAAGAGGAGGTAACCTGTCTGATCAGGAACTACTTTCGAGGGTTGGGCAACCCCTCGCTGGGTCAGCAGCGACTGATGCAGACAGTCGCCACTGACGAAGACTACTTCCCATCAGTGGCGGATGAAGAAGATATGGAAGATAGAATGATGGTGTCGTCGGTCGACGACAATGGATACGATGACGGCTTTGAGATCGAAGCCGATGAAGCCTTCCCCGAGCGGGAAGAAAGAAGAAGAATTTCTGTGTTCGAGAGGCTGACCTTTCCGCAACAAGCGAGGCGGAGGGTCCATCGACAAAGAAGAAGGATTCAGGTTTTCACTTGCAACATGGCTGGCGTGTCCAGACGATATGGGGAGCTCCCTGAAGACCCCCAAGAACTGGCTCAATTGGCCGTACGGCCGGGGCCAACTACCCGCAGGACATAAGCAGCAAGAGGGCTTCTGACAATGATGAAAGAGAAACAGCCCCAGGTCTACCTCCATTGGGATGATAAAGCCCCCGTCTTGACCGCTAATGTGGTGACGACGGAAGAAGAAGACGACGTACTCCTCGACATCCTGTCTGAGGGTACGTCCGGGGAGACAACAGAAGGTGTCCCCACCACTATAGATCCATCAGTCTTGATGCTGCTGCAAAAATATCAACGGGAAATAGATTCCCTGAAGAAACAGCTGATGGAGAAAACTGAACACTCATCGGCCTCTAAACCACCCGAAGTCCAGGGTGAATCATCCCGGGGAGCGGCTCGTCGAGACGACCCTCCACCGCTCTATACACTACCACAGCCGTCAGAACCAACTGTGACGACAGCACAACAGCGACCGCCACAGCCTCAGCCGCTGCTACCTCCGGTGCTTCCTCAGGTGCACCCAACACCCCCGCTGTTGCATCCTCCACAGGCGACCACCCTGGTCACCCCATACCTGCAGCCAGCGCACTTCTATCCAGAATCGGTTGACCCCACGGTCGTGAACCGGATGATGGTGGAAAGGATGATCGAGCTGAAGCTCGCAGAGAAAAGCGAAGGCGACTACGTCGCATTCGATGCCTATCGGGTGCCCTACCCGCAACACCATGCGGCTAAGCGACTTCCTCCGGGAGTCAACAAGCCGCTCAAATTTGACAAATTCAACGGGAAAGGTTCCCCTAAAGAACATATTGCATATTATATGACCGTTATGGGTGATCTGGCCACCGACGAGTCATACCTGCTGAAATTCTTCGGGTCCTCGCTGACGGGGCTCGCTTTCGAATGGTATTCCAGTCTCTCGGCCGGGTCAATTAATGACTGGTCAGATATGCAGAGGAAGTTCAGAGAAAGATTCCATGTCACAGAGAGGGAGGTCACAGTGGCCGAGCTCTATTCAACAAAACAAAGGGCAGATGAGACAGCCCTTGACTACATCAAGAGGTGGAGGAACCTCGGAATGAGATGTAAGCGGCCCCCGCACCAGGAGGACGCTGTGCAAATATGTAAGCAAAATCTCAGGAGGGCGGTCCTGGAAAAGATGATTGGTATGGAAATACGGTCGTTCGACCGGCTGAATAATGTCGTGGCTGAGGTGGAAGCTTTTCTAGCCAAGCCTGTCCCGACGTCAACTGCCAGCATAGCCCAGAAAGGCAAGGTGGCGGAACGGCGCCCCGTACCTAAAGAAGCGAATGCGCTTGATATCAAGGCGTTCGAACAATAGAAGGAGAAAGGCAAGAAAGCGGCTCCCCCGCAACCTGCAAAAGCTCCAAATGACAAAGAAGGTCCTTCGTTGAGGGACAAAATGAAGAAGGCTTATTCCTTTCCTAAGGATAAGACCCGGATCCTGTTTGACTGGGTAACAGAATACAGTATGGTCACTCTGCCTGAGCCGAGAAGACCATAAGACCTCAAAAGAAGAGACAGTCCAAGATTCTGCCCCTACCACCAGATGTTGGGACATTCAATCGAAGGCTGTTATGTGTTCAAAGACATCATTGAAGGAATGGTGAAGAAGAATGAAATAGAGCTGGGAGAGTACAAAGTAGACCCTCCTCAGCCACATGAAGCTCCTCCCAGAAGAGCAGCAGTCAACATGGTCTCCCTCTACCAGGCATTACCTGAGGAGATCTCTGAAGCAAGCACACGGAGCACCTATGAAATCCATTTCCTGGAGCCCGTGAAGGAGCAGCAGGGGTGGCAGCAAATCCCTGTGAAGCACAAGAAGAAGAGGGCACCCCGCCCAAAAGAGGGGGCACATATCCGTGGCATTACACCCCGGCCTGCTCCGCCAGTGGTAGCACCCGTATGGGTCACTCCACCTACAGCTGTCAGAATACATACACCTAACAGGAGGAGACAAACTCCGCTGCCAGTAATCAAGGAAACCAATCCTGGGGTCCTTCGACTGCAACACTTAATTGAAGGGCTAGATGAATATGTACAGCCCGAACTAAAACCTCTACTGGTACGGGACCACGTCCCATGGCAGGAGCTGGAGCAACTCTCACTTAGGCAAGGGGAGGAAGCTGAAGCAGCACCACCTCAGGAGTGCAACCTGTTCTGGGGGCAAGCACATGTAGAAACCAAAAAGAAGAAAAAGCAAAAGAAGAAGAAAAGAAAGGCCGCTGGGGCCCATAAAACACAGGTCGTCTCCTGCAATACCCTGTCAGCACTCTTCAACCTGCCCGGAGAAGAGGAAGAAGAAGAAATTTGCTTCACACCCCATGCCGGGGGAGGCAAGGCCGAGGCCGCAACTGCTGCACATGCCACTCGGTCAGGCCGGAAATGGGGGCGCCAGCCGCCACTGTTGACAGCTAAAATATGAACAAAGATAAAGATGGGACCAGACCAGCAACGAAGATTGGAAGATGCCTACAAAGTCAGGATTGAGGGAGGATCCTCACCACCAACTAATTGCCCGGCTAGGACCATCTCGGGCCTGGCTGATGTCTGGTGTTATCGTCATCATTCAGATGGCAATACTGATAAAACCCCAGTTTGTTCACTGATGGAATCTCGAGATGATCTCAACAAAGCTGTGTCACTACTAAAGGGGCCTCTTTCGGTTCTGATAAAAGTCAATACAAAATAACTAAGAGAAGCCAAGGCAATTATGCGGCCTAAAAGCACTAAATGGGCCGGCCGATTGGGCTTCTGACCATGGCGCCGGGAACCTCAACGAAGGGCCGCTGGACGCGCCGCGAGCTGTGGCTAAGAAGCTGGCCACGCCGAATACCCTCCACCGAAAGGACAGAAGAAGGAGATCTATATAAACAAACCCCCTTTGAAAAGAAGGGAGGTGGGCTGGCGATCGATCAAAAAAAAAGAGAGAAGAAACCCTACAGAGAGAGAGAGCCTCCTCCACTGAGAGAAAAGAGAAGAAACTAGCAGAAGCAGAAGGGAAGTCTTCAGGTGGGCATCCGGGGAGGGAGAGGAGTCAATGCTCCGCCCTCCCCCATGCTTTCTTTTCTTCTTTTTCTTCATGTAATCTCTTTAGAGTTTCATCTCGATTGATAGAGTGTATCCGGACAATCCCGGCCTCGATTTGTATCTCTCTGCTCCTCATTTCCCCCTTCTGATCAATGTAAGTTTGGGAGAATGCATCGAAATGGAATGTTGCAGTGGCCTATTTGGGTACAGATGGATTGAAATCACTGTTATCTGCCTCCGATATTTCTTTTGCATCCGCTTGTCTATTGCTTAGATGCTTCTGGTTTCCGGCTCGTGCTTCATATCTCGGAGTCGGTTCTCCTGCGAAGAACGAAGGCGGAACCCCAACCCTCGTTCAATGGGCTATTGGGCTCCGTCCCTCTCCTTCCTTCCATGAGCCGATGAACCCTTCCGAGTACCGTGGATTTCTGTCGAGTTCACAACTAGTTCAGGGTCAGAGACAGCAATCTCTTGACCGGCTGAGCAGCAGGTGATCAGAAAAACCCCCGTACATCCCAATAGGGTTCAACAATGGATGATCTGCCCTTCGACAGATACTAGCTTCTCCTAAACCTTTGGCCTTCCTATTCATAAAACCATGAAACCCTTGCGATCGATTCCCTATCTGAAACCCTGCCTGAAATCCTCTTGAAAAACCAGAGAATCAAGAACAGGGGGCCGGAATCTCCCGGCGCCCAGAACAGTGCCACACGAATAGACCTTCCCGGCGCGAAACTTCCCACGCCGAGAGCTCCGTTGACACCTTCCCGCCACCGGCCGAGAAGATGCACAGACAGCCCTTGTAGCCTGCCCAATGAAACCTCTAGTTCCGTCGAAGGATGCTACAGATCCCATATACACCTGAGGGATAAAGACTAATGCCGGATAACCCCTCACATAACCTTACGAGGCAATGGAGCTCTGCCACTGCATAAGCTTCGTTGACCTCTAAAGGGACATCAAAACGGTGTTGCAGGCACGTACACGGTCAGGGGTCCAATACCCCTCTATTTGGCTTTTGCCCCGGCACTCCGTGGGCGATCGTCTATCATCCCCTTTGGCAAATGCTAATCGCAGGGGGAAGTGCTGCCAAAATTCTCCCAGGAGGATGGAAGACAAGATTGAGGCCGTCCCTGGGACTTTGCATGACAATGGTGAAAGGAGTTCCCTGTGTCGGATGATTCCTCTGCCAATCTCTCCAGGCACCTGGCCTTCTTCAAGACACAAATCAAAGTCATTGAAACCTAATGTTTGGTCTCCTTCCAGAGCCTGTCTGCCTTGATCTTCATCTCTGAAACCTAAAAAAACCCCAAAAATAGAGTACCGTAAAGCCCTGAATCTGTCTCGGCCCCGTAAATAGTGAAATGGGTGAACGGCTCCCGGCGTGACTCTTCCCGCGCCGAGAAGCCTCCCCACGGCGTTGGGAACCGCTCCCTGGCATCTTCACCTCCGCGCCGAGACCCAACCTCAGCGCGCCGGGAGGCCCTGGCCGAGAGCCTCCATGGCCTTCTCAACCCTCCGCGCCGAGACCCCCCTTGCAGCCTCGTCACGCCGGGAGGCCCAGGCCGAGAGCCTCCATTGCCTGCTCAAGCACTCCGCGCCGATCCCCGCGACCTGACCGCGCAGGTCGATCCGCGTGCGAGGGCGCAACATTGAGCGTTCACTTACATTCCGTCGTCCCGCATCGGATTTATGAGTAACCCCTTTAGCTCGGGAGGGCTATGCCACTGCATGAGTTCCGCCGGCTTCCCTAAGGGAAAATCAAACATTGCCCCATGGCATTTATATATGGGTAGGGAGGTTCAGCCTCTCTCTTTCTCTCGGCTTTCATCCCGACACTCCGTGGGTGATAGCCTATTTCCCCCTGGGCATAATCCAGATAAAGGGGAAATGCTGTCGAAATGTTGATCGATGCCGTGAACCTCCATCACGGTCATGGCTCAGCCTGTCCGTGATTGATATCCTCCATTTCCCCCTTTTCCCCCAAGTCTAGTTGTTTCGAACCGCCGATTCAACGCTACAGTCTCTTTTTGTGGTTGATGTTATTCTCTTACCCGCCTTCCCGGCCCTGGTATGAAGTTTAAAGTTATGCACATGAATATCTGTTTGCCTTATGAGGCCTCCTATTTTTGGCGTTTAATCAAGGGTTGTCCTTCCCTGGAAGGGCGTAATTAACGTCATAGCGTTTATGGTATGACGGACTCCAGGTCCCGACTCGGACTTCACAATCGACTGACCATGTCAGATCGAGCGCACAATGAAATCGTCACACATGTGACTGGCACGCCAATAAATCCATAAATATAAATAAATAAACAAATAATAAAATAAAAAAAATCCGCGTCCACAGCCACCCAATCACAACATTGTGTTTAGAGGGGAGCAACCCTACAAGACACCTCCGCCGGAAGTTAAGGGAGTTCAAATCCCTCCTCCATCAGGTCTATACAGCAAGACTGGGGGCAAGACAGTCCCTTCATTCCTTGAGTTCATGAAGATGTCAAAGGGGAAGCAGCCTTGTCAGGAGGCTAACCCTACGCCCGGGATCATTCACCCGCAGCCGGTGCAATCTACTGAGGATGCAAATGCAGATGGGGCTTGCCCTACAGTAGCTAATAAAGAAGACCCGACAGCCGATGCCAGTCAAGAGGGTGCCGAGTCCGAGGAAGGCGAAGCAGGTCCGTCAGGGCCCGCGAATCAAAGCCTTTCCAAGCCCAGATGGGCTGAAGAGATGAAGCTCTCCAATGTCCGGGCTGGAAGCCGAATAATGAAGTTGCTCAAGAAGCTCCCGGCTCGATTTACGATCTGGGAAATTCTCTCTTTGAGTGAAGAGACTCGACAGGCGATCATCACTGCTCTACAGACGCCTGCTCATTTTGAAGCCTGTATAGCTGAGGCTATACCAGAAGCCAGTGTGACCTTCTCTCCAGAAGACATGCTACTACCTACTGCCAATCACAACAGGCCGCTATATATTAAAGGGCACCTGAACGGAAGAGAACTGAACCGGATTCTGATCGATCCTGGTGCAGCAGTCAACATCCTCCCATATAGAATATACGAGAGGTACCACTTTAATGTGCATCTCGAGAAAGTCGGGGATATGCGTATCGCTGACTTCAACCAAAAGTGTGAAGTATCTATGGGAGTGGCAGAGTTCACACTGACCCTGGCAGATTGCACTACAACGGTGCAGTTTCACGTCATTGACTCTCGCACCTCCTACAAAGCGCTGCTCGGCCGCCCATGGCTGCATGAAAATATGGTGGTGCCCTCCACGCTCCACCAATGCATCAAATACAGCCTCCAGGGGAAGGAGGAGAGGATATTTGCTGATATCCACCCATTCGAGGTGTTTGAATGTCACTTGGCGGACGCCAACCTATATACGGGGTCTCCCCGGAAGGTTTCTGAAGATGGAGCCCCCGTAGGGGCATCGAAGAACAAATCGGATGACGGTTGGTATCCACCACCGCCGCGCGGATATGTCAAGCCGAAGGTGGTTTCCCATATCACGGCTTCTGGAAATGTCGGCAGGGTGACACCCCCAGCATTATACCCCGAAGCTAAGGAAGTGCATGTTGATCGACAGCACGACCGCATCGGAGTCCCGGCCGGCCTCACCAAGCCAGTCTCCGGCCTCAATGATCCCACTGTCGAACCTTTCAAAGCCTGGGAGGTGACACAAGAAGATGGGCCCAGTAGCTTGTTCTATACAGCTGAGGAGCATCCCGCTCAGGAGGACACAGACTGCAGCCTCCCTGAGGATCTAGCCAACCCGCGGGTTCCTGTTCAGGGCCTGGCGTTTACCACTGATCGGACGGCCAGGATGTTTCAAAAGCAACACATCCCTCCCGATCAACCTCAAAAATGCAAGGAAGCTTTCCAGAAGATGTGGTATCCTGCAAATCTGGATAAAGAAATGAGACGTGTCTCTCAACATCCAGGTCTGGGCTTCACCCTGGAAGACTACTATTACAGTGGGCGGTACGAGGTGGATACCATCTCCACCTTCTATCCAACTGAAGATAGCCCTCTGGGGGCAACCTTTGATGAATATCCGGCGGAAGCAGAACATGCTGAATTGGCTCTATCCGGGAATCAACAAATGGAGACCTTGATCTCATGCCGATGCTGGGAGCAGGTCCGTCCTGAAGAAGCGGCCTTTCAAGCCGAATTTGATACGGCTAGCAGCAGCGAAGCTGAAGATACTCAAGAAGCAGAAGTCTCTCCCTCCGCAGGGGTCATACTAATGACGACTTCAACACCCTTTCTACCAATCAGGCAGGCCTTGGTTTACTCCAATCAAGGGGAGCCGGCTACCAGAAAAGGAAAAGCCACTTTTGCGGAAGATACAACTGTCCCAGAAGGCGAGACTCCTTCAACTTCTGCTGCAAATCCAATATGCTGTCTGAGTCCGGCGGCAAACAACTACTGGCCTGTCATGGCTGCAACCTCATCTACGAGCACTGAAGCTGTTCTCTCACCCTCGGGAGCTGCAACGGCAACGGATATGTCAATAGATCCATCCACACAGCCGCTAGCACAAGAGATCAAGAGACCGCAGGAAGCTCTGGCAGTGTCTAACGAGGAAGTCGAAGTACTCGACCCTCAAGATGGTATTCCAGACTTCGTTGACCTCCAGCCGGCACCTCCGGAGATAGAAGATGGAGGCCAAGCCACAGTCGATGAACTAATAGAAGTCAATTTGGGAAATGAGGAGGACCCTAGGCCCACCTTCCTCAGTACCCAACTATCCCCAGAAGAACGGGAGCTGTACATCCAGCTGCTGCTAGAATACCGGGATTGCTTCGCCTGGACTTATAAAGAGATGCCAGGTCTAAACCCTGCTGTCTCACAACACGAGCTAACAATCAGCCCCGAAGCCGAGCCGGTGAAGCAGCCACCGCGGCGTATGAGGCCGGAGCTCATCACCCGAATCTGCGCTGAAGTTGACAAGCTCATTGATGTGGGATTTGTTGAAGAAAATCAGTACACCACATGGCTGGCGAATATCGTCCTTGTGAAAAAGAAGAATGGACAGATCCGGATTTGTGTTGACTTCCGAGATCTAAATAAAGCCTGCCCTAAAGATGATTTCCCGGTACCAATAACCGAGGTCATGATTGATGCTACAACCGGTCATGAAGCCCTGTCGTTCATGGATGGGTCTTCCGGCTACAATCAGATTTGGATTGCGGAGCATGACCGGGTCCATACTGCTTTCCGAACTCCTAAAGGCATTTATCATTACAAGAGAATGCCATTCGGACTGAAGAATGCTGGCGCAACTTATCAGCGCGCAATGACCAAAATTTTTGATGAGTTGCTCTACCACAAGGTCGAGTGCTACATAGATGACCTGGTGGTCAAAACCAGAAGAAAAGAAGATCACCTGCAAGACCTCCGGATTGTTTTTCAGAGGCTGAGGCAGCATGAACTAAAATGAATCCTATGAAATGTGCGTTCGGAGTGTCGAGCGGAAAATTCTTGGGCTTCATCGTCCGATATCGGGGAATCGAAATAGACCCCGCAAAGATCAAGGCGATTCAGGAGTTACCTCCACCTAGGAACATCTCCGAGCTGAGGTCACTACAGGGCCGCCTGGCTTATATCCGGCGGTTCATTTCCAATTTGTCAGGGCGATGCCAGCCTTTTCACAAGCTGATGATGAAAGTTGTTCCCTTTTATTGGGATGAAGATTGCCAGACAGCCTTCGACAAGTTAAAAGACTATCTGAAGGCTCCTCCAGTATTGGGCGCACCGGTGAAAGGACGGCCGTTGATACTGTATATAGCAGCTACACACAATTCTCTGGGGGCAATGCTAGTCCAGAATAATGAAGAAGGGAAAGAACAAGCCCTCTATTACCTCAGTCGGAGACTGGTCAGAACTGAAGAGAAATATACTTATATTGAGAAGATCTGCCTGGCACTGGTCTTCGCAGTCAAAAAGCTCCGGCATTATATGTTGTCGCATGAAATCAGCTTGGTGTCCAAGGAGGATCCCCTGAAATATATTATGTCCCAGCCGGCACTCAAAGGTCGCCTGGGCAAGTGGGCGGTAATCCTTATGGAGTTTGATGTCTCCTACGTACCGCGCAAGGCCATCAAAGGTCAAGCTATTGCAGACTTCTTCGCTGAGCACCCAGTGCCCGAGGAAAGCCCGTGGGAACCGAAACTTCCCGAAGATGAAACCCTAGAAGCCGCCCAAGTACAGCCTTCCTCATGGCAGCTATACTTTGATGGCGCTTCCAGAATTGACACCTCTGCTACCGGGTCATCCAGGGTCAGAGCAGGGGCAGGTATAGTCCTGAAATCTCCGGAAGGAGAAGTGGTGCACACTTCCTGCTCCATAAACAAACAATGCACAAACAATGAGGCAGAATATGAAGCCCTGATAATCGGGTTGCAGATTGCTCTGTCCATGGGAATTCAGATGCTGGAAGCATTCGGAGACTCCATGCTAGTTATAAAACAGCTGGAGGGAGAGTTCGAGGTGCGAAAGCAAGAGCTCCTCCCCTATCACCAGTTGGCAACTCGCCTGATGTCAAGATTTTACTTCATCAGCGCCAAGCACATCAATCGAGGCCGGAATGCTCAGGCAGACGCCCTCGCTAAGCTGGCCGGTTCATTGGCGGTCCCGCCAGACACAAGCCTGAATATAACAGTGATCAACCGCCGATAGGTCCCCAGCGTAACAGAGGTTCTGGCCGACGAACAAGAGATGGAAGTAGCAGTCATCGAAGGGGTTCAGCAGCCCGACTGGCGAGAGCATCTCCTACGCTGGTTTCAACACCAGCAACTTCCAAAAGAAAAGGAACAAAGAATGAAGCTCCTGAGGATCAAGGATTCTTACGAGATGAGAAGCGGGACCTTATTCCGGATTATGGCAGATGCCCGAAGGAAGGTCCTACTCCGTTGCTTGTCTTTAGCGGAAGCAGGACAGGTGATGCAAGAAGTTCGTGCAGGATCAGCTGGAGCACACCAGGCTGGCCCGAAAATGAAAATTGAGATAAAGAAGCTGGGTTATTATTGGCCCACTATGTTTAATGATTGTTGCAAATTTGCCAAGGCTTGTCAAAAATGTCAAGAACACGCTAATGTGGTGAGGAGACCTCCAGTGCCACTGCATCCCACTCTACCAAGTTGGCCGTTTGCTCAGTGGGACACGGACGTGGTAGGGCCACTACTAGCATCTTCATCAGGATGCAGATACATCTTAGCAGCTACAGACTATTTCTCCAGATGGGCGGAGGCAGTAGCACTAAGAGATGTGACCGGAGAACTAGTTGCAAGATTCTTCCGGCAGAATGTAATATTTCGGTTCGGGATCCCCAGCCGAATCATCTCTGATAATGGCAGCCATTTCAGAAATCAGAATGTTTACCGGCTAGCCGACAAATACAAAATTGACTGGAGGACATCGTCCCCCTACAACCCTCAAGCCAATGGACTCGCAGAAGCCTTTAACAAGACACTGTGCACGTTACTGGCAAAGACTGTCAAGTCTAACAAAAATGATTGGGAAGAAAGGATGTACGAAGCACTTTGGGCTTATCGTACTGTCTACAAGACCCCAACCGGCTGTTCACCCTTCTCCCTTGTCTATGGGTCGAAAGCTGTAGTGCCGATTGAACTTGAAGTTTCTTCATTGCGAGTTGCCATCCAGCACGGATTAGTCAGTGGTGAGCAGACCAATGTAGAAAGAAGATTGGAAGAGCTCGCTGAGCTCGAAGGAAAACGCCTCCAGGTGCAACAAAACATCCAACTCTACCAAGCTCGCATGACCCGTGCTTTTAACAAGTTAGTCAAGGGTCGAGAGTTCAAGAAAGGAGACCTGGTGATGGTCAAAAGAAGAGAAGTGATGGCCTCTAATCCCAAAGGGAAGCTGGTCGAAAACTGGGTCGGACCGTATGTCGTCCGCCGAGTATATGGAGGAGGTGCCTACGTCCTTGTAGACCACAAAGGAGTCATCCAGTTCTCTCCCCTCAACAGAAAACATATTAAGCTGTATCATGCGGCGCAGTCGACACACCCCGAGTGATCGGTCGGAACACCTTCTCCTTGGTTAGCGGCATCCCACCCTAATCAAGCTACCCTTTCCTTGGCTAGTGGCACTCCGCCCTAACCGAGCTACCCTTTCCTTGGCTAGTGGCACTCCGCCCTAACCGAGCTACCTTCTCCTTGGTTAGCGGCACTCCGCCTTAACCGAGCTACCTTCTCTTTGGTTAGTGGCACTCCGCCCTAACCGAGCTACCTTCTCCTTGGTTAGCGGCACTCCGCCTTAACCGAGCTACCCTTTCCTTGGCTAGTGGCACTCCGCCCTAACCGAGCTACCTTCTCCTTGGTTAGCGGCACTCCGCCTTAACCGAGCTACCCTTTCCTTGACTAGTGGCACTCCGCCCTAACCGAGCTACCCTTCTCCTTGGTTAGCGGCATCCCACCCTAATCAAGCTACCCTTTCCTTGGCTAGTGGCACTCCGCCCTAACCGAGCTACCCTTCTCCTTGGTTAGCGGCATCCCACCCTAATCAAGCTACCCTTTCCTTGGCTAGTGGCACTCCGCCCTAACCGAGCTACCCTTTCCTTGGCTAGTGGCACTCCGCCCTAACCGAGCTACCTTCTCCTTGGTTAGCGGCACTCCGCCTTAACCGAGCTACCTTCTCTTTGGTTAGTGGCACTCCGCCCTAACCGAGCTACCTTCTCCTTGGTTAGCGGCACTCCGCCTTAACCGAGCTACCCTTTCCTTGGCTAGTGGCACTCCGCCCTAACCGAGCTACCTTCTCCTTGGTTAGCGGCACTCCGCCTTAACCGAGCTACCCTTTCCTTGGCTAGTGGCACTCCGCCCTAACCGAGCTACCCTTCTCCTTGGTTAGCGGCATCCCACCCTAATCAGGCTACCCTTTCCTTGGTTTAGTGGCATTCCGCCCTAATCGAGTTACTTTTCATTGGTTAGCGGCATTCCGCCCTAATCAAGCTACTTTTCCTTGGTTAGCGGCATCCCGCCCTAATCGAGCTACTTCTCCTTGATCAGGCGGCTTTCCACCCTAATCAAGCTACCTCTCCTTGGTTAGCGGCATTTTGCCCTGATCAAGCTACCCTCTCTCGGCTCGTATTCCGAATAAAAAAAAGAAAGAAAAGAAAATGGGGTTAAAAATAAAGATACCCCGCCAGACTTGCTCCCATATCGGGACAAGTGCAAAAATGACCATAACCCAGCTGTGGCGAAAACCCGAAAGGGCGTCGCAGGCAAAATGGGGTACCCTGCCACGTGAAAACCCGAAAGGGCGCGTGGGCAAAAGCAAGAGGGGGCTGGCTTCGGCGAAAACCCGAAAGGGCGCTTAGGTCAGTAAAGTGGTAATTTCTCAAATGCCTCTCCTATTCTCCACCCAATAAAACTCCGAAAGGGACAATCATCAAAGTCCCGCCGGAAATCCTTCAACACATCATTTTTGACCCTCGTCATCATCGGCGAGATCGGTTGATCTCTACCCGCAACTTGGACCCTACGTCCCTGTTGACAACCCCATCCTTGTTTCGGCAGTGATATATGCCGACGAATAAATCCTTTTCGACCCCCGTCATCCTCGATGAGATCGGTCGATCTCTACCCTCAACTTGGACCTTACGTCCCTGTTGACAACCCCATCCTTGTTTCGACAGTAGCATACGCCGACGAATAAACCCTTTTCGACTCTCGCCATCATCGGCGAGAACGGTCGATCTCTACTCTTGAACTTGGATCCTACATCCTTGTTAATAAGCCACGTCCTTGCTTCGACATTTAACCAGTGGCGACGAGATAAACCTAAGACCAACTCTTGTCCTCATCGACAAGGACGGTCAGCGTTCTCACGGTCCAGTTCTTCTGAACCTCGGATTCAAAAAACAAAAAAAAAGAAAAAAAAAGAAAAAAAAGGGGGTTAAAAATAGAGATATCCCGCCAGACTTGCTCCTATATCAGGTCAAGTGCAAAAATGGCTATAACCCAGCTGTGGCGAAAACCCGAAAGGGCGTCGCAGGCAAAATCGGGTACCCCGCCGCGTGAAAACTCGAAAGGGCGCGTGGGTAAAAGCAAGAGGGGGCTGGCTTCGGCGAAAACCCGAAAGGGCGCTTAGGTCAGTAATGTGAATAAAAATGAATGTTGAATAGTGATGAACCATCCGTCGACCAAAGGCCATTTCCGAGGTCGGGGCGAGGGTCTTCATCCGATATCCCACTTACACACGTCTAGTGTCTACACCTTTTCGACCCTTGTCACCATCGGCAAGATCGGTCGCTACCCCTTTCGGTTTTTGTCACCATCGGCAAGACCGTCTACCCCTTTCGACCCTTGTCACCATCGGCAAGATCGGTCGCTACCTATCCGGTTCGTGTCACCATCGGCAAGACCGTCTACCCCTTTCGACCCTTGTCACCATCGGCAAGATCGGTCGCTACCTATCCGGTTTTTGTCACCATCGGCAAGACCGTCTACCCCTTTCGACCCTTGTCACCATCGGCAAGATCGGTCGCTACCTATCCGATTTTTGTCACCATCGGCAAGACCGTCTATCCCTTTCGACCCTTGTCACCATCGGCAAGATCGGTCGCTACCTATCCAGTTTTTGTCACCATCGGCAAGACCGTCTACCCCCTTCGACCCTTGTCACCATCGACAAGATCGGTCGCTACCTATCCGGTTCTTGTCACCATCGGCAAGACCATCTACCCCTTTAGACCCTTGTCACCATCGGCAATATCGGTCGCTACCTATCCGGTTTTTGTCACCATCGGCAAGACCGTCTACCTCTTTCGACCCTTGTCACCATCGGCAAGATCGGTCGCTACCTATCCGGTCCTTGTCACCATCGGCAAGACCGTCTACCCCTTTCGACCCTTGTCACCATCGGCAAGATCGGTCGCTACCTATCCGGTTCTTGTCACCATCGGCAAGACCGTCTACCCCTTTCGACCCTTGTTACCATCGGCAAGATCGGTCGCTACCTATCCGATTTTTGTCACCATCGGCAAGACTGTCTACCCCTTTCGACCCTTGTCACCATCGGCAAGACCGGTCGCTACCCGTTCTCGGTTCTGGCCGTTCTCGGCAGGACCGTGTATCCATCAGTTTCACTATGCCCTCCTGAGTCCCCCGAACTCTCGGCCGGCATAGGCCGTTTCTAGTCTCGAGAAAAGTCACGGCGCGGTGGAGTGAACACCTCACCCCTTCCCTGAAGGCGTGAGCGCTCTCCTGCCCTAGTGACTCATACACTCGGACTAGAATCAACGGGCGAATGAGAGAAAAAAAACAATGACAAGATGGAGTCTTCATTCAAAATCAGGACGGAGATTTTTCATTACCATGAAGTAAAAAGCACATGATTACATGGGCCATGCCCTGGAATACATAAGGTGCTTTAAAAGGGAGCACATAAAGAAAAGAGACTACGGCAAAGGGCGTCGGAAGATGTCCTCCAGCACAGGAATACCCAGGGAGGGATGACGGATCAGTTCTTGCAATCTGAACTCGGTGGCCTCCAGCTCGGATAGCTTCATCTCCAGGGAAGCAGCTTGTCCTTCAGCCATCTCAGCATCCCCAACCTTTTGGACCCCCAGGCGATCTACTTCTTCAAGTTCAGCCTCTATCCTGGAAAGTTCGGCCCGCAATGCCGTCATCCGAGCCGTCAGGGAGCTCCGGCGTTGTAAAGAGGCGTTGGCTTCGTCCCTCGCCCTCGCCGCGGTCTCTTGCAGAGAAATTAGGGCCGTCTTGTTTTCAGCCCGCTCCAATGATATGGCCGCCAGCTGGTCAGCTGCCTCCCGGCCCAAGAACTCCCTCCGGTTCACATACTTCAGGAGCAGGATCACCCGCAGAGTCCAGTCGTCCATGGGACAACCGAGGGCCAGCAGCGAGCGGGACAGATGCTCTATCAAGCCCCTCAGCTGAATATAAGTTAAATCCCTACTGGCCGTTACGGTCTGCTGGAGGGTCCCCAGGAACTGCCACACGACATCACTCGAGGACTGAAGACCAAGTGGCGACGTCTCGGGCAGTTCGAACTCTACTCTGCCATCCACGGCAGCCCATATATCATCAGCCGTCCCGGAGGATGACGACGGCATAAGCTGCAACCCACTACCACTGGGAACAACCGCACCGGCAGATGCGGTGGCTAGAACCTCAACAACAACAATCTCTTTGCCGGTCCCCTGGGGTGGGAGTCCAACAAGAACCTCGAGCACCGAGGACGTCCGTCCCTCAATAATCTCCCCGGCTTCTATCTCAGCAGAGCCACCCTTCTCCAGAACTGACTGCTGTGCAGCCTCCCTTGGCGGAGAATCTCCGGCTACTGCCGAACTATCAACTTCCACGAGCGCTCCGGGACCAACTGGAACCATCGCTGCTGCATGATCCTTTGGGTACCGCAATGCGATGGGCCGCAGGACGGACGGGAAAGTCGCCTGGCCTGTTCCCAGGGCCGGGAGTGGTATCTGCACCGTCATAGTTGGCAGCGCCACCTCAGTCTGCATCGGAGATATATATACAGTTAAAACCTAGCTAGAAGAAGGAGAAAAGAAGCATGGTAAGCATCGGTCCTGGATAGGTCCTTACCTCGGCCGGGACTAAGCTCAAATCTTTAAGAGCAGCTCCCCCAGCGCCAGCCTCCTCACTCGTAAGCGATAATGACGGCACAGGATCGCCCCATGATAACCGGGCCGGGCTGAAAGTCGGATAGTCACTCTCATAGGCCGAGGATACCCCAACATCGTCGGTCTCAAAATCAAGTGGTGATGGCTCCTCGTCACTGGAGCCGCCACCATAATCTACATGCTCAGAGGAGGAAGACCCCTCTGCTCTCTCAGGACGCTCCGCCGTCGAAGTAGGAGCCTCGCCAGTAGGAGCATCACCCTCGGCGGAAGCTTTTTCGGTGCTCTCCACACCAAGGGCAGCAATAGATGATACCTCGGGGGCGCGCTCTCCCTGCCCCGAGGGGACCACCTCCTCAGCACTCTCCGAGCCCGGAAACAATGGTGGTTGTATATCGACTACAATTCACAGCAAAAAGGGGTCAAGACGGCTGAAGATACGAAGATTTGCGCTGCTATCGCAACTAAACTATAGATTACCTTCCATCTCCCGCCGGGGCGTTGGAGAGGGTAGATCCCTTTCTATGGGAGCAGCGGGGACTTCCTCTGCCCCGTCCCTAGCCGCTACATCTGTCGTCGCCTCCTGTCCGACGACCGCGGCAACTGTATCGGCAACTGTCAGCATGGGCCACCCCAAGCGGTCGAAACAAGCTAATGCACTCTGAAGAAAAGAAGAGCCTACCTTCGGCCTCTAGCCCTTGTGCGTGAGAAGTCTCAAACTCTTCAAAAGATACAACAGGAGGAAGGATGGTTGCCGATTCCTTCTCTGCGGCTTTCTTCCGGCGCGCCCGTGTCACTCGGGTCACCGCCGCTTTCGCCTTCCCGACGGCCTCCCGTAGTTGGGACCTAGTCCTCTTCCTCGAATCTCCAGGAGGTAGTGGCATCGTGGTCGGGGCCGGCTCAGGAACTTCAAAATGTGCCGGCTTTTTGGCTTTTATGATCAGCTCCCTGAAGTGCCGGGTCTCCTCCGAAGTCGGTCGGACTGTATACGCACAAGGGTGAGAATGACACAACCGCAATGAAAGGAAAAAGCTGGCCGGAGGGCCTGAAGGAAAAGATAGAACTTACTTGCCGGTCCCGTGTAAAAGGGGAAGAGAGGCCAATAAAATAGCGATGGCGTCTTGTCCCTCGAAGCCGCCTCGCGAATAAGCCAGCATAGATCCCCGATCTTTTCGCTCGGCTCAGCTAGCAACGCCAGGTCCTCGTGTCCACGGGAGGACAACAGATAATACAGGCTCAGATGGTCCAGCCCCCACCTGTCTGCATATTTGAAGGAGATCTGAAGAGGATGGTCCAGTATGACTTCGCTGGGGCTACCCACCGAGAGGCCGTGAGACCGAAGGAGTGCGAACAGCCAGGGGGTGTTGGCATATAAGTCAGCCCGCCTGTCCTCTTTGCGAATGAAAGCCCGGTAGGGATACAACCTATCCACCTCGGGACGCCAGTCGGCCACGGCCGCGATGGGCTCCTCTACTGGCAAAGGGAGTTGCTGAAGAATCACCCTCTCACTGCTTACCCGGCATAAACCCCGAAGGGTCTTCACATAATCATCCTTGTTGATCGGGGGCAGCTTCAGCTCAACTTTCGTCTTGCGGCATTTTACGAGCTTGCGGGCCTCTAGATAGGCCTTCACGTCCGTATTAGTCCAAGATTTCAACTTCTTCAAATAAGAAGCGTCAATATCAAGAACTGGCTCCGGCTGGGAAGCTAAGAACCTGTGCTCCGCCACGGCCCAGCACTCTCTCCGGGAGGTCCTATAAAATCCCGTCCGCGCGTTCCACCACTTGACGTATTCAGGCGTGACGCGAGGGAACCGTGCGGGGGCGGGCACCCGGAAAGAAACGTCTTCGCGACGATGGAAAAAGTCCCACCATATCCGGGCGTCATCATTGGACGTTTGCCCGGCCCTGTGCCTGTTGGGCAATGCAAATTGCGAAGAGGAATGTGGAATCTGTTGGTCGTAGCCAAAGTTCCGGCTGAAACGGAACGGGTAATACGGCTCCAGCCATAGAATGCCGCTCTTGCGAAATACGAGGACACTAGGCCTGATGGCCAGTGCCCAATCAACCAACTCCGGCTCCAGAATAGGCCTGGTATAATTGGCCTGGGAAATCGGATGGATGTACTCCTCAGTTTCAAAGAGCTTGCATTGCCTCGTCCTGTTCGTCAACGGGCTCGAGTGAGCAGCTAAGCTCCAGAAATGAAGAACCCCGGGCGAGTCCACGGGAAGACGGGTCAATTTACCCCGAATGGCATAGAGTTGCTCCGCTAGCGATGATGGCTCGGCACTTGCAAACTCTATCATGCGCGGGACCAGAGGAACTGCTTGTAACGCCCGAGGAGCTGCCTCCGGGAACAGGGTGCAGACCCACGCATTAAAGAAATGTAACGGACCAACCGTCCGAAGGCTTCTGGGGAGGCGCGTCTTGTGCAAGTCTCCCAACATCTTGTAAATGAGGCACAGGGCCACTGGGCAAAGAGACAGCTTGGTACCCCAAGCCATAAGACAGGCTGGATATATGGCTTCCGCCTTGATCACGCTCTCGTCACCTTGAGGGAGAGCAAAGGAACAAAGCCAATAAACCAAATATGCAGCACAATGAGTCACTGCATCAACACCAGTAGGGTTTGGGTTTTCCCCCTGCCCTCCTCTCGAAGAAAATGACGAAGCGGCCTGGCGTCGTACCCTCTTCTTCCGCTTCTGGGCCACCGGTGCTATCGGAGGAAAATCTTCATACTTGTTCTTCCCCTGGAAGAAATATTGAAGCCAAGCGCCCATCCGCACTCTTCGCTTCTCGCCCGGCTTTCGAGCTTCTCTCGTGTCGTGCGACGAATGGAAGAGGGTGCGATACGCCTTCATTAGATATCGATAGGCGTAGCCCGCCAAATACCGGCCGTCACCGTCGGTCTGGTCCTTCAACCAGTCAGGCCAACAAACTTCTTCATACGGCTCTCCATCAATGGGCAGGCCGCTGAGCTGAGATAGACTCCACAAGTCTAAGAAGGTCTCCCCCTCTGAAGTATAGAAGGTGTTGTATTCAGGGCAAAACACCTCGATCATGCCACAGCACAAGCCTCGGGAAATCGGGTACCGATATCTTGAAGCGTACACGCTGTGATATACACCAGCTCTGGTCAAAAGAGGAGCATAATGATGCAGCACATAGTCTGTGAATTCCACTGTTCTGGGCCTGAATGCGTGGGCGTCTGTAACTTTCAACTCAGCAAACCACCCCACGGAGATCTGGTGCTTGAAGCGGATCGCCAAGCAATCCAGCAAGAATGACTCATCTCTATATCCCCATCTCAACGGGGCAAGGAATAAACCAAAGATAGGCTTCTCCCGATCTACTCTGCCCGCGGAGTCATTCCACCGAGCAGGTACAAATTCGGGAGCTCTGGTCAATAGTCCGTCTGCCGGAGCCAGGTCTTGCAGCCCCAGCACAACCCTCCACTTCCTGACCTCCCCAGGGAGATAGATGGGTCTTCCCCGCGTTACGCATTCAGCCAAGCTGTCTCTCTCCACCAGCAGAGCCTGCTCGACCTTCCGAACGGCGAACACATCCCGCTTCCCCTGAAGGTTGAAGCGCCGAAGAAGGGACATCAGGTGCTTGTCCTTGAGATAATCCTTCCTGGTCACGCCCTCTCTATTATAATGAAAAGAGTCGCCCCCGTAAATAAGGAGACGACCGGTGTCTACAGTGTCCGTCTCCGAATCCGAAGACTCCGCAACAATGGCCACCTGGCCGTGACCCCAGTCGAGAGAATTAACGTTCTCCCATGTCACCACGGCACGAGAGGAAGAGCTGGATGCCATGACAGCTGCAAAAAGAGCATATCAAACAAAAAACAACGTCAGGAAATGGCTAATCAAAGGCGAACTTCTGACAAAATTTCGGCAGAGTCTCCCCAGCACAGGGAATTGCCGAAGAAAAGCGTGAACGCGTTCACTGAGGAACGATCCCTAAAAAGCAGCCATCGGCATTACACCGAGGCCAGAGGAACACCCGGGGAAACAGCTCCGAGGGCAAGCCCTGCTAGAAGCCTCCCGGGGCCCAAAGAAAGGGTTTTGAAACCCAAATTGACGGCACCTCCACTCACCCGAAGGAAGAAACCGCCGCTCTCTGCGCCAGAAAGAGAGAAGAAAAGGGGAAGAGAGAGAAAGAGTCGGTGCGAATGAGAGGGGATGAAGAAAAAAACAAAGAAGGGGGAAATATATAAGGGAAGCCCCCGACCGTTAAACCGGCGCGCTATTTAGCACGCCGGATTAAAACCCCATAAGGAAAAGGCGCGCCGGGAAAAGGCGCGCCGATTTAAAACCCCACGGCGTCAAGACCGCGCCGAGTCGGCAAGGAAAAGGGGAGAATAGCGCGCCGTATTAAAAGCCCAAAGGGCCAAGAGCGCGCCGAAGCAACCTCGCGCCGTATTAAAACGCAAACGGCGCCGGATTACCGTCCGTGCCGAATTAAGGGCCATCCCAGGCACCCGCCAATTGAAGAAGGGGTCAGTCCGGATGAAATTCATCCGTCGGCCTTGCTGCACTCGTGCCTTGCTCGCAACACCCACGTCTGGGGGGCATTTGTTGGCACCTAAAATATGATCATTGGCGACCAAGCCAATAAAGACGAATGACCCGGCACACCGAAGCACGGAAGCCGATGCAGATCAACATATTGAAGACTTCTCAAGATGTCAGAGCCTCGGGTCACTCCGTATGGATACGGGGACTTCACCTCAGGAGAGCCGAGACAAACTCGTCAACCAACTGGCAGTGCGACCAAGCCTGCCCAATGAACCGGCATCGACTTTGTCGTGCTGCATCCACTACACCCGTTGTCCGACCAAGGTCGACGGTCTACCCGGTGGCTACCCACCTCATGAAAGGCTCTCCCGAGGATAAAGGAGTCCCCCCGGCTTCCCGAAACGGAGAACCGAAAGATCTGACGGCGGAAGACCCCGATCACCCGGCACGGGTACGGCTTCCCGCCAAGATGGGCCCGTCAGTGGCCGAATGATCGCCCAGCGTAGGCGGAATTATCCCTGGTGTCAACCAACCCCCTAAGGAGCTTGAGTACAAGCCAGACCAAGCCAGCAGCACGAATCACAAAGCCGCAGGCCGTGTCAGCGGGAAACCCGCGTAATTAAGCCAAAGCTATCTGGAGTCTCGGGAACGGCCGCACGTCAGCCGAGGGGCTTCACAAAAAAACCTCGTCAAGGTTTCAATGGGCATTGGCGAGATAAATGTTCACAATGACCTCCGGGATCGTCCCCGGATTCATCGGCTAACCTGCAATGCGCGGGAAATGTTAATACGGCGCGCCCGTTAAACCGGCGCCCTCCAAGACCGGCGCGCTGATTGGCTGAGGCTTCTTCCCGGCGTGCAAATCTCCACGCCGGATTAAGATTCAAACCTGCCCCCTATATAGGTGGCTGCTCTTCGACAAGAGAAAGGGGAGGACGGCAAAAAAGAAAAAAAAGAGAAGAGAGGGGGGACAGAAGGAAAAAGAAAAGAGTCTTTCGACAGAGAGCTTTCTTGGAAAAGGGAGTTCTATCTGAGTGTCCTTCGGCGACCGCCTTCCCCTGTTCTGATTGAAGTCTTCCGGAGCCGGAGAAGAAGGAGGGGGCTGATACTCTGTTTTTGAAAGTAGGTGGGCGCCAGTGCCTGTCTTCCTCTATCTTCCGTAGATTCTTATCTCTTGCGGGTTTCCGTGTACCAATTGTAAGCAAGAGAGGGGAGGGATGGCAATGATATGAGCCGAACCCTCCCCTCCTCTGTGATTTCTTCTCTATTACTGTGTAATCCCCTGTGAATGATGAACGACGACCAAGCAATGATGCCGGCGCCGAATTCTTAACGTATAAATGAGAGGCCATTCCCGTTTCTAGGATGGCAATATGTATATGAACGTCTGGACCGCGAGGTCGAATGAATGCTCAGAACTTCTATCCTCTTCTCTATCTATGTCGATGTGGTTCTGAGTTCTTTCGTGCATGTCCTTTGATTCCGGTTTCCTCGAAGTACCGACCATGCCCCAAAGCACCGAGGGCTACAGAAACGACCCCTCCCCGGGTCCTTCTAATCGACCGTTTTCGGCTTTGATTTATGGACCTCTGTGTCCCCCTTCACGGACAGAGCTGTGCTTATGCGCATGCTTCTTCCCGCTGTGGTATCGAAAGTCTCCCCCCCCATTAATTCCTCCCTTTGTGCTATTGACTATTCGCAAGGTGGGAGTTACCGTCGGGATGGCCGGATGCATCCCCCTGAACACTGCGTCCCATCTGTTTGAGTCTATGCTTCTACGGTCGACCCGTTTCACCCGGGCATTTACTCCTTCTCTGAATCATGGTCATTCGAACCAGTCCGAGATTCTCTCATCCTGTTTTAACTACCCGGGGAGGGGGATATTCCCCCGTGGCTTCACAGAGTTGCTGGGCAACTGAGAACTCTACCTCTCGGTGGTAGATGTTTCCCAAGCCCACAGCAGATAGCAACAGGGGGTCCTAGCTCAACGAGCTCAGCCCCGATAATCTAAGACCCAATCGAGGTTAAGGGATGTACGCTCCTCGCAGGCTAGCCCTCGGAGCTCCACTCTCCTAACGGTCGGTCCCTTCAGCGGTTGTGCCATAATCTGTGGGTTGCCCACCCCTCGCAGGCTAGCCCTTGGGGTGATGCTCCCATCATCAATGGCCTCGTCCTTCTATTCTCACCCACGGAGTATTGGTGCCCCTTGTAGGCTAGTCCTCGGGGTATCCTATCTGATGGGATTTTACTGGCTGCCACTGTGCAGACCGGCGGTTTAGGGGCTTGTTCCATAGGTGAGCATGACCCCGCTTCTCCCCTGCAACCCTTCAGGTTCAGGGGAGATGCTGTCCAATTTTGGACAGATTAAGATTGAGTAATCTATAATGAAACGCTCGTTCTGGGCCCAATTATCCCGGTGCTGGAGTAGGAACCTCGCACTGGCTTAATCACACCGCCCTTCGGGGTTCTGGACTTCAATTCAATAAGTAATTGGCCCAAAATAACTGAAGAATCCTCACCCAAAACTTAACAAACTCAATAGTTGCAAAATTCATAGAAAGGGTGGGCTGAACGGCGCGGCCCTAGCCGGCGCGCCCTAATCCGGCGCGGTACCCCCCCGCGCCGGATTAACATTAGACTCATATCCCTTTTTTTTCCTTTGCGACTTTCCGGCGCGCCCTAAACCGGCGCGCCCCAACCCTCTTGCGCGTCGTTTCAAATGCATGAAGACCGCGCCGTATTAGCCACTATGCCTATGCTTTAGCGCGCCGCATAAGTTTTCTTACATAGTCACGCCGGTTTTGAAGCCTCGTGCCGCTCTAATGGTTCATTTACCCCGGGGCAAGCCTCGCCTCTCGGGGGAAATGTCGACAAGCCGTAGCAGGCAGTGAATTGAATAAAGAAGGGTCAAGCAGGCCCGAGTCATGTCATCATCATACTCACCATCATAATCCGTTAGCATTTCGCTTTCTCTAGCATATTTGTGTTGCTCTTCCTCTTCTCGACGAGGGGTATTAAATGCGGCTGATCGCCACCGTTTCACAACACTATCTTCATGTGTAATCTAGGTGTGGATGTCTTGTGTGCATGCATGCATAGATCCTCGGGTATATCGAATGGCATCGACAGAGGACCGGGTTACGCCCGGTCGGAAGTCTTCGTCATGCGCGATGGTGGTCTTCAGACCTACATCCTCCGCCACGTACCGAGGGTCCATAATTCCATGAACTATACATCTGCTATACGACAAATATGTGCATCCTGCATGTCTTCCTCATGATCATCATGTAGCTCCTTTTAATCCGGCTTCGACAGCCCGATATCTCGACAATTAATCAAAGGTGTTCCCTTCTCGTGGGGGATGTAATTAACGCCATAACCTTTATGGTATGGCGGACTGCTGGTCCCGACCGAACCTCACATTCGCCCGATATGGGTCAGAATGAGCGCACAATAAAATTGTCACTCATGTGACTGGCACGCCCGCGTCGTCAATCAGTCACTTGACTATCAGTTAGCCAAATGGTTGATCGATACGCGAACGAAAAGGCGGAAAGAAAGAAAACGCTGAAACAAGGCATCCTCCATGACTCGACTCCGAAGGAAGTAGTCATCAAATTTGGTGATGTACTCGTCCACGGACTTTCCATCTTGGGTGAGTTTCTGCCACTGGTCTAAAAGACGCTGATGATAGGAAGGTGGTAGATACTTCTCCCTCAATTACTCCTTCATTTCTTCCCACGTGCTAATAGGCTCCTCTCATCTCCGTGCTAGCAGATTCTCAACATTACACCAGTAGGTCTTGACTTGACCCAGGAGTTTCATTTTGGCAAACCTCACCTTAGTAGCAGGGGTCATGCGGCGATGCCAATCAAAATAGTGGTCCATCCTGGTCTCCCAGTCAAGGTATATGACGGGATTTAGGGACCCATCAAAACTCGGAGAGTCAATCTTGACATTACGTCGGATAATATCCTCATCATCGTGGTCCCTCTCTTGAGGCGTTCGGGCCTCTTGCTCTCTACCTTGGGGGGCCTGATTCGGGCGGGCTTGCTCTCTCTCCTCCCTAGGATTGGCTACGGGATCGCCATGGCCATTCACTCGTCCTTCCTCTCCCTTCAGTCGATCCTCTAAGGCTCGGATCCTCTCATCTAGCTCGGCTCAAAGTTGACCTATGGATTCTTCAAAATGTGTTAGAAGATTATGCTCGAGCTGAGCCAACATAGCACTCACGCTCTTCTGATCCATGTGGGATTGTAGAGTTGAAGGGCGCTCTAGACGGCCGGATGAATTCCTAGACCAACGTGGCATGCACGACCTCGGACCTAAATGATGCAGTCCTATGACTGATAATTAGCAAGCTATAGACCCGAATTTGTTGGCTAAATAGGCAAAGGGTCAAGTTTGAAGGGATCGGTCAGGGAGAGTTGCTCACCTGTAGGCGAAGTAGTTGTGGAACTACCTCCTGACAATTAGGGTGCCCTAATGTGACAGCCTAGGGCCTTAAAGGATAGATGCATACAAGCTCTCGCTCTCCGTCCACAGCGATGCACTCGGGAGACTGGCTGCATGGATCGGGCTCTCGCTCACTTCGTCGCGCGGCAATTGAAAAGATACTAGATGAGTAAGTGAGGGGAGCACGTACCAAGCTAGACTGAAAAGTCTAACTCTGACCGGAGACGAAGGCGAGCGGGGACGTGCGTGCCCGCAAGGCATCGACGAAGCTTGAGCGGTTACAAAGCATTCACTCCACGCAGGGAGAATTGAATTATTACAAATCGCTGTTCGGACGGGATTTTACCCTGCTTGTTATTTCCTTTTATTTCACGGATCGATCGACCACTCTGACCAACTGGTGGTCAAACAACCGATTGACGACGCGGGCGTGCCAGTCACATGAGTGACGATTCATGGTGCGCTCATTCTGACCCGGGTCGGGCAAAAGTGAGGTTCGGTCGGGACCAGCAGTCCGCCATACCATAAAGGTTATGAGGTTAATTACATCCCCCACGAGGAGGGAACACCTTTGATTAATTGCCGAGATGATGGGCTATCGAGGCCGGAGTAGGGGATGCAGAGCATGTGAGTGATCATGCAAGATGCTATGATTGACTACACACGATTTATTAGGGTGGACCCTGGTACATGGCGGAGGACTTAGGCTCGAAGGCCACCTTCACGCGTAACAAGGCCTCCAATCAGGCGTAACCTGACCTTCTGGCAATGTCATTTGATATACCGAGGGTGCACCCGCTTGAGCATGCCTTAATGCGACATGAATGCTTGGCCTGAGGCATGATGGCAAAAATTTTAGACATATCAATTCAAGCTTGAACAAGCTAATTTATCTAGTTCATTGACACAACGACATGATTCGGCGTGAAATCGGTGCAGCGTTTGCAAAGAAATGGGTTAAAATGCTTGAAGCGGCGCCCTGAAACGTAGGTAAATGGCTTAAAACGGCGCCAAGAACCGTAGGTAAATGAAGGGGGTTAAACCGACGCGGCCTGATTGGGGCGCGCCGGGAAGGGCGCGCCGTGATTGGGGCACGCCGGGAAGGGCGCGCCGTTTTAAGGCGCGCCGTTTTAGGCGTGCCATGTATGAACGGCGTCGATTTAGCCCAATCTCTCGGAAACCCAGATTTTATTGGTTTATTTGTGGATTTTTTAAAATGTTTTGGAAGATTTTTACAAGTTGATTGAGTAGATTATTCGTCGGATCGGTCCCAAACCATCCAAAATTTAAGTCGCGGAATCGCGCGAGGTTCATACTCGAGCGCGGCGATCATTCTGAGTTTGGACTCGTTCAAGCCGGAATTTCGGCAGCATCTCCCCGTCCCGGAGGATTCATCGGGGAGAAGCGGGGAGTACTCACGTAGTGGAGCAAACCCCTAAGGGCCGGGTGGCACAACGGCGGCCGGCAAACCCGAACGGAAAGGGAGACCCCGAGGCATAGCCTGCTAGGGGCACCGAATCCGTGGGCGACAGTGAGTGACAGAGGTGGCTCAATATGGGAGCGAAGACCCCGAGGGCTAGCCTGCGAGGGGCACGCAACCTGAGTCACCACCACACTCGAATAGGGACGACCGAGACGGGAGGGAAACCCCGAGGGCTGGCCTACGAGGGGCACGCGACCCACGGCCACCACAAAGCCTATTAAGGACTGTGGATTCGTAGTGTTGGGATTAACCCATTTTTTTGTATACTCACTGGCCTTCGGAAATCCATTATTGGCAAGTGGACTCGTCGAGCCGAGAAGTCAGGATGAAAGATCAGGGGAATGTTCCCCCTCCCCGGATCATCGAACCACACTGATGAAACAGCAGAACAGTACGATGAGAACACTCGCATAACTAGCAGGCCAAAGATAATGCCTGGAGATGCGCATACATACATGTATGTGAGTATTCACAAATCAAAGCAACATTCATCAGTCGATGCTTAAAAAGGAAGAAAAAAAATGATAACGGGAATGTGGGGACGGCCTTATCTCCCTCTGTTCATGGTCGAGAACAGAGGGGGTATTAAGAGGACAGCCCAGACAGGTCGAAGGACCACGCGTATAGACACACCTCACATGGTGAAAACCCTTTATATTCGATCAGAAAAGAAACCCCCGGGGAGGGGAATTAATGTGGCCCCTGCCGTAGTGGGGCATGTAAGCGTCGAGGGAGACGAAATGGGAATAAAATCGTTCAGACAGAGAAACGCAACGCACGGTGCTTCGTATTCATCCTCCGCGGCGCCGGCATCGCTGTAGGGCGCCGTTTCACCGGCTACAAGGAAAGGGGAAAAGTGACCGGGAAAGGGGGGAAATCCAGAGGAAGAGGGAGGCAACATTCATTCACGATATGAATCAACAGAAAAGGAAAGTGCGCAGAACATCATTCCGGCACCGGCGTTGTCGCTCGGCCACCGCTTTCATTAATATAAGAGACTAGTTACAGATGAAGAGAAAGAGTAGAGATGCTGGTGAGGCAGGGGAAGTCGGGCTGGTATCCTCGCCTCTTCCCCTCGCTCACTTACATTGTATTAGAAGAAAACGAAGATGAAACAAAGGGGGTTCACTGAGAGAAAACACGGGAAACCCACCTAGGTAGATAAAAGACAAAATGCTCTCCTTCTCCGATTCCGGGAGGCTCGAGTGGAGCAGAGCGGCGGCCGCCGAGAGGCTCAGACGGAGACTTCTTCGGACATCAAAGAAACCCTCAACTCCTCTCCCTGGACCTCTCTTCTCTCTTTCTAATTCTCTTTTTTTTTCTTTTGATTCCGCCTCTTTCTTCTCCTCTCTCTCTTCGGATCCCCCTTTTTCGTGGCCGAAGGCAGGACATATATAGAGCCTTTTGTTAGTCCGACGCCCCGGGGCGGGGGGCATGCCGGATTTGGTGGCACCGGGAAGAGGTCCCGATTGGCTTTTGCGCGCCGGTTCGACGGCGCTGTATTAAGGGGCGCCGTTTTAATTTGCTTGTTCGGCACGGCTAGGCCGGTGGGTCCAGGGATGATTCCGGAAGCTCCCGTTGACTGTTCCTTCCGCGCTGGCCTTTGAAAAACCTTGACGTGGTGTCGAGGAAGCTCTCGATATGACGAATGGCCTTGATCAGACCTCCGCGTGTGTCTGGCCCGATCATACGGGCATCCTGTTGACACGGCCTTTGGCACTGTGATTTGTGCTTCTGGTCGAGACGGACTCGTGCTCGGGGCTTCTTTACGGGACGGTGTTGCATCCCGGATGATTCTGCCTTGAATGGCTATCGATCGGCCACTAATGGGCCCATTATGACGAGGAGCCGAACCCATGTCGGGTGATCGGGATCCTCTGCTGACAGAACCATCAGCCCCTTGTTATGGACGGGCGGGGACGCTTTTCCTCCTTAGGAGAGCCATTGGGTAGAACGTCGTCCTTGGTCGGGCGACGGGTGTGGGGTAGCGACATGACGAGGTCGATGCCGGATCATTGGGCAGGCTTGATCGCTCCGCCGGTTGGTTGCGGGTTCACTTTGACTCTCCTGAGGTAAAGTCCCCGGTGCTCATTTCAAGGCGACTTGGGGCTCCGTCAGCTTGAAGGGTCTTTGATAAGGTGATCTTCATCGACTTCTGTGCTTCAGTGGGCCGTGTCATTCGTCTTTACAGCTCGGTCGCCAAAGGATTATATTTTGAGTGCCAACAAATGCCCCCCAGACGTAGGCGGTGCAAGTGAGGCAGGAATGTGGCAAGGCCTACGGATGAGCTTCGTTTGGCTGACAGAAGCTCGAACGGCACTTAATTCCGGCTTCGGATGTTAATCCGGCGCCGCAAGAAGCTTGAAAGGCACCATTTAAAACAGCGCGCCCTCAAGCTTCGGAGGTTAAAACGGCGCCGATGTAGCCGGGGAGCCCCGAGCTTTGGGGTTTGAGACGGCGCGGCCTCCACGGCGTGCCAATTACTTAAAACGCCGCGCCCCGGGGCGCGCCGCTTTAACAGGGGTGGTGCCCCCTATATATTGTTTTCTTCTCCATTTTTTCTTCATAGTTCTTCATTTGCAAATCTTCTTTCTCTCACCTCCCTTTCTCCTCTTCCCGCGGCGCCGAGTGGCTCAGGGTTCGGGCGATTTCGCCCTGTGAGCGGGTGAGTTGAGTGTTATTCTGTTCGGGTTCTGAACCCATTCTTCGGGCCCCGGGAGGCTCCTTGTAGGACTTGTCCTCGGAGCTAGATCCCTCGGGTGTCCCATTTGGCCTTGGCTTAATGGCTATGGCTACTTTTAGGGGCTGCTCCCTTTGTGGACGGCTTCCACTTCTCTTTTGGCAATCCCCCGAGCTGGGGAGATGCTGCCGAAATTTTGTCAGAAATATTGCTTCGATCAACTGATTTCTGACTTTTGTTTGTTCTTTTCTGGGCGTTGTTTTGCAGATAACATGGCCTCCGGCTCTTCTTCCTCTGCATCCTGGGTCGCCATGACATGGGGGAATGTCCATTCCCTTGATCGGGGGCCTCGACAGATAGATGTGGTTGCTGAGTCTTCGGACTCAGAGACCGACACCGTCGACACCGGCCGCTTATTGATTCTTGACGGCAACCACTTCCAGTATGATCGAAGGGATGGCGTCAGACTCGACCATCCTAAGGACAAGCATCTGATGGCGTTCCTTGAGCGCTTCAACCTTGGAGGGAAGCGCGATTTAATTCTCGTCCGTCGAGCTGAGGGAGCCCTACTGGCGGAGAGAGACAGTTTGGCCGAGTCAGTCACTCAGGGCATGCCTATATATATCCCGGGGGAGCCCAGAAAGTGGGGAGCCATGCTCGGGGTGCAGGAGTTATCCCCCGAGGCTGGGATGCTGACGAGAGCGCCGCAGTATACCCCAGCTCGCTGGAATGAAACTGCCGGACGTGTTGACAGGGAGAAGCCCGTATACGGTTTATTCCTCGCCCCGCTTCATTGGGGATACCGAGACGAGCCTTTTCTTTTAGACTGCTTGGCGGTCCGGTTCAAACATCAGATTTCAGTGGGGTGGTTTGGAGAGCTCAAAGCCACCGACGCTCACGCCTTCAGACCGGGGGCAGTTGAATTCACAGACTTTGTGTTGCGGCAGTACGCCCCCATCCTGGTGCATGCGGGTGTATACCAGAGTGTATATGCTTCACGGTACAGGTACCCGATCTCCCGAGGTCTGTGCTGCAGGATGATCGAAGTCTTCTGCCCAGAATACAACACTTTTTACACTGCAGAGGGTGAGACTTCACTGGACCTCTGGAGTCTTTCCTAGCTGAGCGGCTTGCCCATAGACGGGGAGCCGTATGAAGAAGTTTGTTTTCCAGACTGGCTGAAAGACCAGACGGATAGGGAAGGTAGATATTTCACGGGCTTCGCCTACCGTTATCTGATGAAGGCATATCGCACCCTGCTGCGCCTGACGCTTGACTCGCGAGAGGCGCGGAAGCATGGCGAAAAGAGACGCGTGCGGATGGGCACGTGGCTCTAGTATTTCTTCGGTGGGGAGCAGCAGTACGAGGACTTCCCCACGGTGGTTCCGACAGCGGTGGCGCGGAAGAAGAGGGCTCGACGCCAAGCGACATATCCCGCTGTCTAAGGGAGAGGGCGGCAGGTCGGCCCGAATCCCGCAGGAGTTGATGCAGTTACACATTGTGCTGCGTATCTGACTTATTGGCTTTGTTCGTTTGCCCTCCCTCAAAGGGACGAGACAGTAATCAGACCGGAGGCTATTTACCCTGCCTGCTTAATGGCCTGGGGGACGAAGCTGTCCCTGTGCCCTGTGGCTCTGTGCCTCATATATAAAATGTTGGGGGATTTGCACAAGTCGCGCATCCCCAGAAATTCGCAGACAGTTGGTCCCATCCACTTTTTTAATGCCTGGGTCTGCACCCTATTTCCTGAAGCAGCTCCCCGGTCGATGCAGTCAGATCGTCCTTTGCCGCGGATGATCGAATTTGCCAGTGCCGAACCGTCCTCACTGGCGGATCAGCTTTTCGCCATTCGGGGGAAGTTGACTACAGTTCCAATAGATTCCCCTGGCGTTCTACACTTCTGGAGCTTGGCTGCCAGCTCTAGCCCTCTTGTCAACAGGATGCGGCAATGCCGATTATTTGAGACAGAGGAATTTATTCATCAGCTGACTGGGTCGAAGAGCACAAGGCCCATCTTGGAGTCAGAACTGGTTGATTGGGCGCTGTCTATTCGTCCCAGTGTTCTTGTCTTCAGGAAGAGCGGCTTACTGTGGCTGGAGCCGTATTATCCCTTTCATTTTGGCCAGAATTTTGGGTACGACCAGCAAATTCCTTCTTCTTCAGCCCGATTCAATCTGTCGAATAGACATCGGGCTGGTCAGGCGACTACGGATGAAGCCCGTGGATGGTGGGACTACTTCCATCGTCGGGAGGACGTGTCATTCAGGGTGCCAACCCCGACCCGTCTGCCCCGAGTGACTCCAAACTTCATCAAGTGGTGGAATGCGCGAACGGGCTTCTATCGGAACTTCCGGAAAGACTGCTGGCATAGTGCCGAGCGTCGTTTCCTAGATTCACAGCGGGAGCCTATTTTGGATGTTGATCCATCCTATTTGAAGAAGCTGAAGTTCTGGTCTAACACCGAGGTGATGGCATATATAGAGGCTAGGAAAGCTGTGAAGGGTAGGTCATCCAAGGCCGACCCGAAGATGCCAGAGATCCAGAAGGATGACTACGTGAAGACCCTCTGGGGGCTGTGCCGGGTCAGCAGTGACCGGATTGCTCTTCAGACAATCCCCCTTCCGGTGGAAGAGCCTCTTCCTACTGTGGCGAGCTGGCGCCCAGAACTCGACCGTTTTCATCCCTACCGGACCTTTATCAGGAGGGAAGACAGGCTGGCTGACTTATATTCCAACACCCCCTGGATATTCGCCCTGCTTCATTGTCATGGGCTTTTCAATTTCCAGTCCGTTAGAAGCCATCCGAGACCATCCGCTTCTGATATCTTTCAAGTATGTTGATGGCTGGGGATTCGACCACTTGAGCTTATATCATCACTTATCATCCTGTGGCCATGAAGACTTGGCTCAACTGGCGGAGAAAAGTGAAACAATTGGTGATGTGTGCTGGCTCATCCGCGAGGCAGCTACCCGGGACAAGGCGCCAGCATTGCTTTACTGGCCGCTTAGTCCCCGATATACAGGGCTGCCAGGTAATGCTTGTTTTTTTCTTCAGCCCTGAAGCTGCTTCTTCTATATTCAGTGTGCATCTTCTCACTTATGTGCTTTTGCAGCTCACCTTTCTATGGAGGCAACCCGACACTGTAGGGAGTTGATATCTAAGGCGCAGAAGCCTTCATATTTTAATATTCCAGAGCCAGCTCCGACCAAGACACCATTACCCCCCGGGAGCTCGCGGAAACGGACCAGGTCCCAAGTGAGGGAGGCTATCGGTAGAGCTAAGAAGGCCAAAAGGGCGGAATCTCGCGCTACTCGGTGTAGACACGCCAAAATTGACGTTACTGTGAGTACATCTCATATTACCTTGTAATGCCCCGATTTGACCCTCAAATTAACTCTATTTGAGTGATTTTTTTCACTTTTCTTGGATTTCTCCCTTTTTTTCTCTCTTTTTCTATTTTCCCTATTTTTCTGTATTTTTCTGAATTTTTATGAATTTTTCTAGATTTTTCTGGATTTTTTTGAGCATTTTTCTCTATTTTTTAGAAATAACGGCTTGACGTGGGGCGTCTTTTAAATAACGACTTAAACATGGGCGTTTATTAAAAAATTAACGATTATATTGGAGGGCGTCCATTCTTTCAAATTTTTATTTTTCTGAATTTTTCTGAGAATTTTTCGGAATTTTTTGAGAATTAACGACTTAACCATGGGCGTTATTTTGAATTGAAAAAGAATAAAAAAAATCGAAAATTGAATAACGCCGTAGGTAAGGGCGTCACTTTCAAATCGAATATTTTAATATTATTTTCAACCCCGTTTAAGAGGTGATTTGGTGGCCTTCCGGGTGTCAGAAAAATTCACAAAAATAGTCGTTGGAATCAGGGCGACGAGATGCACCTTCACCTAAAAAATGGGAAAATAATATTGAGAAATGAAAAATGGCCCTATTTCAAATATTTTTGAATTAACGTCCTTTGTTAAGGCGCGTTTTAATTAACGCCTTTGACTCAGACGTGTTTCACAATTTTTAAATAAATTCTAAAATTTGATTTTTGAATTAACGCCCTGAACTGAGTCGTGTTTTTAAAAGACGCCCTCTCGGAAGGTCGTCAATTCTTTAATTGACGCCCTTGTCTAAGTCGTGTTTCACTTTTGTGTTCCGAACGAGCGCAGCCTTGCCCCAGAGAGTCCCTACTTCGTTTGGTCACCTTGCCCATTCTTATCCTTCCCTCCCTGGGCTCTCGCCCATTCTTATCCTTCTATCTATGAGGTTCGATCCTATTTTATAGAGATTCTTTATCTCTGTTGGGTTGGACTCTCGATTCCCCTTCTTCCGTACCTTCTTCCTCTCTCTCCCTCCCTCGGTGGTGCTTCTTCGATTTTTTTTCTTTCTTCTTTTCTTCTTCTTCTGTCTTCTTCTTTGCCCCCGGTCGTTCTTCTGTTTTTTTTTTTTATTCTCCTTCTTTTCTCTTCTTCTGTATTCGTCCTCCCCTCTTCTTCTATTCTTTTCCCTTTCTTCTTCTGTCTTCTCTTTCTTCTGTTTGTTTTTTTTTTACAGGAACCGAAAGTTGCTCTGGCATAGGAGAAGTCTTCATGCATCCTCAGATCTCCATCTTTTAAGGCTTCTCCCCATCGAGCATCAAGCCAAAGGAGCCACAAACAAGATTTTTCTATCTTATCTCCCCTTATTTGTATTTTTCATTAGTTCATGCATGCATCATGTTTCATTATTATTATATTGATTTTTCTCAACCATCATATTGAGATCTCCCCATAGTGCAACTCTTGCACTCTTTCCCCTTAATTTTTATTCTTATTTCATGCATTCATTCATCTCCCACACCCTCTTTGCATAGGGGTTTAAGGGCAACCACCCTTAAGGTGTGTTCTTCACCATGATTTCATGCTCATCTTTATTTAGGATTTGATGCTACACCCACCTTGTTTCTAATTCAATTCTTTTGGTGGTATTTGTTTGTTTTGCAAGGGTAATAAAAGTAAGAACTCTCTTCATCGGCCGGCCGATTTGAAGAGAAAGGAAGCACTCACATCCCCGCACTTTTGAGGTATTTTTCGCGATCATCTCTCCCATGCTTTCATTGTTATATTTTTGAGGCCTCGTGTCTCTGGCGATCACAAACTCCTCTTGTGCACCTCGTGCATGTTTTTCTCCACATTATTGATTATTGCTTATTCTTAACATTTTCCTTAAGTGGATTTTAAAGGAATCTACAAATTGGCGATCACGGTGGGACACTTTGTGTTCTTCTTTCATTACCCCTTTCCCCTTAGGCACCCGCGTGTGCCATCTCCCTTATTTGCACCCTCGGTGCATCTCCCTTTTGTGCCCCTCGGGCACCCTCCATTGGTTTTGCACTCTTCCCTAAGTGATTTGTCAGTTTGTTGATTTTTCTTTAAAAAATTTCCACTTATTTAAATTTTTTTTGATGAGCATGCTTATATCCTATTGATTGCCTTATTTATGTGACTGTGAGTGTTTTCATTGGTTGCTGGCCGTGGAGGTTTGAAAGAATTCACGCCCCTGTCAGGGGCGTCTTTTATTTATAACGCCTTCACGCAGGGCGTGTTATCTTTGATTAACGCCTCCTCCACGGGCATCTTTATCACATTGCCCTGCGTTATTTACCTGCTCTGTGAGTTAACGCCCTACCATAGGGCGTTTCTTTGTTGATTAGCGCCTCCCATTCAGGCGTTTCTTTTGATTTGACGCCTGCTGGAAAGGGCGTCCTTTTATTGGTAGCGCCTCACTCTAAGGCGTGTTTCACCCTACCCTGGGCCCCTCGCTTTGATTCACGACAGTCACACCGTCGTGTCCTTTTTTAGTAGCGCCCCCTTCCAGGGCGTGTTTTTACTGTGGGTTTACAGAGCCCTCCCGGCTGTGATTTTTCATCATGATTCATGCTTATCTTTATTGATTGATCATTTGCTGTGATTAGCTTGATTTTCCCTGCTGCATTCATATTTGCATTTCGATTTGAGAGACCTCCTCTCTCTTCATTAGGATTCCACACACCCTCTTGGAATCGGGACGACCCTCCATTGAGCATTCCGTCTCTTTGGACTGGAAATCCCTTTTCCAAGCCTCCGTAAGTCCCCGCACCCGTGGATTCCCTCACGGACGCCGGGCAGGTTGTACCCTTTTGAAGTCCCGAGTTAGTTGGCCTATACGTGGTGAGAGAGGGTTCCTAGTTGGCATTGGAGTTCAAACCATATTGAAACTAGGTTTCCCCCCCTTGTGTGAATCATTCAAAACTTTGATAAAATCCTTAATTCACCAAGGTTCAAACAAATCAAATCAAGATAACCATCTCTTTTGTGTGCTTCTTTGCATATTATTTTGAACTTTGATTGCATGATGGCTTACTATAAACAAGATAACATGTTTAATTCAATTCATGAGGATGCACAACCTAGCACTTCTTATAATCCTCACTTTCAACATGTTCACAATTCTCACCATACTTTCAAAGGACCACGTCCTCACTCTTATGGTGTTGCCCGACCCTTGGGCAATGTCCAATCCAATGGTCCTTCAACTCAATTTCGAGCCACTATTCCCATTAAGTCCTCTCGTCCCAATGATGAGAAGGTCTCCCAGATTTTGCATGCATTAGATCATCTCACCCCTCAACAGATCCAAGCCCTTAAGGCTGCCGTTGAGGGTGCATCTCCTTCATCTCCTCCTCCTGCTATTCCTATACGGGTGGCCCATCACCTACCACCTTCTTCCTCTAATCGGGTAGCCCATTACCCATCTCCTCCTATTCACACTCCTCCTCGGGTGGTCCGACACCCGCCTCCTTCTATTCCTCCTCCAACACGGCCCCAAGGCCCATTTATTCCTTGCAATCCGGCCCATCCAGGTTCTTCTACGGGTTATCCCATTAATTCCCCTCCACGGCCTCTTTATACGGCCCCTCCTTCAATGCCTTGCCAACCCTCTGTTGTTCATGTTACTCCCCTCCAGTAAAATATTTTTGATAAGATTGCTTCCATGGAGGAACAATTAAAGAGGGTTACAAGTTCACGGCCCGCTCCTCCTACTCCGGTTAATCCTCTCTATGCGGCTTTGGGTGACATTACAAGAATGGAGAGAGAATGGAAGGATAGGATGGACGACTACGGCGTTGATATTCCAAGCGAGCAAGAACCGGCAATTGAAGAATCCGAGCCGGTATATGATGATGAAGCTATGCAGGCACCCCTTCCGAGTTTCCTTCGTTTCCCACTTCCCCCGCTTTCATTTGATGAACCCCCTGCTCAGGACGAAGCCATCATCCCTAATCCAACCCTTATTCCCGAGACCTCCTGGTGCTACGACGATGGGTCGATACTTCAATCACCCACGCCGGCGCATTTTGAGTCTCACCCCATTCCTAATACCGCTCGCCCCGCTCGGCGCTTTCTCCGCAATAAGCCTCCACTAATTGTTAAACCTCCGCCAATTGTTACACCTCCACCAATTACACCTTCCCCCATTATGCCTTTAGCCTCCACCTCGGCCTCCACTTCCCCAATTAGCCTACCATTACCATCACTTCAACCCTCCACTATGCCTATGACCCCTATTCCTCCACCATATAGCCTTACGCCTTTACCCATGGTTAGTCCTGAGCAGGATCCACCACTTTTTGCATCCGAGCCCATCCCGACTGCTTCCGAGCAAGGGGAGAAGCTCGACGTGTTTGAACCTCCGCCCCCATTCACCCATTTGCCAACACCTTCCATTATAACTCCACCATCCACGGAGCCTTCCGCCTCCGCCTCACCTCCCTTTGTTACTCAGAAGGGGCGTGCTTCTGCAGCTACTTGCGCCAAGGATAAGCAAGAACCGGGCAAGAAGACTTTGGCCACAGCTGTGCCATTCAAGATGCAAGAATTCATTTACCGGATGCCAATCCGGGTTATTGTGCCAAGCATGGTCGAAGAAGCCAAGTCATCGCCATTGCTCAATAGATGCCAAGCATTGACGCCGTTTGAAGGCCGGGCAGGGCACCCTTTGTTCAAACCTTCGAATTCTGAATTCATTTACAAGGGGCGAATGCCCATTTTATTCAACATTCCATATTCATCACCATCAATGGGCATGGCGATGCTTCATGTTCCAACTCTACGACTCCCTCACCTTATTGATCTTCACTTTCCAAGGGGGTTGTCATTTATTGAAGCTTCCTTTATTGGGCCAATTGGTCGTACATGTTCACTGCCGTGGAGGGGCAATTGTCTTAAGGGGCCGTCCCCTATTTCTTCCACTCTTGTTCATTCAACTTTATCCATATCCATTTCCATCACCTTTTCTTCATGGGCCACTCCAAGAGAAAAGAGGAGGATCTCCCCCTCTCACCCTTCATATTCTTCATCTTCTTTAAATTTCATGTATTTTTCATTCATTCATTCGTTCCATTCATTGCACACATCACATCCATCATTTTGCATACATCTGCACCTCCTGATTCCCGGGTTTTCAAACCCGTATCTCCACCATCTTCCGGCACCTCCGGATATTCCGCACTTCCCATCTTATTCATCTTCATCTTTTTATCCACTATCCCTGGGACATCGCGTCCCTTTTCCTGCTATCTCCCTGGAACCTCCAAGAATTTTATCCCTCCTCTTTGGACATCTCGCCCTTTCTGATCCTCCTCCGGAACCTCCGGATTCTCCATCTGATTCTCTCTACCTTTTCCCCGGGTACGACGCCCCTTTCCATCTTCTCCTTACTGATTTCATTCCTCCGGAACCTCCGGATACCCCATCTGATTCTCTCTACCTTTCCCCCGGGCATCGCGCCCCTTTCCACTTTCTTCCTCCAGAACCTCCGGACTTATCTCTCGGGCATCGCGCCCCTTTCTATATTCTCCCTCCGGAACCTCCGGACTTTCCCCTCGGGCATCGCGCCCCTTTCCACCTTCTTCCTCCGGAACCTCCGAACTTATCTCTCGGGCATCGCGCCCCTTTCTATATTCTCCCTCCGGAACCTCCGGACTTTCCCCTCGGGCATCGCGCCCCTTTCCGCCTCATTTCTCCGGAACCTCCGGACCTTCTTGGGCATTGCGTCCCTCCTTCCATCATTCCTCCGGAACCTCCGGATTCTTCATCTGATTCTCTCTATCTTTTCCCCGGGCACGGCGCCCCTTTCCATCTTCTCCTTCCTGATTTCATTTATCCGGAACCTCTGGACCATCCATCTTTCCTCCGATTCATCTTTCTAATCCTCCAAAACATCACATCTTTCATCTTCTTCTTCCTTTTCCATCATCTTTTTCCATATTTCTTCCGAGGGCATCGCGTCCCTTCTTTTGTCATCCCTCCGGAGCCTCCGGATGAGTCCTCCTATCATGATTCTCCTCCACCTCCGGAACCTCCGGATCCGCCTCTTTCTATCTACCAATTTCTTCTTCCAATTCATCCTGATTCTGGGTCCGACCCAACTTCTTCCACATCCACTGCCTTGCGCATTTGCCCTTTCTCCCATTGTTTTAGAGGCTTTAGTCCTCACTCCACCTCCTAATTTTCCGCTTCTTTTGTAAACTGTTCCTTGTAATCATGGTCTTCGCGCCTTAATAAGGGAGTTCTAGCCCTTGTCTCTTTTCCTTCTTCTCCTTATTCGTCTGAGTCTGGTCTGGGCACCGCTCCGTCTTGATAAGCCACTTCCAATCCTTTGCTTCCAGTCTTTTTTCTGCTAAAGAGGACAAATCCCACGATGATCACCTCCAGCAGCAATTGCTTCTACAAAGGTTGCAAGGTAACATGTTGGCGTAAGTAAATATTTTTATAATATCATCTCCCCATTTCTCCACGCATGATACTCAAAAGGAAGTGCTTCTTAACAAGATTAAGAATGGTGTTTTAAACCTTTATCTTAGGCTTTTAATTGAATCATTTCGAAAAAAAGAGTCTTTAGACTTGCTTTGCAGCACTTTGGTTGATAAAGAACCCAACATTGGGAATTCAACATTCTCTCCCCGCTTGTTTAAAAGTAACCCTCGGTTGGGCATTCCACACACTTCACGGCGTCCTTAGCCGGCTCCTTTGGTAAAACACCGTTGCTACTTTGGCCATGCCATGAGTATATCTGAAAGTCTCTTTCTCTTCTTTACTCGGCCGAACGCAGGTACAAGAGGTTGACGGATAAGATGACCAACCTTGGTAAATCCCAATACGAGAGGAGTCTCAAATAGGGGCAGTCTTGACCCAGAAGAAAAATCAATATGAATTTCATTATACATATCTCGCCAAAAAGGGCCATGATGAAAATCAAATCAGAATTTTGATAATTGCAATTAGGAATTATGGCATGACAAGAGTGGCAAAGTCCCCGCAGAGAAAACCCTGGTCGTATGCATGTCAAGGGTCTAAAATTAAAGGCACAAAGCCCCAGCGCAACAGACTACCTCTTTGAGGGTTAAAACCTTGGAAGGAATTCAAGTCCTGATATTTCACATCCTGTATAAAGCTTGTCTCCAATTGTTCTTCTCTTCTCCCTCCAAGACCGAATGTTTCTCAGGTATGGCCTTGGTAGGGGCACCGTTGATCAAAGGCGGTCGGTTACAGGACGTCGCTTTCAATGCACGTCCAGCTTTGGGCAGTTTTAGCGAAAAGGGAAGGAACAAGGACCCCTAGCCAGTGGTTCAAAACAACCCTTTGATGCTGCATTAACAATGTCTAAACCAAAATCCAAAAAAAAATTGAATATTTCCCGATCAAAATCCCAACAAAAATTCAAAATATTTTTCAAAAATCTCCATAAAAATTCAAATATTTTCAAAACTCATAAAAATTTGTATATTCTAAAACTCATAAAAATTTGCATATTTCCAAAATCTAAAAATTTGCATTGTATTTTCTAATGGTGTTTTGCAGGAACAACTTTGCAAGGACCAAGAGCACGGGATAAGTCCTATCTCCACTTGTCACTATCAATCTATTGATTCCTCCCGATATTCTCATGGCATGCCACCCAGGGGCATTTTGATTATCATTTCCCCCATATCTCTTGATTATCATTTATCTCCAAATTATTTTTAATCAACTCCTGCTAATTTTATCTGATCACTCTGCCGATGGGCATTATATCAGATCTTGATCATTCATCTCCAAATCTTGATTAGCCAGATTATCTCCTCATGACAAAATAACAAATAATGATGATTTACAATGACATGCTATTCATGTTATCCATGCTTTGCCCTACTATGTGTTATTCATGGCTATGTTTGCTATGCTTTGAGTCATGCTTATTCATTGCTTGTTATACTCTTTTATATCTTGGCTAATGAATTTTTGAGCGCAGGATAAGAAGCTCTTGGTCCCGCCGACTGGGCATCATCATCAAAGACCCACGGCGCTTGCACCTCATTTCTCAGTTCCCCTATGCTTATTGTTACCACCATCTCCCTGTATGCATTTTACTATATGTTACATACGTTACTAGATTATATCAAGGACCTTGTGGCTTTGGTAAATCTGGAATTTGAGTTCCCTTTCATCAAAAATAATGATGATTCCAGAGGAGTCTTAGTCATACGGATAGGCCGTTGAGCCGTCCGAGACTGGGGACGATGGTTCCCTTTTGCGAATTGGTACGTGGATAAACGGGCTTCGGCTTAGTATCAGCTCGTAGAATGGGTTTCTTGACCCAGTCTGGGCAGTTTAACAATATTATCCTTGATTATCTTATATTTTCGTTTGATGTATATTTTTCCTTTAAACCCAGCATGCATTCATATAGGACTTTGAATTAACGTTGGAAAATCATTCTGATAAGCTGATGTTGAGAGTTGAATTGATCTTGATCTTTCTTGATATGAGATTTTCATTGCCGGATTGTGTCTTCAGTTCGTTTTGTTGCTGTTTTGGGTCTTTTCTCGAAAGCTCCTTGTTTGGATTTCTATCATCTTATTTTATCTCCTTTCCTCTGATCCACCTTGGCTGCAGCACGTCCACTGACTGGTAACCGCTCCCCAATGGTAAAACCTACAGGTTTGTGACCTGGGGTACTTCCACCGCGCTGGAAGTTGATCATTTATTTTATCTCCTTCGTGCACCGCGTGCACATCTCCCCTTTAATCCAAGCATTGTTGATTTCGTTGGATTTCCCGAGATTTGCTTTATCTCGTGCTTTTGATTTCATTCTCATCAAGTGATGTTGATTGCGTGTCTCATCACACCTTGGCATCTACTTTTCAGTTTGCTCTGCTCCCTTGCAAAGCAGACGCCAAGGTGGGGCAGCTGTAGACACGCCAAAATTGACGTTACTGTGAGTACATCTCATATTACCTTGTAATGCCCCGATTTGACCCTCAAGTTAGCTCTCTTTGAGTGATTTTTTTCACTTTTCTTGGATTTCTCCATTTTTTCTCTCTTTTTCTATTTTTCCCTATTTTTCTGTATTTTTCTGAATTTTTATGGATTTTTCTAGATTTTTCTGGATTTTTTTGAGCATTTTCTCTATTTTTTAGAAATAACGGCTTGACGTGGGACGTCTTTTAAATAACGACTTAAACATGGGCGTTTATTAAAAAAATTAACGACTATATGGGAGGGCGTCCATTCTTTCAAATTTTCATTTTTCTGGATTTTTCTGAGAATTTTTCGGAATTTTTGAGAATTAACGACTTAACCATGGGCGTTATTTTGAATTGGAAAAGAATAAAAAAAATCGAAAATTGAATAACGCCGTATGTAAGGGCGTCACTTTCAAATCGAATATTTTAATATTATTTTCAACCCCGTTTAAGAGGTGATTTGGTGGCCTTCCGGGTGTCAGAAAAATTCGCAAAAATTGTCGTTGGAATCAGGGCGACGAGATGCACCTTCACCTAAAAAATGGGAAAATAATATTAAGAAATGAAAAATAGCCCTATTTCAAATATTTTTGAATTAACGTCCTTTGTTAAGGCGCGTTTTAATTAACGCCTTTGACTCAGACGTGTTTCACAATTTTCAAATAAATTCTAAAATTTGATTTTTGAATTAACGCCCTGAACTAAGTCGTGTTTTTAAAAGACGCCCTCTCGGAAGGTCGTCAATTCTTTAATTGACGTCCTTGTCTAAGTCGTGTTTCACTTTTGTGTTCCGAACGAGCGCAGCCTTGCCCCAGAGAGTCCCTGCTTCGTTTGGTCACCTTGCCCATTCTTATCCTTCCCTCCCTGGGCTCTCGCCCATTCTTATCCTTCTATCTATGAGGTTCGATCCTATTTTATAGAGATTCTTTATCTCTGTTGGGTTGGACTCTCGATTCCCCTTCTTCCGTACCTTCTTCCTCTCTCTCCCTCCCTCGGTGGTGCTTCTTCGATTTTTTTTCTTTCTTCTTTTCTTCTTCTTCTTCTGTCTTCTTCTTTGCCCCCGGTCGTTCTTCTGTTTTTTTTTTATTCTCCTTCTTTTCTCTTCTTCTGTATTCTTCCTCCCCTCTTCTTCTATTCTTTTCCCTTTCTTCTTCTGTCTTCTCTTTCTTCTGTTTGTTTTTTTTTTTACAGGAACCGAAAGTTGCTCTGGCATAGGAGAAGTCTTCATGCATCCTCAGATCTCCATCTTTTAAGGCTTCTCCCCATCGAGCATCAAGCCAAAGGAGCCACAAACAAGATTTTTCTATCTTATCTCCCCTTATTTGTATTTTTCATTAGTTCATGCATGCATCATGTTTCATTATTATTATATTGATTTTTCTCAACCATCATATTGAGATCTCCCCATAGTGCAACTCTTGCACTCTTTCCCCTTAATTTTTATTCTTATTTCATGCATTCATTCATCTCCCACACCCTCTTTGCATAGGGGTTTAAGGGCAACCACCCTTAAGGTGTGTTCTTCACCATGATTTCATGCTCATCTTTATTTAGGATTTGATGCTACACCCACCTTGTTTCTAATTCAATTCTTTTGGTGGTATTTGTTTGTTTTGCAAGGGTAATAAAAGCAAGAACTCTCTTCATCGGCCGGCCGATTTGAAGAGAAAGGAAGCACTCACATCCCCGCACTTTTGAGGTATTTTTCGCGATCATCTCTCCCATGCTTTCATTGTTATATTTTTGAGGCCTCGTGTCTCTGGCGATCACAAACTCCTCTTGTGCACCTCGTGCATGTTTTTCTCCACATTATTGATTATTGCTTATTCTTAACATTTTCCTTAAGTGGATTTTAAAGGAATCTACACTCGGGCACGTCGGAGGAAGGCTGCTGAAGAGGAGTCCACAGTTCCCCTTCCTCGGGTTCCGTCATTCTCTGAATTCGAGGCCGCCTGGATGCAAGGGCCCGAGGGCGAAGGTGACTTCTTATTATTGCCTGGCTTGTTTGTTTATTTCCGCCGCCCTGGTTGATCATCCTTCCTTTCAGTAGCTGCTGGCACTACCTCCGCCGTTGTTGGGTTGAAGGCGGCAACCGGAGCTGCTGTTGGGGAGAGAGAGGAGGAAGCCCCCTCGGCCTCGGCTGAGGGTGACTTGCCTTCACCGACACCCCATCGAGACATAGAAGGTAATTTGCAGCATGCCTATAGAGCTTAGCGGCATGTTGTGGTTTCAGTCGGGTCTTGACTATTTATTGTATTTCAATTCCAGTCGGTGTTCGGCCCACACTGCTCCCCGAGGTCAGTGCTACGGCAGGGGTTGCCATCGGAGAGCAAGGGCTTCCAAGGGACCGGCCCCTGGATATTCCGCCGATGGATGCTCCCGAGACGGAGACCGCTGAGGGGGTTCTGGATAGAGGGCCTAGCGCGGTTCCCGCTCAGGTGCCGGAGGTCCGAGAACAAGCAGAAGAATCATCCTCCTCTGAACAAGTTGATTATGGTGGCGGCTCCGGCGATGACGAGGGATTTCCCATGGTCGACACCGAGGCTGAGGACGCCGGGGCTTCTTCAGCTTACGAGAGCGATCTGCCAACGTTTAGCCCTCCGAGGCTATTGGGAGCCGAGTACGGGCCATCGTACCCGACTGCAGGGGAAGGGCCAGAATCTTCAGAGGCCACTTTTGGAGGCCTAAATATAGTGCCGGTTGAGGTAGGAAGTATTCTGATTCCCGCTTGCAGCACTTCTTTTAATTTTCAAGCCAGCTGGCTGATGTACATATATGGAATGCAGGCTGAGGTGGTACCGCCAGCTATAATGATCCGCATACCCCTTCCAGACGTGGATATGGGTCAGTCGGCCTTCCCACCAGTTGTACGGCCCATTGCCCTGCGGCTTCCACGGACCTATGCTGCTGCAGCGACCTCAAGGGAGCCTGGCGTGACGGCCGAAGGTGGCGCTCCGACCGGGGTTGCAAGGGCTCAAGCCTTGGTGGCCGGCGCAGAATTATTGCCGTCGCCAAGTGGTCCTCCGGACATAGAAGCAGGAGAAATTATTGCAGACGAGGCCGATATCATTAAAGCTTTGTCGGTCATAGAGGGCTCTCCTCTTTTAGTGGCCAGTGAGACTGCTCAAGAGGAACAAGCGCCTTTCATTGCCGATACGGCTGTTGTAGCCTCACCCCAAAGGGCGGGCAAAGAAGTTGTCACCATGGAGGCCCCTTTAGCTGCTGCAGCTGCAATAGTCGGGCCGGGTGTGGGCGTCGTGCAGACTATGCCGTCGACGTCCCTCGGGGTGGCCGATGACATTTGGGCCGAGGTAGATAGCAGGGTAGACTTTCAGCTCCCCGAGACTTCGCCATTGGGCCTACAATCCTCCGGTGACATGGTATGGCAGTCTCTGGATAATCTCCAGCGGGCCATGTTAGCCTCTCCGGGCCTGACTTATATGCAGCTGAGAAGCTTGATAGATCATCTCTCCCGATCGCTTTTAGCATTCGGCTACCCAATGGATGATTGGACCCCGCGAGTTGTAATGCTGTTAAAGCACGCCAACAGGCGAGAGTTCCTGAGCCGAGAGGTTTCTGATCAGCTGGCGGTTGTGAAGATGGAGAGGGCAGATTGCCGCACTGCTGCTTCTTCTTTGAGGGTGACCGTGGAACAGCTGAGAAACGCTGCCGGCAATATCTCAGAACGCCAGCTGCTCCTCAGGGCACGGGAGGCGGAGTTGCGTGTTGAGCTTGCCGTGGTCGAAGCCAAACTGCAGGAAGGCAAGCGCCTCGAAACCCAGTCAAGAGAGGAAGCTGATCTGGCCGAAGGACAACTTGCCTCATTGGACGAGAGGTTATCGCAGCTGACAGCTACTGAGGCACGGTTGCAAGAATTGACCCGACACTCCTCACTGGGCCTCTTGGAGTTGGCAGATATCTTCCGGCGTCCTTTGCCGTAACCTTGCTTCCTTCTTTTTTTTTGCATCCAATCTTGCTCCTTTTTATCTTCGGAGCTTATGTACCCCCGGGGGATGTCCCGGGCCAAAGAAATGTGTTCCGCCAATTCTTATTAAATGAAAACATCTCTTTTCGTCGTCTCGATCATGACTTCTTTTCTTCCCTTCTTTTATCTCTTCTGGCTGATCACCCGAACCTGGGGATACTTGCCGATGGCGCAGGAGAGCGCTCACGCCTTCAGGGAAGGGGTGAGGTGTTCGCTCCACCATGACGCAGTCGTTCCCGGAACAGGGCCTTTGCCAAGGTGGGACATAGGTAGCGTAGACAGATGCACCTAGCGAACCTTGCCGCTGGTGATGAGAGGCGTGTTGTAACCATCGACGTGGGTCAAATGTAGACGCAATTATGCTTTGTTGATCAATGAGGGCCGGAGGCCCAGGTTAGAGGGTAGTCGACCGGGCTTGTCGATGGTGGCGAGGGTCAGAAGGATGGACAGTTCTACCGACGATGACAAGAACCGAAAATGGTAGCGACCAATCTCGCCGGTGGTGACAAGGGTCAAAATGGTAGACGGTCTTGTCGATGGTGACAAAAACCGGAAAGGATAGCGACCGATCTTGCCGATGGTGACAAGGGTCGAAGAGGGTAGACGGTCTTACCGATGGTGACAAAAACCGGATAGGGTAGCGACCGATCTTGCCGATGGTGACAAGGGTTGAAAAGGTAGACGGTCTTGCCGATGGTGACAAAAATCGGGTAGGGTAGCGACCGATCTTGCCGATGGTGACAAGGGTCGAAAAGGTAGACGGTCTTGCCGGTGATGACAAAAACCGGGTAAGGGTAGCGACCGATCTTGCCGATGGTGACAAGGGTCAAAAAGGTAGACGGACTTGCCGATGGTGACAAAAATCGGGTAAGGGTAGCGACCGATCTTGCCGATGGTGACAAGGGTCGAAAAGGTAGACGGTCTTGCCGATGGTGACAAAAACCGGGTAAGGTAGCGACCGATCTTGCCGATGGTGACAAGGGTCGAAAAGGTAGACGGTCTTGCCGGTGATGACAAAAATCGGGTAAGGGTAGCGACCGATCTTGCCGATGGTGACAAGGGTCGAAGAGGTAGACGGTCTTGCCGATGATGACAAAAATCGGGTAAGGGTAGCGACCGATCTTGCCGATGGTGACAAGGGTCGAAAAGGTAGACGGTCTTGCCGATGATGACAAAAACCGGGTAAGGGTAGCGACCGATCTTGCCGATGGTGACAAGGGTCGAAAAGGTAGACGGTCTTGCCGATGATGACAAAAATCGGGTAAGGATAGCGACCGATCTTGCCGATGGTGACAAGGGTCGAAAAGGTAGACGGTCTTATCGATGATGACAAAAACCGGGTAAGGGTAGCGACCGATCTTGCCGATGGTGACAAGGGTCGAAAAGGTAGACAATAGATGTATATAGGCGGGATATCGGATGAAAATTCACCGTCGACCTCGTAAGGGGTCTTCCGGACAGAGAATGAATCATCACTATTCATCATTCAATTTTTTATTCACATTACTGACCTAAGCGCCCTTTCGGGTTTTCACCGAGGCCAGCCCCCTCTTGCTTTTGCCCGCGCGCCCTTTCGGGTTTTCACGCGGCGGGGCACCCGATTTTACCTACGACGCCCTTTCGGATTTTCGCCACAGCTGGGTTATAGCCATTTTTGCACTTGTCCTGATATAGGAACAAGTCTGGCGGGGTATCTCCATTTTTAACCCCATTTTCTTTTCTTTCTTTCTTTTTTCTTGAATTCGGGATGCGAAAAAATTGGACCGCGAAAATATTGACTAGCCTTGTCAATGATGACAAGGATCGAATCCTGTTTCGATTCGTCGACACTGGTTAGACGTCGAAGCAAAGGACATGGTCTATTAACAAGGATGTAAGATCCGTGTCAAGGGTAAAGATCGACCGGTCTCGCCGATGATGACGGGGGTCGAACGTGGGTTTATTCATCGGCATGGGCCACATGCCGAGGCAAAGGTAGGGTTATTAACGGGGACGTAAGGTCCAAGTTAAGGGTAGAGATCGACCGATCTCGCCGATGATGACGCGAGTCGAATGTGGGTTTGTTAAAGGATTTCCGGTGGGACTTTGACGATTGTCCCTTTCGGAGTTTCATTGGGTGGAGAATAGGAGAGGTATTTGGAAATTACCATTTTACTGACTCAAGCGCCCTTTCGGATTTTCGCCGAAGCCAGCCCCCTCTTGCTTTTGCCCACGCTCCCTTTCGGGTTTTCACGTGGCGGGGTACCCGATTTTGCCTGTGACGCCCTTCCGGGTTTTCGCCACAGCTGGGTTACGGCCATTTTTGCACTTGTCCTGGCATAGGAGCAAGTCTGGCGGGGTATCTCTATTTTTAACCCCATTTCTTTTTTTTTTTTTTTTTGTATTTGTGTAGGGTGGCAGGTCGAAGTGCGGCGTTCGACCCTTGGTTGACAGTAGATGGCTGTCAGCCGGAGCATCAGACCTTGCGCCGGGCAGAACAGTTCATTCATTAGCATGGGCTGAATGCTAACGCAAAGGAGTGATCTCTCGCCGATTCGGGCGTAAGGTTGGTAATGGCAACAGCGTGGTGTATTCTTTCGGGAGCTTGCTCAGGGCAGAATGCTACTAACCGAGGAAGGGTAGCTCGGCTAAGGCAAGGTGCCATTAACCAAGAAAAAGGTAGCTCGGTTAGGGCGGAGTGCCACTAAACCAAGGAAAATGTAGCTCGGTTAGGGCAGAGTGCCACTAAACCAAGGAAAAGGTAGCTCGGTTAGGGCGGAGTGCCACTAAACCAAGGAAAATGTAGCTTGGTTAGGGTGGAGTGCCACTAAACTAGGGAGAAGGTATCTCGGTTAGGACGGAGTGCCACTAAACCAAGGAAAAGGTAGCTCGATTAGGGCGGAGTGCCACTAAACCAAGAAAAAGGTAGCTCGGTTAGGGCGGAGTGCCACTGAACCAAGGGAAATGTAGCTCGGTTAGGGCGGAGTGCCACTAAACCAAGGAAAATGTAGCTTGGTTAGGGCGGAGTGCCACCAAACCAAGGAAAAGGTAGTTTGGTTAGGGCGGAGTGCCACTAAACCAGGGAGAAGGTATCTTGGTTAGGGCGGAGTGCCACTAAACCAAGGAAAAGGTAGCTCGGTTAGGGCGGAGTGCCACTAAACCAAGGGAAATGTAGCTCGGTTAGGGCGGAGTGCCACTAAACCAAGGAAAAGGTAGCTCGGTTAGGGCGGAGTGCCACTAAACCAAGAAAAAGGTAGCTCGGTTAGGGCGGAGTGCCACTAAACCAAGGGAAATGTAGCTCGGTTAGGGCGGAGTGCCACTAAACCAAGGAAAATGTAGCTCGGTTAGGGCGGAGTGCCACCAAACCAAGGAAAAGGTAGCTCGATTAGGGCGGAGTGCCACTAAACCAAGGAAAATGTAGCTCGGCTAGGGCGGAGTGCCACTAAACCAAGGAGAAGGGTAGCTCGGTTAGGGCGGAGTGCCACTAAACCAAGAAAAATGTAGCTCGGTTAGGGCGGAGTGCCACTAAACCAAGGAGGAGGTAGCTCGATCAGGGCGGAATGCCACTAGACCAAGGAAAATGTACCTCGGTTAGGGCGGAGTGCCACTAAACCAGGAAAATGTATTCCGACCGATCACTCGGGGAATGCTGGCTGCGCTGCATGATACAGCTTAATATGCTTTCCGTTGAGGGGAGAGAACTGGATAACCCCTTTGTGGTCTACCAGGACGTAGGCGCCTCTTTCATATACTCGGCGGATGATATATGGCCCGACCCAGTTTTCGACCAGCTTCCCATTGGGGTTAGAGGCCATTACTTCTCTTCTTTTGACCATTACCAGGTCTCCTTTCTTGAATTCTCGACCCTTGACTAGCTTGTCAAAAGCACAGGCCATGCGAGCTTGGTAGAGTTGGATGTTTTGTTGTGCCCAGAGGCGTTTTCCTTCGAGCTCAACGAGCACCTCCAATCTTCTTTCTGCATTGGTCTGCTCACCACTGACTAGTCCGTGCTGGATGGCAACTCGTAATGAAGAAACTTCAAGTTCAATGGGTGATGAGGACATCATGAGCTTATGGATTGTATTAGTGTGTATTAGCTTGTATAGGTGTGTTTTATGGGTTGTATTAGCTTGAAAGTGTGTAATTTTTGATTTCCTTCTTTTGGGCCATCCTTGTAAGGCTTAATTAAGCCAATGGGCCTCTTTCTAGGAAGAGTCCATAACTAGGTAGTATGTTTAAGGTCCATTTAAGATGGCTCCTTCATATTGGGCCATTTGGTTTCAAAGTGGGTCATTAAGGCTCTTAAAGCCCAAATGGGATTCCATCCTCTCATGGGCCATCAAAGTGGGAATGGCCCATGCCTAGCATGCCATATGGAGTGGCTCTTGGCCCAAGAATGGGCTTGGCCCAAGAAGGGGGGCGCATGCTCTTTTGGCCTTATTAGGCTTGGTAGTTGTAGTTAGGTTGTGTTTGAATGGAATTACACCAAGTTTGAACACATGTGGTCAATTTGATTAAACTAATGTATTCAATGTGGGATTCTCATTGTATCCCAGCCATCCAATCCAAACCCCTAGATCCAAGGGTTGAGATTGAGTTTGGTTGGCATCCTATATAAGGTTGTAATTTTCATTTTGAATGAATTAATGAAGAAGAAATTAGCATTTTGCCTCCTTGAAGCTTGTGCCCCTCTCCCCTCTCTCCCTGGTGTTCTTCCACCTCCAGCCCATTTCTAGAGTGTAACCCCCTCCCCCTTGATCCCCTCCAACTTCTGAAGCAGCTCCGGTGATCGCCGCCGCCGCCGTCTCGCCGCCGACGCGTCTTCACCAACGAATTCGGTTTTCTGTCCACTCTGGACAGACCTCTCTTCTCCGAATTTTCTCTCTCTCTTCCCTCATCTTCTGAAGCTCCAATTTTCAGGGTTGGTTCCCCTCTTGAACCCTTACCTCCACAAGAAATTTCAGGCAAAAATTCGTCCTTTAGATATTTTTAGATTTTCGTCCAAGTTCAAATTTCAGTTCTGTCCAGGTTCTGTCTACTGTTCATCAGTTCTGAGTCTACCTTGTTCGACCCATGTTTTGAATTTTGTTGGGGCTCTAAAAATTACTGAGACTTCTGTCCACATATGTCTACCACCATGAATTTTCTTAATTTTTGATACGGTCTCTAGGTATTTTTCAAAATTCGTACCAGTTCCTGTGAGCAATTTTTCCACAGTGTCCCAGATCCGACCCAGGTCCACTAAAAAAATCCCATAAAATCCATTTCCTATCCAAATCAAAAACTAAAAATAGTCTCGGTTTTCTATCTCAGAGATCTTCAACTGTTATGAAGAACTCATCTCCATATTCCAAGGTCCTCCCACCGGTCAACGGTGATTTTCAGAGAAGTCAGAACCTGCCCCTGCAGTTCTGGCCTGTTTACAGCAAGGGTGTAAATTCCATAAGTCAGATATACGTATCTGATTATTTTTTCTGAAGGCCCCTACGTTGAAGTATTTGGAGTCCTCTTTCCAACGGCGCCGAGCTCGTTGCATTCCGACGACGGGGTTGATCACAGCAGCCGATCTCGCCGGACAGCGCGCGAGAAGACAGCAAGTGCAGACTTGTGGCCGGTTTCCCGCGAGCGTCGTCCGAGGGCCGCCCGGCGTCCGGCGGTCGTTCCAGCAACTCGCCATCCTAGGGGAGCGCTTCCCAAGTGTACCCACACCAGAGGAGGCATCAGGTCCCACACGACCCCTCCGGTCCACACGTGGGCCCCACTAGCACGAGTACGCGCGAAGCCGAAGCCGTGCCCGGAAACCGCCCGTCAACCCGGAATTGGTCCTCCCGGGCCCCCTTGTGTCGCCCGTTACCTCCCTGCGTGGAGTGGGCTTACTTGTATTGCTGTAATCTTAATGTATTAAGTTCCCGGGAGTACGAGTTTTGGCCGGGTGCCATCTTCGCCACGCCGAGCGCGTGGAGGTATCGTATTCGCTCCTTGCTTGGCATTCCGCTTATTTCTATATATGCTTGTTTATGCCGCTGCTAGAGAGCATGTGTAGGGTTACCTAGCTCGCTTTTAATTTATAATATCACTGCTGCGAGTGAGAGAGTGACCGTCCCGTGACCCGATCCGGGCACAATTGAGAGCCGACCACCCTAGCTCACTGCCGATTGTTCAACCGCGCACATCTGACGCTTCCCTCGCTAAGGGACGACCGCTAGCTTATCGTGTCCGTGGTCCCGTCCCGCATCAATTTGGTATCAGAGCAGGTTGAGTCTAGGGTGTTTGCATTCAAAAAAAAAAAGAGTGTCATGTAGTCATTAGTCGGTCTAAGTCGTGTTTAGGATCATCATATTTTTAAAACAACAAAAAGAGTTGTTTTTGGGTCGCATACATCCCTTTACTCGGTATATAAAAAGGTGTTGTCCGACCGTTAGGTTATGCCTATCGGGAAGGCCGCACACTTGTGCGAGTGACCTTCGGGTCGATTGTCTCCGCCCCGTACCGAGTCTTGGTTTACGTCTAGGGTCCTTAGTGTGCATTAGTTAGTGCATTCCAACTTTGCATTACTTAGTGTCGTGTCTAGTGTTTTGGTCCGAGTGTCGGCATGGCCATCCACTAGTTTCCCCGTGTCCCATGGAGTCCCAAACTCCCGGATGGTGGCGATACTATCTCAAATGGAAGGACCACCCGAACCACCCCACGAGGCCCGAAACCCGGGATTTCTACGGGTCCGATGACCCGAGTGTCTATCTAGAATGGGAAGCCATTATGGATGATTACTTCGAGGTGTACATCATGTACGGGCCCATGCAAGTCGATGTTGCCAAAAGGTGACTTTTTGGTGAAGCCGCTGCAACTTGGAGGGACATCAAATATTGGAGGGAGGATAGGAATCTAAGGCCCATCGAGTCATGGTGGGAAATGAAGAGAGTGCTTAGGAGGGCCTACGTTCCCCGCCCACCTACCTCCAACCACGGAGGTCATTCCACTCACCAACCCCACCAACTCACCCACAATCAAGTGGGCCACACCTCTACCCAATCTCACCCCTTCACCGCCGTCCAAGCCCACCAAAGTGACCCCAATCTAGTGGCCCGCCCATGCACCACCAACCAACCTCCCCTTGGCACTCCCATCCCAACCCACTCAAGCACCTCCAACCGAGTGGAAGTCCCGCTTATAACCGAGCCTAGGCCCACACCCGAGCCGAGAGTTAAGGAGCTAGTCCACCCCAAGGTCCCTCCTCCAACCCGCTCCTTAGAGGAAATAAAGCAAATGATTTCGGATTGGTGGGAAAGGACACAAGCTACTCCACCACCCATGGATGCTCCATTGTTATCTACCTCCGGTCTTCATTCGAAACCATCAAAGTGGGAACTACCAAGGCCCGAGCCACCCGTATTTCTAACGGGTACGCTTTTTATAGCCGAGCCACTTCTTAGTTGGCTCAAGGATGGCTTGGTCCCACATCCCTTCCCATCAATGGACCCCACACTACCACTAGTGCCGGTCAACTCATTCCATACCACATTTCGATCTCGTCACCATGTTGATACGTTGGATTATCTTGTCATGGGATTAGATTCACAATGGGAGTTGACGCATCTTTTGGCCCGAGGCTTTGACCAACCCGCTAGTCTTAGCTTCACCCATCCGGCCATAGGGTCCATTACCTCCGAGTGCACCGTGGGTTGTGTCACCACGGAGGTTCTTCTACTTCTCCCGCTACCGGATGAGCCCGACTTCATGACTTTGCTTCCGAGGGAGGAGTCATATTTCCTATACACGGTCCCATCTACCATGACGGAGGAAGGTGACCACCCGCACCTTCAAGAATTTCACGATTGGGACCATGTCATGTTGGAACCCACTTCATGGGGTCACACCTTCTTCGACCCTTTTGACCCCTTCACTAGTGACCCTCCCGAGTTTTCATACTCGTTACCCTTCTTCCGCGGAGTTCACTATCCCACCTTTTCCATTCGGGCCAAGCAAACTCCACATAGCCATAGGTCCGAACCATCCCTCGGGGTAAGGAAGACTTTGGTTTCCCCGATCCCTCTAAACCACCCGCACCTCCCGGACTTCCCGCATCCAAGCCCAATGTCCATGATTGGTGCATCGTAGTATGTTTAGGAGTTCCCCATGACGTCAACCTCCAGTTACGTCAAATGCATGTATGGCACATATTCGGGTGTCCTGGTCCGCCGTCATCCATGTACGGGTCTGACTAACATTAGGTATGTCTAGGGTCATAGATGAGTCGGTGTGTTTTCTTTGTGTGGTTTGTTTTGTGTGGTTTGTTTGCATGGTTTGTGTGTCGTTGTTTGTCTGCATGCGTCTTGTGCAAGCTCGTTGTCAGTCTCTTACGAGTAAGAGGCGAGTGGACTCACTTGATGAGTATGGGATCGGTTTTACTTCTATATCCGGATCAGTCACCTATAGGGACTCAACGGTGATTCCTAGTGAGTCTTCGAGCTGTTTCCTTCCTTTGAGAGTGCCCCTTCGGAGTGACCACCTTTAGCCATAGCAGTGCGCATATCGAGTATATATGGAATGAGCAGGTGCCGATCACTTGGAGTGGAGCATACCCGCGCTACTTAGCACGGTGACGGATCCGTCGGAGTACCGGAGCAGCCATACCCCTACTCGACGGGGTCGAGTTTCTCCCACCCGGGGAGAATTGATGAGGACATCATGAGCTTATGGATTGTATTAGTGTGTATTAGCTTGTATAGGTGTGTTTTATGGGTTGTATTAGCTTGAAAGTGTGTAATTTTTGATTTCCTTCTTTTGGGCCATCCTTGTAAGGCTTAATTAAGCCAATGGGCCTCTTTCTAGGAAGAGTCCATAACTAGGTAGCATGTTTAAGGTCCATTTAAGATGGCTCCTTCATATTGGGCCATTTGGTTTCAAAGTGGGTCATTAAGGCTCTTAAAGCCCAAATGGGATTCCATCCTCTCATGGGCCATCAAAGTGGGAATGGCCCATGCCTAGCATGCCATATGGAGTGGCTCTTGGCCCAAGAATGGGCTTGGCCCAAGAAGGGGGGCGCATGCTCTTTTGGCCTTATTAGGCTTGGTAGTTGTAGTTAGGTTGTGTTTGAATGGAATTACACCAAGTTTGAACACATGTGGTCAATTTGATTAAACTAATGTATTCAATGTGGGATTCTCATTGTATCCCAGCCATCCAATCCAAACCCCTAGATCCAAGGGTTGAGATTGAGTTTGGTTGGCATCCTATATAAGGTTGTAATTTTCATTTTGAATGAATTAATGAAGAAGAAATTAGCATTTTGCCTCCTTGAAGCTTGTGCCCCTCTCCCCTCTCTCCCTGGTGTTCTTCCACCTCCAGCCCATTTCTAGAGTGTAACCCCCTCCCCCTTGATCCCCTCCAACTTCTGAAGCAGCTCCGGTGATCGCCGCCGCCGCCGTCTCGCCGCCGACGCGTCTTCACCAACGAATTCGGTTTTCTGTCCACTCTGGACAGACCTCTCTTCTCCGAATTGTCTCTCTCTCTTCCCTCATCTTCTGAAGCTCCAATTTTCAGGGTTGGTTCCCCTCTTGAACCCTTACCTCCACAAGAAATTTCAGGCAAAAATTCGTCCTTTAGATATTTTTAGATTTTCGTCCAAGTTCAAATTTCAGTTCTGTCCAGGTTCTGTCTACTGTTCATCAGTTCTGAGTCTACCTTGTTCGACCCATGTTTTGAATTTTTTTGGGGCTCTAAAAATTACTGAGACTTCTGTCCACATATGTCTACCACCATGAATTTTCTTAATTTTTGATACGGTCTTTAGGTATTTTTCAAAATTCGTACCAGTTCCTGTGAGCAATTTTTCCACAGTGTCCCAGATCCGACCCAGGTCCACTAAAAAAATCCCATAAAATCCATTTCCTATCCAAATCAAAAACCAAAAATAGTCTCGATTTTCTATCTCAGAGATCTTCAACTTTTCTGAAGAACTCATCTCCATATTCCAAGGTCCTCCCACCGGTCAACGGTGATTTTCAGAGAAGTCAGAACCTGCCCCTGCAGTTCTGGCCTGTTTACAGCAAGGGTGTAAATTCCATAAGTCAGATATACGTATCTGATTATTTTTTCTGAAGGCCCCTACGTCGAAGTATTTGGAGTCCTCTTTCCAACGGCCCCGAGCTCGTTGCATTCCGACGACGGGGTTGATCACAGCAGCCGATCTCGCCGGACAGCGCGCGAGAAGACAGCAAGTGCAGACTTGTGGCCGGTTTCCCGCGAGCGTCGTCCGAGGGCCGCCCGACGTCCGGCGGTCGTTCCAGCAACTCGCCATCCTAGGGGAGCGCTTCCCAAGTGTACCCACACCAGAGGAGGCATCAGGTCCCACACGACCCCTCCGGTCCACACGTGGGCCCCACTAGCACGAGTACGCGAGAAGCCGAAGCCGTGCCCGGAAACCGCCCGTCAACCCGGAATTGGTCCTCCCGGGCCCCCTTGTGTCGCCCGTTACCTCCCTGCGTGGAGTGGGCTTACTTGTATTGCTGTAATCTTAATGTATTAAGTTCCGGGGAGTACGAGTTTCGGCCGGGTGCCATCTTCGCCACGCCGAGCGCGTGGAGGTATCGTATTCGCTCCTTGCTTGGCATTCCGCTTATTTCTATATATGCTTGTTTATGCCGCTGCTAGAGAGCATGTGTAGGGTTACCTAGCTCGCTTTTAATTTATAATATCACTGCTGCGAGTGAGAGAGTGACCGTCCCGTGACCCGATCCGGGCACAATTGAGAGCCGACCACCCTAGCTCACTGCCGGTTGTTCAACCGCGCACATCCGACGCTTCCCTCGCTAAGGGACGACCGCTAGCTTATCGTGTCCGTGGTCCCGTCCCGCATCAATGGGCACTACAACTTTTGACCCATAGACGAGGGAGAAAGGTGAACAGCCGGTTGGGGTCTTGTAGACAGTACGATAGGCCCAAAGTGCTTCGTACATCCTTTCTTCCCAATCTTTTTTATTATACTTGACAGTCTTTGCCAGCAATGTACATAATGTCTTATTAAAGGCTTCTGCGAGTCCATTGGCCTGAGGGTTGTAGGGGGACGATGTCCTCCAGTCGATTTTGTATTTGTCGGCCAGCCGATAAATCTTCTGATTTCTAAAATGGCTGCCATTATCAGAGATGATTCGGCTGGGGATCCCGAACCGGAATATTACACTTTACCGGAAGAATCTTGCAACTAGCTCTCCCGTCACATCTCTTAGTGCTACTGCTTCCGCCCATCTGGAGAAGTAGTCTGTAGCTGCTAAGATATATCGGCACCCTGATGAAGATGCTGGTAGCGGCCCTACTACGTCCGTGCCCCACTGAGCAAATGGCCAACTTGGTAGGGTGGGATGCAATGCCACTGGAGGTCTCCTTGCCACATTAGCGTGTTCTTGACACTTCTGACAAGCTTTGGCAAACCTGCAGCAATCATCAAATATAGTGGGCCAATAGTAACCCAGTTTCTTTATCTCAATTTTCATCTTCGGGCCAGCCTGGTGTGCTCCAGCTGATCCTGCATGGACCTCCTGCATCACCTGTCCCACTTCTGCTGAAGACAAGCAACGGAGTAGGACTTTCCTTCGGGCATCTGCCATAATTTGGAACAAGGTCCCGCTTCTCATCTCGTAAGAATCCTTGGTCCTCAGGAGCTTCATTCTCTGTTCCTTTTCTTTTGGAAGCTGTTGGTGTTGAAACCAGCGTAGGAGATGCTCTCGCCAATTGGGCTGCTGAACCCCTTCGATGACTACTACTTCCATCTCTTGTTCGTCGATCAGGACCTCTGTCACGCTGGGGACCTGTCGGCGGTTGATCACTGTTATATTCAGGCTTGTGTCTGGCGGGACCGTCAATGAACTGGCCAGCTTAGCGAGGGCGTCTGCCTGAGCATTCTGGCCTCAATTGATGTGCTTGATGCTGATGAAGTAAAATCTTGACATCAGGCGAGTTGCCAACTGGTGATAGGGGAGGAGCTCTTGCTTTCGCACATCGAACTCTCCTTCCAGCTGTTTTATAACTAGCATGGAGTCTCCGAATGCTTCTAGCATCTGAATTCCCATGGACAGAGCAATTTGCAACCCAATTATCAGGGCTTCATATTCCGCTTCATTGTTGGTGCATTGTTTATTTTTGGAGCAGGATGTATGTACCACTTCTCCTTCTGGGGATTTCAAGACTATGCCTGCTCCTGCTCTGACCCTGGATGATCCGGTGGCAGAGGTGTCAATTCTGGAAGCGCCATCAAAGTATAGCTGCCATAGAGAGGGCTGTACTTGCACGGCTTCTAGGGTTTCATCTTCAGGAAGCTCCGGCTCCAACGGGCAATGCCCGGGCACTAGGTGCTCAGCGAAGAAGTCTGCAATAGCTTGACCCTTGACAGCCTTGCGCGGCACGTAGGAGATATCAAACTCCATAAGGATTACCGCCCATTTGCCCAGGCGGCCTTTGAGTGCCGGTTGAGACATGATGTACTTTAGGGGATCCTCTTTGGACACCAAGCTGATTTCATGCGACAACATATAGTGCCGGAGCTTCTTAACTGCGAAGACCAGCGCCAGACAGATCTTCTCAATATGAGTATATTTCTCCTCAGTTCTGACCAGTCTCCGACTGAGGTAATAGAGGGCTTGCTCTTTCCCTTCTTCATTATTCTGGGCCAGCATTGCCCCCAGAGAATTATGTGTAGCTGCTATATACAGTATCAATGGTCGTCCTTTCACCGGTGCGCCCAACACTGGAGGAGTTTTCATGTAGTCTTTTAGCTTGTCGAAGGCTGCCTGGCAATCTTCATCCCAATAAAAGGGGCCATCTTTCATCATCAACTTGTGAAAAGGCTGGCACCGCCCTGACAAATTGGAAATGAAACGCCGGATATAAGCCAAACGGCCTTGTAGTGATCTCAGCTCGGAGATGTTCCTTGGCGGAGGTAACCCCTGAATCGCCTTGATCTTTGCGGGGTCTATCTCGATTCCCCGATATCGGACGATGAAACCTAGGAATTTTCTGCTCGACACTCCGAACGCACATTTCATGGGGTTCATCTTTAGCTCATGCTGCCTCAGCCTCTGAAAGACAATCCGGAGGTCTTGCAGATGATCTTCTTTTCTTTTGGTCTTGACCACCAGGTCATCTATGTAGCATTCGACCTTGTGGTAGAGCAACTCGTCAAAGATTTTGGTCATTGCGCGCTGATAGGTTGCGCCCGCATTTTTCAGTCCGAACGGCATTCTCTTGTAATGATAAATGCCTTTAGGAGTTCGGAAAGCAGTATGGACTCGGTCAGGCTCCGCGATCCAAATCTGATTGTAATCGGAAGACCCATCCATGAATGATAGGGCTTCATGGCCGGTTGTAGCATCAATCATGACCTCAGTTATTGGCACCGGGAAGTCATCTTTGGGGCAGGCTTTATTTAGATCTCAGAAGTCGACACATATCCGGATCTGTCCATTCTTCTTCTTCACGGGGACGATATTCGCCAGCCATGTAGTGTACTGGTTTTCTTCAACAAATCCCACGTCAATGAGCTTGTCGACTTCAGCACAAATTTGGGTGATGAGCTCTGGCCTCATGCGTCGCGGTGGTTGCTTCACTGGCTCGGCCTCAGGGCTAATTGTTAGCTCATGTTGTGAGACAGCGGGGCTTAGACCTGGCATCTCTTTGTAAGTCCAGGCGAAGCAATCCCGGTACTCTAGCAGCAGCTGGATGTACAACTCCCGTTCTTCTGGGGACAGTTGGGTGCTGAGGAAGGTGGGCCTAGGGTCCTCCTCATTTTCCAAGTTGACTTCTATTAGTTCATCGACTGTGGCCTGGCCTCCGTCTTCTATCTCCGGAGGTGCCGGTTGGAGGTCAACGAAGTCTGGAATACCATCTTAAGGGTCGAGTACTTCGACTTCCTCGTCAGACACCACCAGAGCTTCTTGAGGTTTCTTGATTTCTTGTGCCAGCGGCTGAGTGGATTGTTCTATTAGCAAATCCATTGCCGTCGCAGCTTCCAAGGAAGAGAGAGCAACCTTGGTGTTTGCAGATGAGATTGCAGCCATGACGGGCTGGTAACTGTTTACTGCCAGGCTCGGACAGCATGCTGATTTTGCAGCAGAAGTTGAGGAAGTTTCGCCTTTTGGGACAGTTGTATCTTCCACAGAAGTGGCTTTTTCTTCCCTGGTAGCTGGCTCCCCTTGATTGGAGTTGACCAAGGCCTCCCTGACTGGCAGAAAGGGTGTCGAAGTTGTCATTAGTATGACCTCTATGGAGGGAGAGACTCCTGCTTCTTGACTGTCTTCGGCTTCGCTGCTGCTAGCCGTATCAAATTCGGCTTGAAGGGCCGCTTCTTCAGGGTGAACCTGCTCCCAGCATCGGCAAGGGGCCGAGGTTTCCACTTCTTGATTTCTGGACTGAGCCAGTTCAAGATATTCGGCTTCCGCCGGATACTCATCAAAGGTTGCTCCCAGAGGGCTATCTTCAGTAGGATAGAAGGCGGAGATAGTATCCACCTCGTACTGCCCACTGTAATAATATTCTTCCAGGGTGAAGCCCAACCCTGGATGTTGAGAGACACATCTCATTTCCTTATCCAGATTTGCAGGATGCCACATCTTCTGGAAAGCTTCCTTGTGTTTTTGAGACTGATAGGAAGGGATGTGTTGGTTCTGAAACATCCTGGCCATTCGATCAGTTGTAAATGCCAGGCCTTGAACAGGAACCCGCAGGTTGACTAGATCTTCGGGGAGACTGCAGTCTGTATCTTCTCGAGTGGGATGCTCCTCAGCTGTATAGAACAAGCTGCGGGGCCCATCTTCCTGTGTCACCTCCCAAGCTTTGAAAGGTTCGACAGTGGGATCATTGAGGCCAGGGACTGGCTTGGTGAGGCCGGCCGGGACTCCGATGCGGTCGTGCTGTCGATTGACCTGCACTTCCTTAGCTTTGGGGTATAATGCTGGGGGTGTTACCCTGCCGACATCTCCAGAAGCTGTGATGTGGGAGACCACCTTTGGCTTGACATATCCGCGCGGCGGTGTGGACACACTTTTCGTTGGTTGGTTCGTTTCGGCTGGTGGCGTTGGTCTGTTAAGTGCGTGGACGTGCCAGTCACCGAGGTGACAATTTATTCGGGCTCCGAAGAGCCCATGGTGCGCTCGATCTGACTTCGTCAGGCGATTGTGTGGTTCGTGTCGGGACCGAATCGCGTCGCGCCATCAAGGTCACGACGTCATTTACATCCCCCATACCAGGGAATACCCTTGATTAATTGCCGAAATTAGGGGCCCCGCGGCCGAAAGAAATAATACTAATCGCGAGAGAGAGATAGGGGCAGATCACACTGGGAGTTGTATTCAGACCACAAATCGTCGGCCGTGTTGGTCACTCATGGACCTTTTCATGTTCGGACACCTGTCCGTAATGGGAACGCGACGGGAAAACCGGGACGAGTCCGTTCAAATGTATGCCGAGCGCCCGGCAATTTCAATGATGACTCGGAAGGCGTCCGGAACGAGAAACAAATCCGATCCGGTCGGGATGTCGGCCCGAGGCTAGGTCGGGACCGGACCATGTCGGGATGATTCCCAAGATCCGAGCCCGGCCTGAGAGGGCGGCATTATTGTTCCTTTTGCCCCGGGTCCCGGGGAGAGATGGGGCTGCGGTGTGGGCCCTAGCATCTTTTATCTGGGATTCTCTTAATTATGTGTATCTCTTTTCTCTGTTGCTTATTACTTCTTTATGCATTCGCTCCAGATGATTTCTCTTCTTTTATTCATTACTATCATTATTTCTATTATTACTATTTTGATTATTTTTATTACCCCTCCCACCTCCTTTATCGTTACTAATGTTGCATATTTAGAGTCCTTTAATTAGCATAATTTTTATTAATTTATTTGCTATTGTTAATGCCCTTATCATGCTATATATACATATATATGTATATGCATGCATTGTGCCGGCGAAGGGAATAGGGTGTACCGCTGAGGGAAAGAGTGTGCCGCTGGGTGCTCAAAGGGCGTACCGCTGGGAGGCAACAAGGGTGTACCGCTGAGGGAAAGAAGTGTGCCGCTGGGTGCTAAAAGGGCGTACCGCTGGGAGGCAACAAGGGTGTACCGTTGGAGGCTCAAAGGGGTTTAGAGGAGTGTGCAGCTGGGTTGAAAAAGGGGTGCAACGGTGAGAGCCAGAAGAGGTGTACCGATGAAGGGATGTTGAAGGATAGAGGTAGTGTGCCGGAGAAGAGGCTTTGAAGCGTGCCAATGAAGGATGAGAGGAGTGTACCGGCGAAGGGATTGGACGAGCATGCCACTGAAAGATGATTAGAGTGCACCGTTGAAGGGCCAATCAGGGCGTGATGGTGGAGGTTCAATCAGTCTTCAATTCTTTGTTTTAAGGCTTTTCTTTTCTTCTTGTTTTAATTTTTTTATGCAGTTTTCTATAAACTTCTCCCTTGTTTTGTTCTGTTCGGCCTCTCTACCATAAGTCGGAAGTTCGGCCTGTCGTGGCGTTGATCAGTTCGGTTCTTATCATGGTACCGGCAGTGGCTTGATTAGTTGGAAGGCTTCATCATTAATTATTCTGTTCGTTTGTTGCCTCCTTTTGCCTTATTTAACGTGTTGTTATTTTCTGACAAAAATTCGACAGCATCTCCCCTTGACCCGGGGCGTAAGGGAGATAAAGGGAACGCGCCCACATGGAGTGGCGGAATCCGACAACTGGAGGTGGGCGCCCGAGGGTAGCAACACCTTTATGGGGCCTCGGAAAACCCGGAGAATACCGTGAATGGAAGACTTCTAGTACTAGACAGAATGGGCTGGGGGTTGGCGGCTGAGGGCGTACCGCTGAGGCACCAGGGGAAGGTATACCACTGGGGGGGCCAGAAAGTGTGCCGCTGAGGGCCTAAGGGGTGTATCGGCCAAGGGCAACGGGGTGTGCCGCTGAGGGCCAATAGGGGTGTGCCGCTGAGGGCCAGAAGGGTGTACCGGTCAAGGGCCGACGGCGTGTGCCGCTGAGGGCCAAAAGGTGTGTCGGCCAAGGGCTGGAAAGTTGCATCTCTGGGAGATAAAAAGGGGGAAGCTAAGTGTATGGGCTGGGAGGCTTGTAGGTCATTCAGGAAAAGAGGGGAAGCTCAAGGCCAAGGGTTGGCTACTGGTAGCTGGGTGTTCGGAGAGAGAGCAAGGGCCTCCCTCTCTCCTCAAGCCGATGGGCACAGTAGATGGCCATGGAAAGGGACTAAGAACCCACGAGGTCAAGGATCGCGGGGGAGGAATCGTATTGACATGGAGACCCCAAAAACACCGGAGAAATAGAGGGATGGAGGGAAAACGGACAACACGTCATACACACCGTGAAAATTGGCGTAAACCAACAAAGATAACATGGGAAACCCAAAGAGGGTGATTTTCATCCATGGGAAATCAAAGGGCCGTGGCCCCATATACACATTACAAAGAGTGCCCAAGCCGAGACTATAGGCAAGGAGGAAACCCAATAAAAAAAAGAACGGAAAGGGGAAGAACATAGCACAAAAGAGAAGGAGGTGTTGGGGATCGGAGCAGGGACCATCGTCTCCTACTCTTTCCCCCACCTTCTCCTCCTACATCAAGCTCTCTCTCTCTTACTCTCGCTTCTGCCTTGTGGTCGTCAGAGGGGACTCACGCAGGAGCTCTTCCTCTTCTCTTCTCCCTTCTCTTCCTCTCTTACGTCTGTCTCTTCCGTCTGTCTGTCCCCCCCTTTTTTCTTGTGTCGGGAATGGGAGTCTTTTATACTCCCAGCAGCGGGAGGCTTGAGCACGGCCGTCGAAGGCGGGAAGTAACCCGTGATCATGGGGGTTTGACCTCCCCTGTCCTGGCTGTTAGTGGAGTAGCCTGCGTGGCCCAACGATCGACTGACACCTCGGACGGCTTACTGCGCGCCAAGGATACGTAGGGCATGGGTTTCACGTCGTCCCGCCGTTGAAAAAGCCTTCACGCTGTGCCGTTGGCGGGCTGAACAAGCGTTCCGTGGGAGAGGCAAAATGGCGTGCCGCGGGAGCACCCAATAGGCGTGCCGTTGAAGGCCGGGCTGGGCGTGCCGCTGAAGCTCCATGGGGGCGTGCCGTTGAACGGCCTGAAGGGTGTGCCGCTGGAGCCACGGATGGGCATGCCGCTGAAGCTCCATGGGGGCGTGCCGTTGAAGACCCCCCCAGGGGGGTGTACTGCTGAAGAAACCCCCCCCCCCTTGGGGGTGTACCGCTGAAGGCCCCCCCAGGGGGGTGTGCCGTTGAAGAACCCCCCCCCCCCCCTTGGGGGGTGTACCGATGAAGAACCCCCCTTGGGGGGTGTACCACTGAAGGCCCCCCCCAGGGGGGGTGTGCCGTTGAAGAACCCCCCCTTTGGGGGGTGTACCGCTGAAGGCCCCCCGTGGGGGGGGTGTGCCGCTGAACCCCCTTTGGGGTGTGCCGCTGAAAGCCGTGGGCCGTGCCGCTGGGACCCCAAAGGGGGTGTGCCGCTGAGCAGCCGCAGGGGTGTGCCGCTGAACAGCCCAAGGGGCGTGCCGCTGAGCACCCCAGGGTTTGCCGCTGAGCAGCCCAAGGGGCGTGCCGCTGAAGGCCAAATTGGGCGTGTTTCTGACCCCGTTCTGAACCCGTTATGGACACGAGTCATGGCCTGTTTGGCTTTCTTCGAGGCCCACAGATTTTGGGGCCCTTTATGATTGGTTTCTCTTCAATGTCGTGACTCCGGAGACGGCTTCACAGCAGTATGCATATTTGGGGAGCCCGGGCGATCAGTCTCTCCGGGGCTTCTTCACTCGGCGCCGTTGTTGATGCGGTGCCGAGCGGGACATCTGGGTTTGCAATTTTCGGTGTCCACAAATGCCCCCCACCCACGGGTAGCGCAGGCGAAGGATGAGCCGGGCGGTGCCCGTGGGTGCACTGGTCTCTTCTTCTCTTTGTTGACATTGTTGATAGGGTGTCGGTGGGTGGCCTGGCCTGGTTTATTGATCTCTTTGTCTCTTGGTATCTTCGCCAGTGCCGACAGGGTGCCGGGAACTGACCTGGTTTATTGTCTCTTTATCTCTTGGCCTCTTCGTCAGCGCCAACAGGGTGTCGGGAGCCGACCTGGTTTGTTGTCTCTTAGTCTCTTCGTCAGTGCCGACAGGGTGCCGGGAACTGACCTGGTTTGTTGGTCTCTTGGTCTCTTCGTCAGCATCGACAGGGTGTCGGGAGCTGACCCGGTCTATTGTCTCTTTGTCTCTTGGCCACTTCGTCAGCGCCGACAGGGTATCAGGAGCCGACCCGGTTTGTTGTCTCTTAGTCTCTTCGTCAATGCCGACAGGGTGCCGGGAACTGACCTCGTTTGTTGGTCTCTGGGTCTCTTCGTCAGTGTCGACAGGGTGTCGGGAGCTGACATGGACGTTGCTCTCTTCATCAGTGCCGACGGGGTGCCGGGAACTGAAGTAGTATGTTGGTCTCTTCATCAGTGCCGGGAACTGAAGCAGCGTGTTGGTCTCTTTGTCTCTTCGTCAGTGTCGACAGGGTGCCGGGAGCTGACCTGATTTGTTGATCTCTTGGTCTCTTCGCCAGTGCCGACAGGGTGTCGGGAGCTGGCCTGTTCTATTGATCTCTTTGTCTCTTGATCTCTTCGTCAGTGCCGACAGAGTGCCGGGAACTGACCTGGCTTATTGATCTCTTTGTCTCTTCGTCAGCGCCGACAGGGTGTCGGGAGCTAACCTGGTTTGTTGTCTCTTAGTCTCTTTGTCAGTGCCGGCAGGGTGCCGGGAACTGACCTGGTTTGTTGGTCTCTTCTGTTCTTTTCTTTCTCTCTCTTTTTTTTGAACCACATTACCGATACAAGCGCCCTTTCGGGTTTTCATCGGTACCGGCCCCCTCTTGCTTTTGCCCATGCGCCCTCTCGGGTTTTCACGTGGCGGGGTACCCGATTTTGCCCGTAGCGCCCTTTCGGGTTTTCGCCACTGTCGGGTTACTGCCATTTTTACCCTTCTCCCCATGTAGGGGCAAGTCCGGCGGGGTATCTCTATTTTTAACCCCATTTTCTTTTCTTCCCTTTTTTTTCTTTTTTTTTTGACAAGCGAGTGATATGCGAGTGTCGGCTAGGGCACAAAGCCTTGCGCCGGAAGGTAGGGCTCATTCGTTGGCAAGAAGACAATGCCAGCGCAACAGGAGAATTCGTGCCTATTCGGACGTAGGGTCCGTTATGGCAATATTGTACGGAGTGGGTGGCTAGGGCACGGGGCCTTGCGCCGAAAAAGGGACTTATTCGTTGGCAAGGGACTAATGCCAGCGCAAGGATAGAGGTTCTGTCGATCCGGGCGTAAGGCCCATGACGGCGATTTCGTATGATGGGGAGTGGCCGAGGCACGAGGCGACGTGCCAAGAAAGGCCTCGTTTGTCGGCAGGGTAATAGTGCCACTGCCGGGGTAAAGTTACAGGGGTAGAGTCATCTTTGCTTCTGCAGACGTTCGTCCGACTAGGATTACGGGGACGGAACGTTTCCCCAGAGACACTTATTGCTGTGCGTTACTGACCTACTCCTTCACATGCGTGAGTGGACGAGTATGTAAGTGTAGGCATATGTGTAGGTATATATATATATATATTTATTTAATATTTTACATATACTTCTGCTTCCCCTTCTTTTATTTTCTCCTTTTATTCATTTTTTCTTTGTCCCTCCTTTTTTCCTCCTTTCTTTTATTTCCTTCTCTTCCTTTTTATTCATCTTCCCCTCTTTTGGTTTCCCCCCCTTTTTTATTTCCCTTCTTTTCCTTCCTTCTTTTTTGCCGTATAAAAGGGGCGGGGGCGGTTCATTTGAACCACCCCCGTTCGAACCCCCCCTTCCCTCTTCTCTCTCTTCGGCAGACGAAACCGCCCCCTCCCCCTTCTCTTCCCCTTCGTCTTCTCCGTCACCGGGAGCCACTGCCACGGGCACCGCCGTCGTCGTCGTCGTTACCGCGGTGAGGGCACCGCGGTGAGGGCCGTCCCCCATCTCTCTTCTCTTCTCTTCTCTTCCTTCTTCTCCCTTCTCTTTTCTTCCTTTTTCTTCCAACCGTGTTCGGCGGCCGGGGGCCCTAGCCTTCTCCACCTCCATCTCCTTATCTCTTCCCTCTCCCTCTCTTTCCCTTCCCCTCCCCTTTCTTATTCTTCTCTTTTCTTCCCCTCTTCTTTTTTTTTTGCCGTCGGCCACCACCGATAGCACCGGCGGGAGGGAGGTCTCGACCGTGCCGGGGGCGTTTGCTGAGTGTGCCGGCGGAGGCGCTTGAGGGTGTGCCGGGGAAGGCGTCTTCGGAGTGTGCCGGGCAGCACCGGGCACAAGCGTGCCGGGGAATAACCCAGACGGGCGTGCCGGGGAGGCCTCACCGCGTGTGCCGGGGAAGGCCCCTCAAGGGCGTGCCGGGGAGCGGGGCTCTTGGTGTGCCGGGGAAGGCGTCTGTGGAGTGTGCCGGGCAGCGCAGGGTGTAAGTGTGCTGGCGGAGGGGCACCGAGTGTGCCGGGGAAGCCAAGCACGGGTGTGCCGGGGAAGCACCGAGGGCGCCAGGGTGTGCCGGGCAAGGCCGCCAGGCGACCGTGCCGACGAAGGCATAGAGGGGAGCGTACCGGCCAAGGGGCCAAGGGGATTTTTAGCTAAGGAAGAGGACTCCTTTGACCGGTGGACTTCTGGTGTTGTCTCTCGGGGCCCACCATGATTTGTTGGGGCCGTCACTCCTTGTGGACGCGCACCCGTGTTTTCCCTTACGCCTCTGGCCTAGGGGAAACTCTGCCGAAATTTCGTCAGAAATTGGCAATATCTTATTCATTTGACCTGTAGTGAAGTATCTTTACAGTCTTTCATTTCGTTTTGCGTGCGGCTTATTCTGATCTTTGATTCGTGTATCTTTGTAGACAAATGGCTACCCCAAGTGGTTCTTCTGCCCCTGCTGTCGCTGTCGGTGCCGACCTCATTCCGTGGGGTCCAGTGCCATCGGTCACTTGGCTCAATGTGGAGGACCTGGATCGCGAGCATGAGGAGATAGCCGCCTTGGCAGAGTCGTCGGGGTCCGACGGTGAGAGCATGGACTTCGGCCAGCTTGCCAGAGTTGAAAGCGGCTTCACTTTTGATCGGGCCGCCGGGGAATACAGGAAAGACTTCCCGAAGGATAGGCACCTCATTCGATTCCTGAAGCATCTGCGCTCCCGAGATGGGCGAGACTTCCGCACGATAAAGGCCGTCGAGCGGGCCGTCCTGCATGCCCGGGACAGTCTGTTATACAGCGTCCCCAGGAGCATTCCGATGTATCTGGTGGGAGAAGCCTGGGAGTGGAAGCCCGTCCTGGGGATTGAAGGAGTGCTTCCAGCCGAAGACAAACTGGTGCGAGCGCCTCAGTTCGTTCCAGCCAAATGGGATATCTCTGCCGGCAAGGTGCACAGCGAGTCGCCCCGCTTCGGCTTATTCTTGGCTCCCCTTAAATGGGGCTATAGGGAGGAGCCGTTTATATTGGACTGCTTGGCCACACGGTTCAAGTATGAATTATCACTGGGCTGGTTCGGGGAGCTGAAGCTTCAAGACGCCCACAGTTTTTGGGAAGGGGCAGTGGAGTTCACTGAATATGTACTATTCAACTATGCTCCGTAGCTGGTCCGGGTTGGCATTTATCACAGTGTATACGCCTCTCGGTATGGCTATCCCATCTCCAAGGGCCTATGTTGTGGCATGGTAGAAGTGTTCAGCGCGGAGACCAACACTTTCTACACGGCGGAGGGCGAGACTTCCCTGGACCTGTGGAGTCTCAGCCAGTTGAGCGGCTTGCCCATTGACGGGGAGCCTTATGAAGAAGTGTGCCTCCCCGACTTGATCAAGGACGAAACCAACGGGGATGGCTATTATTCTCTCGGGTATTCGTACCGGTATCTCATGAAGGCGTACCGAGAATTATATCAACTGTCACATGGTGGGAGGCAGCCCGCCCGTGGGGATAGAAAGAGGGTGCGCACGGCCCTGTGGTTGGAATACTTCTATGACGGGCTGAAGCAATATGAAGAGTTTCCCCGTGTAGGCACCGCTATTGCTCGCAAGAAGAGTGCAAAGCCCAAGCTTGATGTGAAGATCCCCTCCAAGGGGCATCGGAGCGGGCCTAATCCGATGGGTGTCGACCCGCTAACTCACTGCGCCGCCTATCTCACGTACTGGCTATGTTCGTTTGCCATGCCGTACGGGGATGAGACGGTTATTCGGCCAAACGCCATCTACCCAGCATGTCAGATGGCGTGGGGCGTCAAACTTTCCTTGTGCCCGGCTACCCTCTGCTTGATTTACAAGGCCCTGGGAGACATCAGCACCCATCAGTTTCCGAGGCAGGCCCGGTATGTGTGCCCACTACATTTCTTCAATGCGTGGGTTTGCTCGTTGTTCCCCGAGTTCGCCCCGCGAGCTCTCCAGGATTGGGGACTAATGCCGAGGATGCTGGAGTTTGCCAGTGCAGAGCCAGCTTCTACCTCCATGCGGATGTTTGATATTCGGGGCCGGTTGACAACGGTTCCCCGGGATGCGGCTGGCACTATTCATTTCTGGACGTTGGCCGCGCACTCTAGCCCTCTGGTGAACAATAAGAGGGAGTGCAAGGACGATCAGGTGGAGAAGTACGTCCACCCCATCAGCCAAGAGAATGTGGTCCGCCCGCTACTGGAACCGGAGCTGAGGGACTGGGCGCTATCCATTCGCCCAAGCGTGTTGGTGTTCAGGAAGGGGGATAATGTGCTGCTGGAACCGTATTATCCCTTCCGGTTTGGTCGCAACTTCGGGTATGACCAGCATATCCCTGTTTATCATGCACAGTTCGGCCTGCCTTCGCGGAACATCCGGGGAAGTTCAGTTGCTGAACATGCTAAGAGCTGGTGGGACTTTTTCCACCGGGCGGACACTGCCTCTTTCAGGGTGCCGGCCCCGGGTCGCATTCCCCGAGTGACCCAAGACTACATAAAGTGGTGGAACGCCCGGACGGCCTTCTATCGGTTGCATAAGACCGACTGCTGGGATGGGGCCGAGAGGAGGTTCCTTAGTCGGCAAGCGGTGCCGGTGCTTGACATCGAGCCAGATAATCTTCTTCGGCTCAAGAACAAGCAGGAGAAAGAGGTAGCGGCATACATGGCTGCTCGTCGAGAAGCCCGGGACTAGAGGCCGACGCCGAAAGTAGAGTTGCCTCCGGTGGCGAAGGACGACTATAAGAAGACACTGCGGGATCTTTGCCGGATAGGGAGTGATCGTCTGGAGCTCATTAATTACCCGCTCCCCATGGAGGAGGAGGGCACCCCCGCAAAGAGCTGGCGTCCAGAGAGGGACCTGATCTGCCCATACCGCACATTTATGAGGCGGGAGGAGAGGAAGCTCGAGAATTATAAGGACACCACATGGCTGTATGTTCTGCTGCGGGTGAATGGGCTGAAGATCGAAGACCAGACGGCCGCCATTCTGGACAAGCGTCTGCATGTGCCATATTATTATGCTGACGGGTGGGGCATAGATCACTTCAACCTCTTCTGTCACCTCTCCATGAAGAAGCACGCAGATCTGGCTAGCCTCACAGACCGGTGCCAGAGGGTCGAGGACGTATGCTGGCTGGTCCGAGAGGCGGCACGTCGGGACAAGGAGCCGTCCCTGAGCTACTGGTCGATAACACTTCGGTTGTACATCGGTCCTCACGGTATTTAACCTTTCCCACTTCTTCTGTTCTCGTGGTCATGTCCTTGGCAGATTCATCAGGTGCTAACCTTGTGTGTATATGTATTCATTCTTCTTACCAGACCATCCCGATAGCACCCAGATGGCGACATACCGCAATCTTCTTCGATTCGTCTAGAAGCCCGCCTACTTTGAAGCCGCACCGCTGGCTCCGACTACGGCTCCTCTGCCCAAGGCAGCGAAGAGGCCCCGGGCAAAATCGCCTGTGAAGAAGGCAGTGGATGCCGCGAAGGCGGCTAAGCAGCGGGACACAAAGCGGAGAAAAACAGAGGAGGCCAGGGCCCCGATCGCCATTCCTCCGGCGCCACGGGTCCCATCTTTTGAGGAGTTCAAAGTCGCCCGACCCGAGCCAAGCCAACCTGCCGGTCAGTACCTTCGACCATCAGCGTGTCTTTTAAGTCTTTCTCCTTTTTTGTACTTTCATTTTGGAGCAAAGCCCTGACATCTGAATATTTCTTTTGTCTCAGCCCCTGTGGAAGAGCCCGTGCCCACACCTATTCCTGACGCGGGGGAGCCAGTTCCCGTGCCAGCCCCTGACATAGGTGAAACCGCGGTCATAGCGAAGGCGACTTCGGCGGCGGCTCCGGCTCCCTTACCGCAGGCCAAGGGAAGGTCCCAAGCCAAGTCGCCTGTTAAAAGGGCGTTGGCTGCTGCCAAGGCGGCCGGGCGGCAAGCAACGAAGCGAAGGCGGGCCGAGGAATCCCCGGCCCCGGGGATAACCCCTTCGGCGCCGCTCATTCCGTCCTTTGAAGAATTCGAGGTCACTCGGACTGAGCTGAGTCACCATGCCGGCGGGGTTCAACGGTCGCCGACGTCACCCGGGATTGATTTGCTTCCTGGGCCGTCCTTGCGTGCGCGCACGGCGACCATGCGCTTCTTTCTTACAGGCGGCACGGAGGAACCGGCGCCTGTGCTGACCCCGAGCGAGAGCGAGGCCGCGATCCCCGAGGCAGCGGTCCCCGAGGCCGCGCCGCCCATCAAAGAGGCCATCCGCGAGCCACCTCCTGTTGCAGCAGCTGAAGGGGGTATTTACCTTTGTCGGCCTAATTGACTTCTTTCATTCTTTGGGAGCCGATTGGGTTTGATATAACCCGTGTTTTCTTCTGTGTGACAGGCGCGGCTGGAGCAATTACTGGGCTATTTGGCCCCCGTGTGTACCTCCCGGCGACGCAGCTATACGCGCGGAGGAGGCTGAAGTCTAGCGTGCCAGCCTCACCCAGTCCGCGGGAGGAGGCGCCGGTCATCGACCTTGAAGAAGACGCTCCTTTGCCGGCGAGGGCAGTGCCTGTGACGGTCGAGTCTTCATCGAGCGAGGAGGTAGACTATAACTATTCCTCCGATGAGGTGGCTTATGACAAGGGCGCGTCTGAAGCATCGGGGCTACCCGAGCTGGTCTTCAAGGTTCCCTTACTTGCTGGCTCCTCAAGCTTTATGGGGAGGGCTGCTATAAGTGTGAGCTTGCTTGGGCCGGACCCCCCCTTTTTATAGTGGGCTAATGATCTCGTTCTTGTTGTCCTCGGATTTTTAGGAGCTTACCCAGCCGGAGGTTGCGGAGAAGGCCGCTCCAGTTGCGCCGGTCGACTGCCGGGCGGAGGTTGATGTGGGCATGGGTAGGCTAGCCCTTTTATTCGACGCCCTTCAACAGAAGGCGTCCGTAGAGGCTATGAGTACTACCGAGACGGCAGACGAGCCTCTGGAGGAGGGGGAAATTGCGCCCGAAGGCAGCGTCATCCTGGTGGTCGAGGTAAGAGTGTGGGTCTTCTGATTCCTCCTGCCTTTTGACTTTGCGTGATCTACTCCCGGCAGCGGGTGGCTAACCATACTCTATATGGTCAGGCGGTGACAACGGCAGGGAAGACGCCCGGCCGTGCCCGGAAGGCTGTCGCCAAATGGAGGCCGAGTATTGGCCCCATAGCGGTGGATAGATTGGCTTTAGTCACGGAATTGGGGGCGGAGAGCCTTGCAGGGCTCGTGGAGGCGGGACGCCTACCCCGGTTGATGGTTCCACTTCCGCCCTTCCCGAAGCTCCCGGCTCAAATGGAGGACCCGCTCCTGAAGCGAATATTTGCTGGGCTCCGCGCACATCTGGAGGGATCCCACACGCGAGGGAAAAGTCCGTGGGTGATGGCGTCGGGTCCGGCTTTACTCGAAGCCCCTCCTTCGGCCGGAGTAGCGGTACCTGCACCCCTGCCAGTTGAACTGGTGACAGAGGCGGGCCAGGCAGGGGAAGAGGAGGCAGGAGAGCAGCGGATGATAGCGGCGCCAGATGCTTCGGCAATGACCTCAGCCATTTCCTTAGTAGTGGTTGGCCAGGAATGTTCTGTCGAGCCACGCTGGCCAGGCGTCTTGGCTCTTGCTCTTCCATCTTCTTCGGCCGCGGTGGACGCTGATTTGTGGGCGGAGGTGGACAGCACCGTGGAATTTGCTCCCCCAGCCGTGCCTTCGGTCAGTCACACCTCGTCAGAGGTGCCAGTCCATCAAATACTGGTAACGCTGCGGATGATGTTCTTCGCCGATCTTTCCTTGTCATACCGGGAGGTACATACCATAGTGACGCAGCTGACCGGGGCGTTGCAAGTGCTGGGCTGTCCACTGGGGGAATGGTCGCGACGAGTCTTGCTGCTATTAAAGTATATCAAACGTCGCGAGTTCCTCGAGACCCAGGCTCCCGACGCACGCGCCGCGCTAGATGCCCAAGCGGACGAGTATTTGCAGGTCTTGGAGGCACGGCGCCATGATGAAGAGCGCCATGGGAAGGCCTTGGAGAAAGGCCAGGGCAGCGTCTGCTCCCTCAAGAGTTGGATCGAGAAGCTAGAGGGCTACCTTGCTGCGGCTAGGTTTGACCTTGCCGAGGCTGAGAAGGTGGTCGAGAGTGAGAGCGAAGCTCTCGCCGTCGCCCAAGTTGAAACGGTGTCCGCGGAAGCTGAACTCTCCCGTCTCGAGGAATTGAGGGGCCGGTTACGTGATATGACGAACTTCCCTTGCGTCGGGATCCTCCCCCTCGAGGACATCTTCAGGGGTGTCGACTGAACGTCGCCTCCCTTAGCTCTCTCCTTTTTGTAACACAGGGGTATGCCCCGAAGCATATGTAATCTGATCCTTCCTTAAATAGAACAGAATAGTTATAGTTTCACGTGTTCTTTGTGTATGCATTCATCCCAGAGGGACCTCTCTTCCCCTTTTTCTCTTCTGTGTATATTGTTTTCTTCTTCCTCTTCCCTCCCCTCCTCCTTTTTTGTGCTGAGACACATTGGCAGGGTGTGAATCTTCGCGAGGATTCGCTTTGGGAGAACCAGGCAGGAACCCATGTCAGGGCACAGGAGAGTGCTCGCCTTCCCAGGGGGAGGACGAGGGGACCACTCCACCATACCAAACGGGCAACTCCCTAGTTTCGCCGCAATGTTGGAAGCGCGTGCTGGCCTCAAGCGGGGGGCCTCGGTCAGAGACCGGATTTCTCGTCGTCCAGAGGGGATAGAGAGAAGTGTTTGTCTAGTCAATGACCTGGACGGAAGATCCAAGCCAAAGGGGTACCCACCGCCCGGGGTGGACGGAGAGAAGAGTTTGTTTAGTCAATGACCCGGACGGGAGGTCCGAGCCAGAAGGGTACTCACAGCCCGGGGAGGACGGAGAGAAGAGTTTGTTTAGTCAATGACCCGGATGGGAGGTCCGAGCCTCCCGTCCGGGCCAGAGGGGTACCCACCGCCCGGGGAGGACAGAGAGAAGAGTTTGTTTAGTCAATGACCCGGACGGGAGGTCCGAGCCAAAGGGGTACTCACCGCCCGGGGAGGACGGAGAGAAGAGTTTGTTTAGTCAATGACCCAGACGGGAGGTCCGAGCCAAAGGGGTACTCACCGCCCGGGGAGGACGGAGAGAAGAGCTGTGGGAAAGGATTTATTTTTTTTTATAATTTATTATTTGTTTATTAATTAGTTAGTTTATTAGGCGTGCCAGTCACTGGAGTGACAATTTTATTATGCGCTCGATCTGACTCAGTCAGTCGATTATGAAGTCCGAGTCGGGACCGGAAGTCCGTTATACCATAAAGGCTATGACGTTAATTACGTCCTTCCAGAGAAGGACAACCCTTGATTAATCGCCAAAATAGAAGGATCCCAGGGGCAAAACCAATGTGATAGGTATGCTCATTCATTTGCAGGATAGAAGATGCATGCAGATGATCATGCGATGTAAGATACGATGTATCAATACACGGTGTAAATCCGGCAGCATATCCCCTTATCTTAGACTATGCCAAGTGGGAATATAGGACACCCATCCACGGAGTGCCGAGATGGACGCCAAAGGAAAGATGGGCGTAGCCCGAGATCCAAGAGGATCTAGATGCGACGGGACAATGTCCATGATCATGGTATTTATTGATATCCCCTTAAGAAACCATTGGAGGACATGCAGTGGCAGAACTCCAAGAGTCAGTAGGGTTATAAGAAAACATCATGGTCAAATGGTATAATGTGGGGGTAGAACCCCATTAATTTAGCTCCCTTAGACTTGGATGAAGAACCATGATTCCCCGTGATGTGATAAGAGTGGGCCTGAAGTCAAATGAGGTTGAGACATCGAGTTTAGACTGAGTTTAGGGCTCATTAAGGTTGCTGGGAGGTTGAGTGTTTGAATAGTAGATGGTATTGAGGTGAACCGGCACGGAGGGGAGCCGGCGCGGTGGGATCCCGGCGCGGTGGGCATATGGCGCGAGGGGGTTCCCGGCACGATAGGAGGCTCAAGGCAATCGGCACGGTAGGCAAAACGGCACGGCATGGCAATTGGCACGGAAGGAAACTGGCCTCGGTGCGCCCCCCCCCCCCCCCACCCGGCGCGAGTTTAGCGCTGGAAAGGGTTGGCGCCGGGAGGAGGCGGCGCCGGGGGAGATGGCACCGATGGTCATTTGTTGGTTTTCTTCATATGTTATGAGGGGTTCTATTGAGGAGGGCCTCTTGTGTTTAATCAGGGCTTCATGGGCTCTGGTGATGGTGTTTT